>OY293421.1:21737702-22337702 GCA_958502065.1 Chrysolina americana | reverse complement strand
AACAAAGCAAACGTCACATGAGTCACGTGACAGTTGAGGAATTTTAGATGTTTTGTTGATATTTTTTTGAATATTTGAGCTTTTAATTTTCGACATTTTCGTCTCAACTTTTTTCCTTTTAAATACTTGAGGAGATTTATTTGGCCGAAAATTTTCAATATTCAACTTTTATAGTATCGGTAATATATGTAATGAATTTGATGACAGGTTTTATTCAAATTTGTTTAAGTGACAAAAGTATCAAAACATTCTATTAACATATACAGCGTGATTTACGTAGGCCGTGCATTAGAAGTTTTTCAACTTGCAGTTGGACTAGAAACTTAAAATTTGGTATGCTGTCATAATTGATCATGTGCGTTCTACCTCAAATGTTTTTAGCCCTACAATCATACAGGGTATGCCAAAAGTCGGTACCAACTTTCTTATTTTAAATGGAAACCTAATGTTTTTTTGTCATGGTTCGATTGGCCTTCTGATTATGACTTTAGACAACCTAAGTTATGTTTACTTATCTATCACAGTTTTTGAAATATGTCCATTTTTCTGAAAAAAATTACTGCTGTAGTAGTTTACGAAAACACGTGTAGCCCGCAAACCGTTCAAAATTAGGAAACCAAATTTATGGAGCAGTTAGCTGGTAGTCCAGGCTAACACCTGATGTCCCATCGACGGTTCCATTTTGTACCATATGAGAGCAGCCGATTTTTGAATGTCGCAATATAAAATTGTCAAAAACTCCATCTTCTCAAATGGCACCTACCATTTTTTTTAACCATTCGAAAGAAAATTGAATTATAGGATGAGTTATGTCAGCATTCCCTATACCCAAGTTCCACCTCTATCGAGTTATTCAATAAAAATCAAGAAATGCCCTATCCTGCCGAATGCTTTTGCGTTTATTCAAGTATGCCATGAAAACAAAAAACAACTGTAAACAAGAAGGTGCTATTCTGTCAAAGTAAAAACGAGTCGTGCTAATTCTTAAATAAAATTGATTGGAATATGGAAAATTATACAAACGAAGTTGTGTTTGACTTGTTTGTTATCCACGGCATGTGTCAAAAAATTGTGCAGCGAACTGTCCGAGAGTTTAATTTGAAATATCCAAACTTACCGAGGATGACACGGGGCAAGTTCTCACGATTGAAAACTAATTTTATACATGTTGGGAAGGTGGCTAGACCCGTTACGAGAGTCAAATCACTAACTGGCAATGACGATAATCAAATTACCATTCTCGGATATTTTAAAGCATATCCTGAATCCTCAATACGAACGACGTCTTTGGAATTGGGATTTTAATACTATGCAATACAAACCATTTTACGCCGCCATAAGCTACATCTTTTCAAATTTATACGATTGCAAAAATTACACCCAGGTGACTTTCCCCGTAGAGTAAACTTTTACGAGGACTTATTACTCAAAATATAAGAGCACGCCGGATTCTTAGAAACATAATTTGGACTGATGATGCAAAGTTTTGTCAGCAGGGAGTTTACAATAGGCGCAATCGACATTTTTGGGCTTCTGAAAATCCACATATGGTGTTCGAAGTTGAAAATCAAGTACAATTTCGAATAAATGTGTTTTGTTTGGTAATGAACCAAGAGGTACGCTACTTTATGTACGATGAAAACTGAATAGTGACAGATATGTAGAAATTCTTCAAAACGTAATAGAAACATTTCATGACAATTTGCCACTGGCTAGAGCTGCACGTTCATGGTACCAGATGGATGGGGCACCACCGCACAATACAGAACTGTGTATACCAAATTGACTTCCATGTTCGAGCACCGTTGGTGGGGAAATCGAGGACCCTTTCTCTGGCCTGCAAGATCTCCAGATCTTACCCCTTTAGATTTTTATATTTGGGGTAGGGTAAAAGATTTGGTCTATTCTTCACTAGTTCACAATATAGATGAGTTGAGACTTAGAATAATACAGACTTTTGACAGTCTCGATCCCAACGAAATCAGACGTGCTACGCAATCTATTGAAAGTAGAATAATAGAATGTTTGAATAACAATGGTGGTCATATTGAACATTTAGCTAGAGTTCTGTCAAAATTGTTCAATATTTTTGATTAAATTTTTCCATTTTTCTTTTGTTTCCATGGCATACACACATAATCATTCTGTAAGATAAGGCATTTCTTGATTTTTATAGAATAACTCGATAGAGGTTGAACTTGGGTAAAGGAAAGCTGAAATAACTCATCCTAAAATTCAATTTTTTTTTTTGAATGGATAAAAAAGAAATGGTAGGTGTCATTTGAAAAAATTGAGTTTTTGACAATTTTATATTGCCACATTAAAAAATTGGCTGCGCCCATATGGTACAAAATGGGACCGTCGATGGGACATCAGGTGTTAGCCTGGACTACCAGCTAACTGCTCCATAAATTTGGTTTCCTAATTTTGAACGGTTTGCGGGCTACACGTGTTTTCGTAAACTACTACAGCCGTAATTTTTTTCAGAAAAATGGACATATCTCAAAAACTGTGATAGATAAGTAAACAGAACTTAGGTTGTCTAAAGTCATGATCAGAAGGCCAATCGAACCATGAAAAAAAAAACATTAGGTTTCCATTTAAAATAAGAAAGTTGGTACCGACTTTTGGTATACCCTGTATAGTTGTAGGACTAAAAACATTTGAGGTAAAACGCACATGATCAATTATGACAGCATACCAAATTTCAAGTTTCTAGTCCAACTGCAAGTTCAAAAACTTCTAATGCACGGCCTACGTAAATCACTGTTAACGCCAATTTTATAAGCTCCCGTATTGCCTTGTTTATGTTGTTGCGTTAGAAAAGTGTGTCAGTGAAGTAATTGTAACTTATGTCAGATTGAAAAATATCCGTCAAAGAGAAATAAAGAGTTTGCAAGTTTCTACCAAATTATTTCTCATAAAACTGAAAAAGTTCAAGTACATTTAGTACAAATTCATAACATTGGTCCTTCGATCGGATAAAACCAGTAAAAACATCGAAAATTGGAAGAAAATTCAAAAATAAGTTCGAAGTAAATAAACGAACAGGAGCCATAGCAGCGGACCAGCTCTACAATCACGAGACTGGTTGTTCAATCTACAACAGAGAGCAACCGAAGCAAAAGACGGTTGTACCGGTGAGTTCGTTCCATTTTTCTTTCCTAGAGTCCCACCACTGCTTATTTTGAATTGCTTTATTTCGTTGTCTATATTAGGTTATTGCAAGTTACTCCGATTTTCCTAATAAGTATTCAACAATATGACCGAAGAAACAAAAACTTTAATATTCAAGAGAAACTCATTAAAACAGCGACAAACAATGTTTAAAACCTACTTAGAGTCATTTACACTTCTCATAAGTGCACAACATATTCTTGAAATTCGGTATGAGAAGATTTTAGAATTACAATTACGTTTAGAGAAGCAAGAACCTTTACTTGCCAAATTTGAAGAGGTGCAATTTGCAATAGAGGCTTCGGTAAACGAGCCAAACGAACAACTGGTCGAAAGGGAAGATTTTCAAGAAACATATTTTCGTGTAATTGCCTTGGCTAGAAAATATATTTAAAACTATTATGCTGCAAGAGATGCAAATATGTTGGCTAGTCAAAGTAATCAGTCCAATAAACCTAATCCTCTTCCACCAGTTGAAAATATCAAATTGCCGCAGATACATCTTCCAAAGTTTACCGGTTCGTACGAAAACTGGTTGGAATTTCGAGATACTTTTGACTCGTTAATCAAATCAAATCCGACAATTAGTCAAATACAAAAATACCATTATTTACGGGTAGCGTTGGAAGGTGGTGCAGCTCAGGTCATTCGGTCTTTGGAATTTTCTGCGACTAATTATACAGTGGGAAGAATTCAAGGCTAACAAAAGCAGTACCAGTAAGCAAAAACTTCCTGTGCTTGATGATTTCAAATCGTTTATAAAAAACAAAGCTGATCTACTAGAAACTTTGAAAATAACCAATGATTCAAAAATGCCTAGGGGAAAGACTTCTCAAGCTACCTATCAAACAAATACAAATCATACAAATAGACAGATGTGTGTATTTTGTAAAGACCAGCAACATTATATTCAAACATGTTCAACATTTTTAAAATTACCGGTCAATGAGCGTATTGAGCACATTAAACGAATGAAACTTTGTGTAAATTGTTTACGAGGAAATCACTTAAGCAAATATTGTTTTGCTGGGCATTGCAGAAAATGTAATGCTAAACATAATACGCTTCTCTACATTGAAAAAGAAATTTCTCAAAAATCTGAAGATGTTGGGCAAAATACCAATACAAATGAGGCCAGTTTATCCAATAGAGACTTGGTTAACTATTCAAGTGTTGATCAGTTCGCTTTAAAAACAAAGCCAAACATTCTATTATCAACCGCATTGATTCAAGTAAGAGATAAGGCAGGAGGTTTACACACTTGTATAGTTCTGCTGGATTTAGCTTCACAGTCATTTCATAACCGACGAATTATGTAGAAAATTAACTTTACCAAGAACAAGGGTTCACATTTCTGTCGTAGGGATTAACCAAGTGACATCAAACATAAATCAACAATGTACCGTGAATATAGAATCTTTTCACAATACATTTTGCAATAATGTTACCTGTTTAATTCTTCCAAAAATCAATGAAAATTTACCTACTCATTCTGTAGACATTTTAATGTTGAACATTCCACAGCATATAAAATTGGCAGATCCAAGTTTTAGCGAGTGTGGCAAAATTGATATGCTTCTAGGTGCAGGAATCTTTTATGATTTGCTGTGCATTGGTCAAATTTCTTTAGGTAGAGGTTTACCAAAATTACAAAAAACCGTATTTGGGTGGATTGTTTCTGGACCGATCAATTCAGTTCAGCCACCTGCAAGGGTTCAATGCAATTTAAGTATCAATAACATAAATGCACAAATCCAAACCCAGTTGTCGAAGTTTTGGGAAACAGAAGAACCGTTTCATGAAAAACCATTTTTCTCCCAGGACGACAAATTGTGTGAGGAGATATTCCTAAAAACTACAAGGCGGGATGAACAAGGTAGATTTGTTGTCCAAATACCTATAAAAGGCCCGCTCAGCTCTCTTGGCGATTCAAGGAAAGCCGCGTTCAACCGATTTCGATCCATAGAAACTAAACTTAAAATAAACCCTGTTATGCAAAAATTTTATGTTGATTTTATGGAAGAATACTTACGCTTGGGTCACATGTCAAAGAGTCCAGCTTCCATGAACAACATAACCTATTTGTTTCCTCATCATGGAGTGTTTAACGAAAATAATCAGACAACCCGTCTGATAGTGGTTTTCGATGGGTCTAATCCTTCAGAAACAGGAATTTCATTCAATGATTTACAATATGCAGGTCCAACTATACAAGACGATCTTGTGTCAATTTTATTACGTTTTCGTGAGCATAATCTGCTCAGACATCGTAAAAATGTACCGTCAAATACTTGTACAACCCGAGCAACGATGCTTGCAACAGATTTTCTGGAGGAGTGATCCTTCAGAGGACTTGCAGATCTATCAATTAAATACTGTGTCTTATGGGACCAAGTCGGCTCCCTGGCTTGCAGTTCGTTGTTTGCAACAGCTTGCAAAGGAAAACATGCAACAGTTTTCACAAGCCTGAACTGTCATAATGCAAGATTTTTATATGGACGATCTCTTGACCGACTGTAACACGTTAGAGGAGGCAGTGAGACTATGTAATGAGATTTCTAATATCTTGAGTTCCGGTGGGTTCCACTTACAAAAATGGGCATCGAACAGTAAGCAATTGCTGGATCATATGCAAACCATAGACCCTTTGGCTATCCTAAAGCTGGGAGAGAATGAAAAAACTAAAACATTGGGACTTTACTGGTCTTGCTCAACCGATGATTTGATGTATAATATTGGAAAATTTGATATATAAAGACCCATTACCAAGCGGTCAATTTTATCTGATCATGAAAGATGGGTGACACTACTTGACGGAAGATCATAAAACTAATAATGAATTATGGTGGATTACGTAATCCAATCTTCCTCAAAAAAACCTATACAATAGGTATGGTCGTCGGCAAGTACTCAACAGAAAACAACTACTGCCCCCTACGACCATTGAATTATATCTGTTTAATACTTGGCAAAGTTTTCTACAAGAACCACTTTGCAATGCATTTCAAATATCAAAGCTGAAATTATTTTTCGATTTAATTGGGGGAACACCTCCGTACCGGTTTCATGGTCATTGCCAATCATCAGCGAAGGCTAGTTCGACCCAATTAAATCGAAAAATCCTTTCATCCTAATTGGAAATCCCTGAGACAAACACTGAAGTATGAATTCGGCGCCATCTCTGGGTTCCAGATTAAAATGCACTCCGACTACGTGTCGACTTCAATATGAAGCCAGAAACATCATGAAAGATGGGCGACACTACTTGACGAAAGATCATAAAACTAATAATGAATTATGGTGGATTACGAAATCCAATCTTCCGCAAAAAAACCTATACAATAGGTATGGTCGTCGGCAAGTACTCAACAGAAAACAACTACTGCCCTCTACGACCATTGAATTATATCTGATTAATACTTGACAAAGTTTTCTACAAGACCCACTTTGCAATGCATTTCAAATATCAAAGCTGAAATTATTTTTTTCGATTTGATTGGGGGAACACCTCCGTACCGGTTTCATGGTCATTGCCAATCATCAGCGAAGGCTAGTTCGACCCAATTGAATCGAAAAATCCTTTCATCCTAATTAGAAATCCCTGAGACAAACATTGAAGTGTGAATTCAGCACCATCTCTGGGTTCCAGATTAAAATGCACTCAGACTACGTGTCGACTTCAATATGAAGCCAGAAACATCATGAAAGATGGGCGACACTACTTGACGGAAGATCATAAAACTAATAATGAATTATGGTGGATTACGTAATCCAATCTTCCGCAAAAAAACCTATACAATAGGTATGGTCGTCGGCAAGTACTCAACAGAAAACAACTACTGCCCTCTACGACCATTGAATTATATCTGATTAATACTTGACAAAGTTTTCTACAAGACCCACTTTGCAATGCATTTCAAATATCAAAGCTGAAATTATTTTTTTCGATTTGATTGGGGGAACACCTCCGTACCGGTTTCATGGTCATTGCCAATCATCAGCGAAGGCTAGTTCGACCCAATTGAATCGAAAAATCCTTTCATCCTAATTGGAAATCCCTGAGACAAACATTGAAGTGTGAATTCAGCGCCATCTCTGGGTTCCAGATTAAAATGCACTCCGACTACGTGTCGACTTCAATATGAAGCCAGAAACATCATGAAAGATGGGCGACACTACTTGACGGAAGATCATAAAACTAATAATGAATTATGGTGGATTACGTAATCCAATCTTCCGCAAAAAACCTATACAATAGGTATGGTCGTCGGCAAGTACTCAACAGAAAACAACTACTGCCCTCTACGACCATTGAATTATATCTGATTAATACTTGACAAAGTTTTCTACAAGACCCACTTTGCAATGCATTTCAAATATCAAAGCTGAAATTATTTTTTTCGATTTGATTGGGGGAACACCTCCGTACCGGTTTCATGGTCATTGCCAATCATCAGCGAAGGCTAGTTCGACCCAATTGAATCGAAAAATCCTTTCATCCTAATTGGAAATCCCTGAGACAAACATTGAAGTGTGAATTCAGCGCCATCTCTGGGTTCCAGATTAAAATGCACTCAGACTACGTGTCGACTTCAATATGAAGCCAGAAACATCATGAAAGATGGGCGACACTACTTGACGGAAGATCATAAAACTAATAATGAATTATGGTGGATTACGTAATCCAATCTTCCGCAAAAAAACCTATACAATAGGTATGGTCGTCGGCAAGTACTCAACAGAAAACAACTACTGCCCCCTACGACCATTGAATTATATCTGTTTAATACTTGGCAAAGTTTTCTACAAGAACCACTTTGCAATGCATTTCAAATATCAAAGCTGAAATTATTTTTCGATTTAATTGGGGGAACACCTCCGTACCGGTTTCATGGTCATTGCCAATCATCAGCGAAGGCTAGTTCGACCCAATTGGATCGAAAAAACCTTTCATCCTAATTGGAAATGCCTGAGACAAACACTGAAGTATGAATTCAGCGCCATCTCTGGGTTCCAGATTAAATTGCACTCCGACTACGTGTCGACTTCAATATGAAGCCAGAAACATTATGAAAGATGGGCGACACTACTTGACGGAAGATCATAAAACTAATAATGAATTATGGTGGATTACGTAATCCAATCTTCCGCAAAAAAACCTATACAATAGGTATGGTCGTCGGCAAGTACTCAACAGAAAACAACTACTGCCCCCTACGACCATTGAATTATATCTGTTTAATACTTGGCAAAGTTTTCTACAAGAACCACTTTGCAATGCATTTCAAATATCAAAGCTGAAATTATTTTTCGATTTAATTGGGGGAACACCTCCGTACCGGTTTCATGGTCATTGCCAAACATCAGCGAAGGCTAGTTCGACCCAATTGAATCGAAAAATCCTTTCATCGTAATTGGAAATCCCTGAGACAAACACTGAAGTATGAATTCAGCGCCATCTCTGGGTTCCAGATTAAAATGCACTCCGACTACGTGTCGACTTCAATATGAAGCCAGAAACAATTAAATTAAATTAAATTGAATTTAAATTTAAATTTAACCCCAATTAAATCGAAAAATAATTTCAGCTTTGATATTTGAAATGCATTGCAAAGTGGTTCTTGTAGAAAACTTTGCCAAGTATTAAACAGATATAATTCAATGGTCGTAGGGGGCAGTAGTTGTTTTCTGTTGAGTACTTGCCGACGACCATACCTATTGTATAGGTTTTTTTGCGGAAGATTGGATTACGTAATACACTATAATTCATTATTAGTTTTATGATCTTCCGTCAAGTAGTGTCGCCCATCTTTCATGATGTTTCTGGCTTCATATTGAAGTCGACACGTAGTCGGAGTGCAATTTAATCTGGAACCCAGAGATGGCGCTGAATTCATACTTTAGTGTTTGTCTCAGGGATTTCCAATTAGGACTAAAGGATTTTTCGATTCAGTTGGGTCGAACTAGCCTTCGCTGATGATTGTCAATGACCATGAAACCGGTACGGAGGTGTTCCCCCAATTAAATCGAAAAATAATTTCAGCTTTGATATTTGAAATGCATTGCAAAGTGGTTCTTGTAGAAAACTTTGCCAAGTATTAAACAGATATAATTCAATGGTCGTAGGGGGCAGTAGTTGTTTTCTGTTGAGTACTTGCCGACGACCATACCTATTGTATAGGTTTTTTTACGGAAGATTGGATTACGTAATCCACCATAATTCATTATTAGTTTTATGATCTTCCGTCAAGTAGTGTCGCCCATCTTTCATGATGTTTCTGGCGTCATATTGAAGTCGACACGTAGTCGGAGTGCATTTTTATCTGGAACCCAGAGATAGCGCTGAATTCACACTTCAGTGTTTGTATCAGGGATTTCCAATTAGGATGAAAGGATTTTTCGATTCAATTGGGTCGAACTAGCCTTCGCTGATGATTGGCAATGACCATGAAGCCGGTACGGAGGTGTTCCCCCAATTAAATCGAAAAATAATTTCAGCTTTGATATTTGAAATGCATTGCAAAGAGGTTCTTGTAGAAAACTTTGCCAAGTATTGATATAATTCAATGGTCGTAGGGAGCAGTAGTTGATTTCTGTTGAGTACTTGCCGACGACCATACCTATTGTATAGGTTTTTTTGCGGAAGATTGGATTACGTAATCCACCATAATTCATTATTAGTTTTATGATCTTCCGTCAAGTAGTGTCGCCCATCTTTCATGATGTTTCTGGCTTCATATTGAAGTCGACACGTAGTCGGAGTGCATTTTAATCTGGAACCCAGAGATGGCGCTGAATTCATACTTCAGTGTTTGTCTCAGGGATTTCCAATTAGGATGAAAGGATTTTTCGATTCAATTGGGTCGAACTAGCCTTCGCTGATGATTGGCAATGACCATGAAACCGGTACGGAGGTGTTCTCCCAATTGAATCGAAAAATAATTTCAGCTTTGATATTTGAAATGCATTGTAAAGTGGTTCTTGTAGAAAACTTTGCCAAGTATTAAACAGATATAATTCAATGGTCGTAGGAGGCAGTAGTTGTTTTCTGTTGAGTACTTGCCGACGACCATACCTATTGTATAGGTTTTTTGCGGAAGATTGGATTACGTAATCCACCATAATTCATTATTAATTTTATCTGAGATAGCGCAGATATTCGATCCGCTAGGATTGTTGAGTCCTTGCATAATCTTGGGAAAAATGATACTGCAGAAGCTGTGGATGCTCAAACTCACCTGGGATGAAGCACTTCCCGAAGAAGATTATTCCAACTGGTTTAAACTAAGAGTTCAGTTGCCGGAGTTAAATAGATTGCAAGCTCCCAGAAGAGTTTTGAGTAATGAGGCTATTAAGAATGAACTTCATGCTTTCTCAGACGCTTCCCTAGAGGCCTATGGGTCTGTTTTATATGTTCGTACAATAACCAAATCAGGCGAAATAATAATTAGGCTTTTGTGTTCAAAGGCTCGGGTCGCTCCCTTAAAATCCCTTACCATACCGCAATTGGAGTTGTGTGGGGCTTTACTGCTAGCCCAGCTAGTCAGTAAGGTGAAAACGTCTATGAGAACTACATTTGACGAATCATTTTATTGGAGTGATTCTAGTGTTTGTCTCTGCTGGATAAAAACTCAGCCAAATACCTTAAAAACGTTTGTACAAAATAGAGTTGCCCAAATTCAGTCTCTTACCAGCCCGTCTGATTGGCATTTTGTTAGAACCAAAGAAAACCCCAGTGACATTTTAACCAGAGGAATGTTTCCTAAAGATTTGCAAAATTCCACGTTGTGGTGGTTAGGGCCCCCTTGGCTGACTCTGCACAGGGACAGTTGGCCTAAGTCAACTATTCAATTTCCTTCGAACATTCCTGAATTGAAAACCCAAAAAACTACCTGTCATAACGTCAGCAGAGCTGTCGAGAAATCGGACCTGTTTTCAATAAATCGATTTTCAAATTTAAACCGCTTGCAGAGAATAGTAGGATATTGCCAACGATTTATTTACAATTGCAAAAATAAAAATTCTAACCGAAAACTTGGTCCACTTGATACATTCCAACCAAGCATTAAATTATTTGGTAAGATTAGCACAAAAAGAGAGTTTCTCGAAAGAATTATCATTACTAAAAAATAATAAACCATTACATAAGGGGTCGAAAATTCTCTGCCTAAATCCTTTTATTGATCAAAATGACATTCTTAGAGTAGGTGGTAGATTGCAACTTTCCAACTATGAATACGATAAAAAACATCCTGCCTACTCTCCAGTAAACATCATTTAACTAAATTGATTTTTCAGCAAGAACATATTAGATTATATCACTGCGGTCCTCAACATTTGTTATTTTCGATTCGCGAACGTTTTTGGCCACTTTCAGGAAGAAATTTAGCGAGGCAAACAGTGCATTCGTGTGTACGGTGTTTTCGCGTAAAACCACGTCAAGATTATCCAATAATGGGTAGTTTACCTAAAGGCAAGGATTTGTCCTGCACCACCTTTTAACCTGACCGGGGTGGATTATGCTGGACCACTTAAAATCAAGGATAGGAAGGGTCGAGGAGCTAAAACGCTGAAAGCATATCTGTGTTTATTCGTTTGTTTAACGACAAAAGCTGTTCATTTAGAACTAGTTAGTGATTTGACCAAAGACACCTTTATAGCAGCATTTCGGCGTTTTAGTGCTCGCAGGGGTAAGCCAGAAGAGGTTTACTCCGATAATGGTACCACCTTTGTTGGTGCTGACTCAAAAATACCAGAACTAGCAAATTTTCTAGCGAATAATCACAATCAGATTGGGGAAAGTGTTACAAAATTAGGAGTTACGTGACATTTTATACCTGCCTATTCTCCCCATTTTGGTGGTATATGGGAGGCAGGCGTTAAGTCGGCAAAATCTCACTTGAGAAGGGTAATGGGAGAGACTTGCTTAACCTTTGAAGAGTTATCAACTCTGTTGACCGAAATAAAGGCAATTTTAAATTCGCGTCCTATTTCCCCAATATCCTCAGATCCCAATGACTTTTCCGCACTTACTCCATCCCATTTCCTCACCGGACGACCTTTAACTACACTACCTGACCCTGACGTCACGCATATCCAGATCACTAGACTGTCGAGATACCAGCCACTGCAGCAAATGCAACAGCATTTTTGGAACCGGTGGTCAAAGGAGTACCTTTCCAAAATGCAAATGAGAACCAAGTGGAAGACCAATCAATTTTCTCTCGAAGAAGGCGCCTTGGTGGTCATAAGGGAGGACCACACTTCACCTCTTCAGTGGAAGCTTGGACCAGTAACTTCTCTACACCCTGGGCCAGACGGCATTGCAAAAGTAGCAACCATCAGAACTATGTCTGGTGAAGTCAAGCGATCGTTTGCTAAAATGTGTAAACTCCCTGTGGAAAATGAACCTAGTTCATAGTGCGAAATCATCGCGAGTGTAATGGAAAAACAGTAACTCAGTTATAAACTGCCATTCACTATTAATCATTTTGTTATATATGCTTGAAAGTTGAACCCTTTCAAGGCGGGGGGCATGTTAACGCCAATTTTATAAGCTCCCGTATTGCCTTGTTTTTGTTGTTGCGTTAGAAAAGTGTGTCAGTGAAGTAATCGTAACTTATGTCAGATTGAAAAATATCCGTCAAAGAGAAATAAAGAGTTTGCAAGTTTCTGCCAAATTATTTCTCATAAAACTGAAAAAGTTCAAGTACATTTAGTACAAATTCATAACAATCACGCTGTATATAAAAGAACATCAGAAACATTCATAAGCTGATGAATGGATAACTTATATAGATTCCAAATCTCAACACTCCCATACTGAATCTAAGCTAGCAAAATAAATAAATATACAAATAATACAAGATTGTTTTTTTTTTTAAACACACTGTAGTCAAGTATTCATTACAGAAGGCCAAGTGAATTAGTGAGACTCTGAAAAATATCAACTGATAAACTTTTCGTGAATATATCGGCTCATTGATCTTTAGTTGAAATATATTGTATTGAGACGATCCCAGAGTTGATTGATTCTCTAATGAAATTATATTTGATATTAATGTGTTTCAACCTCTGATGTTTTCTAGGTTCGTTGGCAACTTTGATGCATGACTGATTATTTTCAAAAATTACAGTTTCTTTAACCATTGAGATATTTAGCTCTTTCAATAGGCCTCTTAACCAAATACACTCTGATATTGCACCAGATAAAGCTACATATTCTGCTTCAGTAGTGGACAAGGCAACAGTTGGTTGTTTTTTAGTTATCCATGATACTGAAGCACCAAAGAAGCGGAATATATGACCTGATGTAGACTTACGATCACCAATATCATTTCCAAAATCTGCATCACAAAAACCCGTAATATAGCACTGTTACTCTTCCTAGTAAAAGTTAAATTATAGTTTAGTTCCTTTCAGATAGCAAAAAACTCTTTTCAAATGATTCCAGTGATTATCTGTCGGTTTTGATTGAAACCTACTCAGATAATTAACAGCAAAACTCAAATCAGATCTCGTATTAATCATTAAGTACATCAAACAACAAATAGCTTTCTTGTAGGGTTTCTTTGTGAGATTTGTTTCATGAGTACTCATACCTAGTTTTAAGTTAACCTCCATTGGACTTTTGGAGGTGTTACAAACCGTTGTTTTAGTAAAACAATTGAAAAAATGTATAAGAACACATGTTCTTACTAGATAAGTTTAAGTTTGACCTCTTTTTATAATTGGTTTTGTTATTTCGTTTTTTATTCATTTTCTCGTTGTTTTTCTTATGTGAGCCCTACTGCAACTATTTTTCCCTTGTGTAAAAACACAAGCTCTATCACATAATGTAATAAAACTCTTAGCTTCCCATTAAAAAAATTTGTTGATGACGTCATAACTTTGACAACTTTAACGTGTTATTTTTGTAACTTATGTCAAAAGATGCGGAATAAAAAGAACAGTTTGACGTGTTTTTGCATTTTTTTCAAAAGTGATCGTTGTACGTTTTATGAATTTTGTGCATTACTTTATCATAACCCTGTATATATTGATGACTTATTTAACTTGCAAACTAAGTCAACCCCTTTTTCGAAACCTTCGGGCTGTTGCATATAAATTTCTTCGTCCAACTTTCCATGCAAAAATGCAGTTTTAACATCCATCTGAAAAAGGAGAAGTTTATATTCATTTACTAAAGCTAGTAATACCCGAATAGTTACAATATTAGCAACTGGAGCGTATGTCTCAAAGTAATCAAAACCATACCTTTGATAAAAACCTTTTGCTACTAAACGTGTTTTATATTTTGTAATTAAATTCTATTCATTTCTTTTTATTGTAAAAACCCACTTACAAGGAATAATTTTGGTTGCTAGTTCCTTTGGTACTAATATCCAGGTATCATTTTCTGTGAGTGAAGTCATTTCTTCTTTCATAGCTGCCTCCCACTGTTTCCGATCTGGATGATGCTGAACATCTTCAAACAATTTTGGATTTCCATTTACAAATGATTCGCCTGAATGAGAAAAAGAAAATTATTCATTATTTGACATTTGTGACATACATTCATTTGACAAAACGTAATTTGAGTCAATGTCATAATCCTTGTGCCAAATAGGTGTGTCTAACTCTTTCAGGCCTATGCTCTTCCACTAAGTCTCTCTCTTCGAGAGAACGTTTGTCTTCAGTGCACTGTTCTTCAATATTGCTACCTGCATTTTCTGGCATTCTGCTCCCTTCTAAAATATTTTCACTTGCATCGGTATAGTTTCCTCTGATATTACAGCTTCTTCTTCCTCAACCATCGAACAACATTTTTGTCTATTTTCCACTTCACAGTGCACATCAGAACCAAATTTAATGTTATCATCAACAGAAACAATGTTTGGTTGAGAATATTCTTCACGTAGTTCATCTCTACTTACCTTGATACCTTTTCCTTCAGGGTCCCAAAGACGATAGCCATTATTAGTGTATCCAACCATAAATACTTTTTGTATCAAACTTACCTTTTTGGAGTTGTTTCGGCTTATGCAAATATGCAGAGCAGCCAAATACCTTTCATCTTTCACAAGATTTGGTTTTCTACTATACCACATAATTATGAATTGCAGCTGTCGGAGATCTATTCAAGAGATATGTAGCAGATCGAATCGCTTCTCCCCAAAGCCCTTTTGATATACATGAACCAAATATCATAGATCGCGCCTTTTCTAATAATGTTCTGTTAAGTCTTTCAGCGTGACCCTTCAACTCAGAAGTATAGGGAATTGTATTATCGATTTGAATGCCTTTGTGATTACAGAATTTTTGAAATCATTTGATAAATATATGAATAAACGTTGATCTGGGCCCATAAACTTTTATAATATCAGTATACTGATATCAAATTCATTACATATATTATAATATAAGTAATGAATTTGATGACAGGTTTTATTCAAATTTGTTAAAGTGACAAAAGTAACAAAACATTCTATTTACATATATATATATATATAAAAGAACATCAGAAACATTCATAAGCTGATGAATGGAAAACAGATTTCAAATCTCAACATCAATAGGAAAAGTAGGCCTGTGGTCGAATGGGATGCAGTATTCAACGCTAATCATGTTTTATCTATTTATATGTGAGGTAGAGAATATCGAAGTGCTACGAATTCTTTGACTTTGTCTGAAAAGTTCCGCCATGAAATAAAAATTGAATTGGGATCTCCAGATACACCAGTAACGAAGTGGAACTGTGAATGCAGTTGCAAAGGGGACCAATCTGGATTCTGTAAACATGTAGTTGCAGTCGTAAAGAACTAAACGAGTTGAGCTGTACTGATGTCACCAAGTTAGGGACAGAGAAAAAAAATGTTGACGCAGTTTATGCTGCTGAAAGAGCAGTGGACTTCTGAAAAGAGAATTTGAACTTGTTATAAGACTGTTATAATTTGTGATTATGTGAGATAGCTAACTTGTGAAATTCTGCAACATCCAGATCCAGTTAATAATAATAAATTGAAGTATTCACTTCACCTCACATCAACACCGATATGCACATTTTGTGTTGAAATGTTGTGAAAGAAGGGTTACTTGTGAAATTGATTATTTTGACACCACAGTACATCCACTCATCATGATTTATTTTTCAATAAAATGAACTATTTTACCTATACAAAATAAATGTTACTGTACCCAATATAGGAAATAATTCGATTAACAGTCCAGGTTTGCATTATCATGTATCATATAATAATATAATAGCTTTATTGTCCAACAGTAGAACCATTTGACGGACAATTCATGCAGATAGTTACAATAATTAAAATACCTAGCTCTCTGAGTAAACACTTTCAAATAATGAAGGAAAACCGTTAAACAATATTACTAAGATCACTAAAGACTTTGTCAGCGAAAAGTATGGTTGCATTTCAATATTGTCACGAGCCATGGTGGCATGACTGGCATGTGGGTTAAACAATCACTTCTCAATCCAATCATCGATAGGTGTATGAGTTCGAACCTCAGCAGGGTCACTGCGGTCTCGTGCATGGCACCACATGTTCAAGAAGGTGAGGAATAGGTCTTCCCTAGGTTGCACAAATCTCTTGCTCGAAGACTTCTGAGTGTTGCTTGTGACTGTGAGTGTTGCTTGGAGATTTTCTGGAATATCTTCTGCTGAATTGGGAATATTTTACATGTTTCTAGAGTTTTCACAATATTTCTGTCGACACCATCAGTAAAACACATCATATTACTGTCTGATTGAGGATTAGCACTGAGATTGTATAAATGAAATGATCTTCAGACAGATTTGTCTGTAAATTCATCTACTTTAATGGAAAGTGGTTCCGTGTAACTGCTCTACTGCTGTATCTGTTCCGAGACTGAAAGTGAACTGGCTACATCCAGTGAAAAGCACTGAACTGATAAAACATTTCCAAATCCTGTAACTTCTGCACCATCAACAGCGTCTAACCTTGAAATGAATTGAAATCATTAAACAATTTTACAGAAAATCCTGTTACCATTTTCTCCCAGATCGGTTAACATTTCGTTGCATTGATGAACTAGTTTCTAAAAGTTTTTGAGATGGAATGACCCCTTTCATCAATCGTTCAAATGTTTTGCTTCTTGTGTGTAGAAAATAACTGGATAGATTCACGACAATTTTATTATAAACAAAATATATTCTACCAGGTATGAAATCTTCCAAAATAAAGTATTTGCTGCAAACACACATATATTTCAGTCTGATTCCCCATGCTTTAGCTAAGTTCCGGTACTTTTGATTTCTGGGAAAAGAGTGGACACATTCGCAGATAAGTAATTCTTGCACTGCGGCACTAAACAGCATTTTTTGACTTACTAGTCATATCAAAGCTATGCTTTCTGCATTAAATAAAAAAAAAATAACCAAATATAGAATGACAAAGAAATAATCAACAATTCATTAACAGGAGATCTTATGGTAAAATGTTTGTTTTCCTGGAGTTTTACGTACACATTTCAAAATGTAGATGTCGCCCACTCCGTGGCAACCCCGAATAAAGACTGTGTGCATCTATTAATGATGAAAATGCGATGAAAGGTTTGCCTATGCTTCTTGACGGATTCGCGGCTACGTGGTACCAAGGCGTCAAAAGTACTTTGACCACTTGGAACGAGGCAAAAACGTCAATGAAATCAACTTTCGGACCAGCTAAACTCCCATATCGTGTTTATCGTGAACTTTTTGCATACGAGCAGGACTGTAAAACGAAAACGGATGTTTTCATTTGTAAAGCGCGTTCTATATTAGCTCAGTTACCTAGTGGCACGCTCACTCAGAATATTCAACTTGATATGGTATACGGCTTGCTAAATAGAAAAATCCGTAAAAGGGTTGCTCGCGATGACGTGGAAAGTTTCGAGGAACTTCTCACGCAGGCTCGCTTAGTGGAAGAGACTTTCGATATTTCGTTTGAACCCAGTATATAAGGTGATTCGAAAGACAGGCTTTCTAAAGAAAACATCAAAAAACGCTGCTCTTTCTGCCGGAATCCGGAACACGTTAAAGACGAATGTATAAAATTGGAAAAAAAGCAAACTAAAGCGAATAACTGCGACAAAACCGCTATCCCCTGCCGCAATTACTGGCTCGTCCTCTAGTTCTAGTTCTTCAAATACCTTTTCTTGCTATTGTTGCGGAAACCCAGGATACATACGAACTAATTGTCCAAAATGCAACATTGAAATGCCCCATAAATCGAACCCAGCTCCTTCTACAGAATTTCTCTGCAGCAAATTCCATAAAGCAGACTCGGAAGTGGTTCGCCCTTTAGTTCCAATCCAAGTAAACGGACATTGTGGTTATACATACCTAGTCATGTATAGCTGGACATATGCTAGCAAAACTACTTTTGAATGACAACACTCCTTTCCGTAACGAAAATCTCGTCATGTCTCTGGCTGATGGAGTCCAACGTAATGTTAATGTAATGATCTTTGAAATCGATGTAACGTTAATGGGTAGAAGGGTTTATATTTTCTGTCCCCGAACATGAACATAACCGAACCCTATTAGTCGTTGATTTTATTCAAGCTACAAAAGTTGTATTGGATTTACCCAATAATCATTTCTTTTTCGGAGATGAGGCTACATATCCAGGCTGCATGTACAGTAAACACTGTGCTATTCAAGCCCATCAAATTGAGAGAAAACGAAGAACTTTCTCTATCGCAAGAGGAGCGCGACAAACTCAATGATCTACTTATTGAAAATACAAGGGTCAATCGACACCATTTGCCGAACACTATCACACTGCTAGATGATGTGCCAATAGCTGTGCCTCCACATCGCTTATCTGAACCTAAAAAACAGATATTGCGACAAGAACTCGATAAACTTCTGGAAAAAGGCACTATCGAAGACAGAGCCGTCCTTAGGAAATGCGAGGCCCGGAGTAAAACATTTTTGCGAGGCCTTTTTTAAGAAAGTAATTATTTCGCTGCGCTGACCTGCCGGGGGGTCTGGGGGTGTAAGAAATACCCCCCAGCACAAAGGGAGGACTGGGGGGTTCCTAGCGATTTTTTTTTCTTGCAAAAAGATGTATTTTGAGCAATTCTGATGGGAGTCATTTCATCTCAAATTACACCAATTATTCGCCAATTCTTAACGTTATTTTTTATTCATTTGCCATAATTCAATCTATTTTTATTTTTGATGTATACAATATGTTGATTTTATACTAATTTAGGTCGGACAGGAAATAAATAAATTTGTCACGGAGGAGGGCCTAAAAGTGGCCTACTTTAATATTTCTATCCTTTGGCCTTTGTTGTCGATACTTTTGAAAGAGGAGAATTCCATTTTACTAAGTAGTTTTATAACATTTTTGGAGGTTACAAATAATCATCGTGAAGGAATTTGAAAATTGAATATTTCGTCGTTTTCACTATGAGTAGTATCTCAATTTAACTCCAATTTCTTATAATTTTTTTCTCTAAAGCTAAAAGTCTGATTCTGTAATAATTTCCAATAATGAACTATTCAACTCGAGAACTGTTGAAGATAGAGCAATTCTGTGAGTATGATAAAATTGAAATACTGTGTGAATTCCGAGTCATCCGACTTGAAAACAAAATTTTCGAAAAATCGTGAAAAATACAAAATGGGCAGATTCACTTGAAATCCGCACTATTTACGCAATATTTCGTGCAGATTTCTAAAATATATGACTTTTCAATGCTCAGATTGAAGGGATTATAAAAGTGAAGAAACGTCAAAAATTTCACGAATAGAAATGGAAACCAATATGGAGAAAAATTACTCCTCCCCCCCCCCACCAAATGAACTTTCCAGCTCGGGCGAAAGCCAATCGATTTAGAATGATAAAATTAGGAAACTGTGTGAATTTCGAGTCATTCGACTTGAAACAAAATTATTTGAAAAACGTCAAAAAGTTCAGGAATAGAAGTAAAAAAAATATGAAGGAAAATGACTCCTTTTCACTCCAAATGAACTTTTCAGCTCGGGAACGGTTAAAGGTAGAGCAATTCTGCGAAGGCCATCATCAATTGAGAATGATTAGAAAATCTGTGAGTTTCGAGTAAATCGATGTAAAATAAAATTAATCGAAAAATTGAAAAAAGTCCAATACCCCTCAAAATCTTGAAAAATACAAAATTGGCAGACTCACCTCAATGTGCACTATAAGTATACGCAAAATTTCATGCATATTCCGAAAATATATATGGTTTGTGTATGCTTAGGTTGGTATATAAAAGAAATACAAAGTCATAAATGTTATGAATAGGACTGGAAAAAATATGGAGGGAAATGATTCTTTTCCACTACAGATGAACTCTTTAACTGGAGAACGGTTCAATACGAAGAAATTCTGTGAACGCTAATCGATCCAGGAGAAAATTAGTATAATCTTTGAATTTCGAGTCAGTAAATGTCTAAATGATGACGCATTCGAAAAAACACCCCAAAAGTATAGGAGAAAACTTTCATTAAGACAAATTAAATCGTTAACATTGTACATATAGGGGTAGCTCCTACGGATTGAATGTTCCATTTTTTACAAATATTTATAATAAATAATAAGATGTTTTAATTCATGTTATTTTATTTTTCATAGTTCCAAAGTCAATCAACATAAAAAAATTACAGTTGCTGACGTTGAAATTGAACTCAAGGCCGATTATCAGCAAATATAACTGCTGGACACCTACGGTAAATAATAATAATAATAACTGTCCTTTACCCGCAAGGGTAATGCCATTGTGGAATATTATCAATAAATCGGACACCAAAAAAGGGCGCTATGGCTTGGAGAATTTCATCAGTCACAATTTAGCTCTAGAACAAACAAAAAGATATTGAACGACTCGTCGTGGAAGCCCAATTGGGAGACCCCTTTCGTGAATTTTCCAAAATGTCCCCTTGCCAACAATCCATCGCTGCCTTTCTTGGCTCATGGACGATATAAGGTAGGTCTTGATAAGTTTCAAGCGGAAAGCGCGAGGCCTTCCTCAGCGCGAGGCCTGGAGCGACTTCTCCACTCGCTCCACCCGAAGGACGGCACTGATCGAAGAATGTGAATCGCCTCATTCTGCCACAGTAGTTTTGGTACAAAAAAAATGGTGGTACACGTCTAACCGTGGACTATCGTGGCTTGAATGCGAAAACGCGTGCAGACCGATATCCACTGCCGAGGATAGATGACCTTATTCACGCTGCAAAAAAAGTGCTATGTCGATGCTAGATTTGAGGTCAGGATATCATCAGATCTGGTCGGTGGCTTAGCGGTCTAATGCACATGCCGTTCGAAACTCCAGCATAGCGTTAGTCGGTCCGAGCCCGATGTAGATACAAGAGATTTTTTCTCAAATACTTCATATCGGATCGATAGGCGACCGCATACTTTGTTGAAAAGCAAGTATATTGTGAGATGTCTAGATGCCAATCTCGTCTAGTGCTAGCTTGGAGTGCACACCGACCACCCGAGGTGGTGCTGTAGATTTTCCGGGTTTTCCTACAGCTGAAAAGTGAATACATCACCTAAAACATCAGTAAGTCACCTCAGAGCTCCACGGCAAATAATAATAATAGCCGTCCTCTACCCGCACAGGTTATGCCTTTGGGTACACTCAACGAGTGTTTATGAGGGAGTATTATTATTATCTGTTCGCCCATCTTCATTACAGCTTTCATCACGCCATTTGGTACTCACCGCTACACCAAAATACCTTTTAGGTTGCGTAATGCCCCTGCTACGTTCCAAAGGATGATGGATCGTTTTAAATCAGGTCTATAAGATATTCTTCTCATCGTATACCTGGACGATTTGATCGTTATTTCATCAGACTTCGATGAACACCGAAATGACTTCCAGAAGATATTCTCAAAATTGATGCTATTCAAACTATATTTAAATAGAGATAAATGTACATTTTTTTGTCAGTCGGTACGATACCTAGGACACATCATTTTTCCTGAAGGTATCCAGCCAGATGATGCGAAATTTTCCTCCATCCTAAACATACTGCCTCCCAGAAATGTAAAACAACTTTTTAGCTTTTTACAGACTGCATCGTGGTTCAGACGTTTTAACGAGAATTTTGCTGATATAGCGAAGCCTTTCTCTATGCTGACCAAGAAGGAAGTAAAGTGGAAATGGGAAACTGAACAGATTCAAGCTTTTGAGACATTCAAACGAAAATTGACCTCAGCGCCGATCTTACGACAGGCCGACTCACGTCTACCCTACACCTTACGCACGGATGCATCAAGCTATGCTCTAGGAGCATGTCTCCTTCAGGGAGAGGGCACTGACGAAAGACCCATAGAGAACGCCAGTCGTCTCCTTAACTTCGCAGAGAGGAACTATTCCACCTCAGAAAGAGAAGCAGCAGTCGTATGGGCTGTAGAAAAATTCTAAAGATATCTAGAGGGAGCCACCACGATTATTCAATCCGATCACCAACCCCTTAAGTGGTTGATGTCTCTCAAGTCACCGAGTGGAAGGCTAGCACGATGGTCATCAGCTCAACAGTTTACGATTTGCGAATAGACTATAATATAACAGAAGAATCCAATACGCCTTCCGTGTGAAGAATTGGAGACCGAAGTAAATTGAATCTCACTGGACTTCCCAACCGAGTCGCCAAACACTATTAGAGAAGAACAGTTCAAAGACCCTGAGCTGGAGAAGATCATGGTATGTTTGGAAAATCACTCTAGCGAAATAGATTTCAAGAAATTGTCAGAATGAGGATTCCTTATGAATAATGGAGTCCTGTAAAAGTACTCACCCGATATTGATGAGGAAGTACCCCAATTGGTGGCTTCCAAATTCGAGATTCTTCGCATTGCTTCCCGATACTATTGGCGGAGCATGCGCCGAAATGTGGCTGAACATGTCAGCAAATGCTTCGATTGCCAACGGTTCAAGGCAATAAACCTCAAACCTGCTGGGTTATTACAGACACCGATCCAGTCTCAGAGATTCGAAGTACTCTCAATCGACCTTATCGGACCTCTACCTTAAACCCCAACTGGTGAAAATTGGATCATGGTAACAGAAGATACTGCCAGCAGATGGATGGAGCTATTACCCCTTAAAGTAGCTACCGCTGAGACTTGTGCCTGTGGCCTAATGAGGAAGTCATTCTTTGTTATGGTTTACCTTGGCCTGTAATTAGTGATAACGTTTGTCAGTGCCGTTATGCAGCAAGTTGCTCACGTATTGGGTTTTCAACAATCACTGATCCCCGCCTATCATCCTGAAGCAAATTCAGTAGAAAGAAAAAACCGTGATCTGAAGACTCATCTAGCTATTCTAAACGTAGGAGACCATACCTTATGGAAGGATAAGCTTCCATCAGTACGCTTCGCAATGAACACTTCCCACTGTGACTCCACCAAATTCACCCCGGCATATCTAACTTTCGGTCGTGAATTACGTGCCCCCGATGATGTTCTTCGAGACTTACGTGCTGTCTCGAATGGACCGATCCGCAAAGAACGACCAAGAAGAGCCGTTGCTGCAACTAGACTTATGTGGCACCCCACACGGGACGTTTGTGCGATGCCAAAGGGGACGTTGTAACACGATATCTTCCGCACGTACCCTAACTCGGACAAGTGACAGAAGCTAGGCACGACCTTCGGCCGAGAGACTAGTTCCAGTTCCAATATTTCCATGTTCCATGCAAAATGGCGCGTTTACTATATGACATACAGAAAGCCATGGCGTTCAGTCGTATTTCTTAATTTCTTTTACTTTTATTTATAGTTATGATTCATTTTTTACTTATGAATGTAGTGATGAGTGAACACTATTAAATAATTAGTATGTTTTGCGACATAATTTTAGCTGCCCTGAACACCCACTAAAACTTAACCCTAGTAGACTACACTATTATGTTCCACGTTCCACGACAGAACCTTTCATAAATTGCTCAAAAGTACTGTTGATGTGATTATCATGATCGTTATAAAAATAAGGCATACTGGTTCATAAATTATCAATTATCATTGAAGTCAAAATCAAGATTACACAAAATATCGTAGCCTCTAATGCAATTCTTACAATTTGAAATTTCAATTGCCGTTTTCACCATCAAATCAAATGTAAAATACACAGTGTGTACATTGTTGGAAAGGTAATTTTGAGTGGAAATAAAAAATTGCAAAAAATATACAGGGTGCTATTTGAAATGAAAAAATTAGAGTCACTTCCGATCGAACTGATTATAACACGCCGTATGTTTAAAAAAAATTACAAAATGTTAGGTTGATTCTCAATATTTCGAAATATATTATACAAAAATGTTGTTTATGTTTTAGTTTCCTTACCCACCTACCATAGGACCAGACTGTGTCATCATTGAAAAATTGTTACCAATTAATTTTCCTAAATTTTTGGTATGTGGTAGAGTCTGACCTCCCAAACAAAATCGTCCGTCCTTTAACTAGTTGGAAAGTGGCCACTCATTGAACGTAATATCACTCTTAGGAATAGTTATTCAATCAACTAGTTTATAATGAAGGCGATAAATGGTCGAGGTATTTAATCCCATTTCAATAACGATTTGATTACCATATTTTTCGTCGACCTAACTTGAAATAAATTAATTTTCTATTCGATTTAATCAACAAAATGAACAGTGGATACAAACTTTATTGAACACTAATGATCGACTTTTAATAATTTGAATACATTTGTGATGATGCAATTAGATATACTGAAAAAGAGTATAGAAAAAGTCCATCTGTACACTCCTATTTCACGGGTTGCGCTACATTAATGTTCTTGCTAGGTCACAACGCCAAATTCCCTTTTAGTTCTATCCCATGAAATATCGAATAAGCCTTCACAACACAGATGTCAATTATCTACTTGATTGAAATTAATATTGAATTATCTTGATCTCAAATTACTTTCCAGAATTTTCATGATGCAGGCATAATAAAAAATTGCATAGGATAAAGGTCCATACGTGCCTTCAAAGCACTTGAAATGCTAGACACTTCTATTGCGGTAAGATTTCATTAGGTCTGGCTTGCTTATGTATGGTGCTTGTTTGGAGTTCGCGCCGACCACCCGGGGTGGTGCTGTAGGTTTTCCGGGTTTTTCTACAGCTGAAAAGTGTAATAATAATAGCCGTCCTCTACCCGCATGGGCTATGCCTTTGGATACACTCTATGAGTGTTTATGAGGGAGTATTATTATTATCGTAATAGCTGAAGTGACAGTGGCAACATTGCAGATGCAACAAATTTTGTAAGGTGAGAGAAAGTATACTCTCGCGAAAAAAACAAAGTCGGTGGTATGAAAGTTATATACAATGGAAGATATATCAAATGTAGTTTACCATGGATGCACTAATCATGGAGTTTGATGCAAAACATATTTTCGTTTGGAGTATATTAGATCCTGAAATAGCTACCGGTAGGGCGTGGGTTCCTTAGTTAAATTTGAATATACACGCCTAGCTCCTTCTGGGAGACGCAATAGCCATGGCACTGTGAAAAGATGTAACAGAGTATGTGAGATATATATTTCAAAGAAAACTGTTTGATACTGTGAAGCTTTCGGTAATATCTATTACCTTCTTCAGGGCAACTGAAATACGCGAATAGACAATAAATGTAGTAAAGTGAAACACACTTAACTACAATACTAGTAATTTATTTGACTGGTGAATAATTGGCTATCTCCTGCCATGGCAGTATTCGGTTACTCTTGTAATGTAATGTAGTGAACTGAAAATACACTTAACTATAATACTAATAATCTATTTGACTGGTGAATAATTGGTTATCTCCTGCCATGGCGGTATTCGGTTACTCTTGTAATGTAATGTAGTGAACTGAAAATACACTTAACTATAATACTAATAATCTATTTGACTGGTGAATAATTGGTTATCTCCTGCCATGACGGTATTCGGTTACTCTTCTTTCAGTTGGTCTTTCTGTATGTTGTGAGCAGTCATTTGGGCATGGTGTTCGCAATAGGGCATCCGTATTCTCACGGCTGGCCCCCACTCGATGTTCACTATCGAAGTCAGATTCTTTCTTGAAGCCTCCCAATATCCAACGTGCCACTTCTCCCACGGGGTTTTTGAACAGAAGAAGCCATTTGAGAGCTGCATGGTCAGTTCCCAACAGAAATCTCCTGTCATACACATATTTGTAGAAGTGCTATACTCCTTTAACAAAAGCCAACAGCTCCCGCCTGGTGACACAATAATTTCGCTCCGGTTTACTGAGGGACTTGCTGAAGTACCAATGACCTTCTCTTGTCCTTGGATCTGACACAGGACAGCTCCAAGTCCCACATTGCTTGTGTTCGTATCCATAATGAATTTTCTGGTCAGTGGTTTAGCGATGTTAGCAAATCCTAGCAGGTATCGGCGATATATGGTAGGTGTATGTCTTTTGGAATGGGCCATTTCATAGCAGATTTCATCTCCTGTTCATCTACTGCTACTCCTTTCTCAGAGACTACGTGGTCGAGGTATCGTACTTCCTTCTGGAACAAATGGTATTTCTTTGAGCTCAATTACAGTCCAGAGCTTCTCAGTCGCTGAAATACCTCCTCCAAATCTCTCACGTGGTCGTTGAACGATCTGCCGACCACAATAATGTCGTTGAAATACACCAGACACGTCTTCCATGATAGTCCCTTCAGATTCTTCTCCATTAATCTTTCGAATGTGGCTGGAATGTTGGAGAACCTGAATGGCATAACTATGAACTGCCACAAACCTGAACCGACGGTAAAAGCTGTCTTGTCTTTACCTTCCTGAGCCAGTTTTACCTGCCAGTATCCACTCTTCAAATCTAGAGTCAAGAAAATCATAGAACCGGTCATCATGTCTGAAGTGTCGTCTACCTTTTTCGTCGCTTTGTTCAGTTGACAATAGTCTACGCAAAAGCGTGTTGATCCGTCTTTCTTCTTTACCAGTTCTCGATTCGCCACACTATACACTTCTTCTTTCAAGCTCTTCGAATTTTCAAGATGCTCCTCCCTCATACCATTTGAATTTTCCAGGAAGTCTTTTCTCAAATTCTTTGACTTTTCTAGAAGTTCCTCTTCCAGAGTATTCGTATTTTCTAGAAAGTTATCTTCCAAACTCCCCAAATTTTGTAGAAGTTTATTTTTCAGACTCACCAAATTCTGTTGGAGTTTATCTTCCAGACTGTTCGAGTTCTTCTTTTAAGCACAGTACAGCCTTTCACGAGACTCTCGAGATTCGAGATTTCTCGTCTCGTATCGTCTCGATTTCGATACGAGATCGAGACGAGACTATATTGGGTTTTTTCAAGAACGAGATCGAGAAAAACACTTCGAGATTTCTCGATCTCGAAAAAATATCAACTTTATTTCTATTGTATTCTTTAAATATGTTAGTCCAAGCTTATTATTATATTAGTTCTGAGGATATTCTTATGGCGACATTTTTGCATAAATTTCACTATGCAGTACTGGTGACCCCTACAATTGAGATTAAATAATTTGAGTAACATCGATATTTCTTTTTCAACAGACTGTTTCGATTATAAAAAACCTTTCGTACTTAGGTACATTTTAAATGTATGGATAAAATATTAAATTAAATCATCAATGATTCGTTTAATTTTAATTTTTTGACATAATATTGTTTATTTACTGATATTCGGCGGTTTTTTTGTTATACGTAGCTTTTAGTTCATAGCATATAGCCTCTGTATTATAACTTAATTTTTTTATAGAAAAAAATTCAATACCCTGTATTTTGGTGCAGCCTTGGCCTTGTGTTATACGTTATACATAGCATTTTTTAATAACATTCAGTTTTTTTTCGAGACTCTCGAAATTTCTCGAATCGAGATCGAGAAATTGTCTTCGAGGAAAACAGCGAGACAGTTTGTTTATTTCTCGTCTCAATGATCAAGACGAGACGAGAAAGTGCCTTCGTGACGAGATTTCTCGTCTCGATGAAACTCTGATTAAGAACTTTCTTTAAGTTTATTCATTATCGAACTCAAGTCGATACCAGAAACTTTGAATGAAAAGGTTTTAGGGTAATCTATCTCCTTCTTCAATCAGTCCTTCTGCGAGTCTTTTCTGAAGTACGGCCTTCTTTCCGGTTGTTTCTAACGCTATTTCCTCTAGTTCTTGCTTCAGTTTATTGACCTTCAACTCAACCAGGCAAACTCTCCTCAAAAACATTTCGTCTTCTATTGTCTTCAACTGATACATAAGTCTATTTATTTAATACGAAAAGTTTTCAGTTTATTGTCCCTTAGTGCGCAAATCTGTCCACTTAAGTGTTATTAACTTGCAAAAGTTCTTATCATCCTGCGAATGTCCAAACAATTAGCAAATGGATTCAGAAAACTCCGTTGATTTGCCCTTAAAAGAATTATATTTAAGTTGCTATGCTTCAGACAAGGTTATACCTTGTCACTATAGTCTATATTAAGTCACAGTGGTTCCTTTCATAGCGGTCACTACAAAGCGTATTGCAGATATCCTTACGCTGGTACATGGACGAATTCAATGATTTTCTGGTAACACCAGTTTCTTCCAAATCTTTCGTTAGTGGAGAAGCATATGTTCTCTTCTACGAGCTGGAGTGCAAAGAGCAACTTTGATGCGATATTTTTTTATATTTATTACTCAATATGATTGTTTACATTTTTTCTAATCATATTATAAAAGAAAACTCTAACTACGGCTGGCATAGATAAAAATATTTTCAAAACACATAGTGTAAGTGTAAAATATTCAGCTGCCTTCAGGCATCGAATATACGTTTTTCAAGATTCATAACAGACCACTTCTACCCTATTATGATACATTCGCTTTAGTGATACTTATAATTCTGTTTATGCAGATTTTATGTTAGACAGATAAATAAAGAATGCGTTTTGTGCACCCACCGTTGCTGGGACTGGTTCAGTTTGGAAGGTAGCTTATTTTGCAAGCGAGAGAAGCCAGCCTTCTAACCGGTACCTTTCTCATACCCTCCGAGTTCAGAACAATGTTCCCAAGGCGCGCTTCCTGTATTGCTGCTCACTGCTTCCGTGAGGATGTGGTGTGGCTGACTCCTCATCCTCCAAGCACCATCTGCATTCAGTATCATCCGTGACACTTGTGATGTAAAGGTACTTGTTAAAATGGCAGTGACCCGTCAGGAGCCCTACAACTATTCTGATTTTCTTTCTGTTCATTTAGAGAAGAGTGTTGGTCCTCCTAGTGGGACCTTCGATGTGATACCTGGAGCCATTTTAGAAACTCCTAAGATGGGTTCCAGTCCAATCATTGAGGAACCTTGGCACCCTTTCTGGTCAGATTATCGGCCTGTTCACCTTATTGGCAGTGAATAGTCTTTGCAGATCGTCAATGGACTCAGACACCAGCAGCGAACTAAGTCTGTATGGGGTGAGGGCCTTGATCACCGCTTAGCTGTCGGTACATACTGTGATTTGCTGACCGTGGTAGCCTCTGCTGATATGTATGGCAAGTATGGCATAAACTTCTGCCTCAAATAGAGATCTGTTTCCATTTTCTCTTCTGATGGGAATGATGACTGCGGCCTTTTGCTGAATCGTATGGTAGTTAAAGAACTGTCAGTGGGCATCTCCAGGAGGGAACAATCCCTTACCATTTGATTCCATAATCGTGAGAATGTCCATGCATTACCTCGCTTCAACATTGTTTGGAGCTTCTCAGGCGAGCAATGGCTTTGCGTGCCTCATGTTCAAAGAAGGGGTACAGGGGAGGCGTCCTCATTGCAATTGTTGTCGCAAGGCAGACAAGTCTTTGTACCCTATATATTTTTTTTGATTCGCCGGGTACTGTACCTTGCCACCGTACGATGGCTACGTACGTAATCATTGGGAGAATGGAAGTCGTGTAGATCCAGTATAGGATCTTGGAGCTAAGCCCCCACATATTGCCAAATACCTTGCTGCATGCCCAGAAAGCAGCTGTGGCTTATCGAACTCCATGTCTGATAAGCTCGTTCCAGTTTAGTCCGAGATGACTTAGCTTTTGTATTGCAGGGATCTCCCATTGAATTGGACATTTGAAAAGTCACCTGGTTTGCGTTTCTTGATGACAAGAACCAGGTCCGCCTTTCATGTTATTACTACATCGTTTTTATATTTGAATGAACAAAAACATAAAAATAAAAAGGAAAATGGGTCCATGGCTGTGTATCCCTTGTGGGTCGGGTACTAGTTCCACGCTCTTAGTGCGGTCAGATCTTATCTTTCAAAACTCGTATAAAATAATATTCACTCATGTTAAGGTGGAAACATCTATTGCAAAACATATGCTGGATCATATTTCCACAATTTTTTTTTACTTGTTGTATTTGGATTTGACCGAACAAATATACTTCTGATATTGTTTTAAGATGATGTTATATGTTTCTCATTGAGTAAATACTCTGTTTCAGTATTTCAAAAAGGTAATCCCATATCGTCCCCAACATTATTTTGTTACGTTATATATGATGATATACATGATATTATATATGAAGTCCGAATCTCTGCACCATTTTCGGGAATTCCAAGTACCTAATTGAAATAATTTTCAATTTTGTGCTGACCATTCTGGCAATGCACGCACCAAACATTTGAATGCATTATACTCCAGTCCCTCTGAATGTTATTCAGTTCTTGATATAACCAATAAGCCTCATAGCTCTTTCTTTTTCATTGGGTATCGTAAAATTGAGATTAGTTAATTATGCCAAACTAAACTGAGGAAACTATAGGTTTGGCCTGAACTTAATGTGTCTTTATCAAAAATTATCAGAAACCCCAACTATTCATGGATGCTTTTTGTGATGATTCCATTTTTGATACCGAAATTCTTCTTTAGTATCGCCTACTAATACTAAATCGTGTAAATAAACACCTGAAACCAGTCCATTGAATCAAATCGTGTATAATCTGTTTAAACTTTACATGACATTGAAAAAATGAATTAGTTGTTCATACGGTAAGAAACTGAATTAAAAAATTTCAAACCCCAAAAATGTGACGGATACTAAAAATATGTTCGGTATGATGATCTTTAAAATAAGAAATTTTCCACAATTTTGTTGGTCCTTTTTTCATAATCAACATATGAAACGAATCGGTTTGAAGAGCACAAGGTAGGAAGGTAAATTTTGACTGGCATCACGGCACCAAGTGTTAACTATATCAACTATATTAACTATATCAATCAAATTTAATGTGATATGTTGTCGGTTTTGCCTGCCACGTTTACTTGCTCGGTCATTTTCTTTTGAGCTCGTATTTCTTTTTGTGAAATTCATTTTCATACGAGTTTCCGAAACCATTCAACATATATACTCCTGCCCAAGCGCAGTTCGAAGCCTTCTATAGGAGACTTGCTGCGTAAACTGATAACCCCTGAAGAAGTTCGACGGTCCTCAAAGGCTCGATAATAATCCAAGCACCCACCATCATTTGACAAGAGCTTTCAATTCGTGATTGGATGGGAAGCAATAGATTCTGGATTGGTTCCTTGAGGGGCGAACCGTGCTTATTCCCAAAGACGTATATTTGTCTGATCTGAAGAACTATAGATCAATAACATGTGCTCGAATGCATGTTAGATATAAGATGTTTTTCGCATCTTATACATGCGAATGACCTCCACAGTTGACCCGGTGTATGAATAGACATATGAGCAAAGAGGGTTGTAGAAGGAGGTCGCAGCCTGCAAGGAGAGCCTGCTCATTGACAGGTGTATCACGCAGGACTTCATGCAGGGAAAGCGTAACCTTTCGATGATTATTTACCGCAAGGCATTTGAGCTCATTTGGCAGCTGATACCGCTCTGGCGAACTCTTGTTCACCATGAGATCTGATCAAGTCAGAGTCCAAACAGATCAGCCTATTTTTTATTGCATCTACCTATGGTCATTGTCCGTTAAACTACAAAAAACCTTCGAAACCGGAGGAATGGGGTATTTTAACATGAATGACCCCAAATCATAAGCCTCGGGAGAAAAGAGGGTTTTCATCAGTTATCAAAAAGGTGGTAAAAGAGTACAAGAATGCTATCGGAATGGATTTTGGGAACGACATGTGACACAGTTGATCTCAATCTCAAAAGACGATGCGAAGAATACGGAGAGGACGTTTAGCTCGTAGATGGAAGCATTCATTTACGTCATCCTGATGCCAGAGAGACGCACGTATTAACCTAAGAGTGGAATAACGTCGCTACCAAGAGTTCGAAACTCTCTCCGCGGCAAGTATCAGCATAAACTCCGACAGCGATAACTTTTGACATGGATTTGCTGTCAGCCATAACACGGAGTTACGAGTGTTGTAGTACTATCTATGACACTCGTACGGTATAAACGAGACACCGGTGTTGCCTCATGCAGGAACCAAGTTGAAAATAAAAAAAAATCGTTATTACGAATCACCCAGGTTTTCGAAGAAAACTACTCATACGTACATACGTAAAATGGATTCCGAACCACTCTAGCTCAGTGGCAGACGGTGGGGATCGAATCCAGGCCGCCTCGCCTCTGTAGGAAGCAAACGCACTATCACCACGACCACTTCGCTTATATTCACCACCCTCAAGCAAATTCAAACCAAACATTTAAGAAATAGAAGGTATCCAAAACAATTTCACTCGATGCGTGTTTCGTAAATTAGGTTGGCATACCCAGAAGCCCAAAATAGCGTACTCTTTTTATACGACTCTTTGAGCTCCTGAAAATGCCAACTTCATTGGCGAAAAGCGCTTCGAGTGAATTTGACTTTGTTTTGGTGTTTTGGGTAGTTCAAAGTTTTTGAATCACATTCACACCAAGATTTCAAAATATTCATTCATTTGAAAAGCCAATAGCCGGAGGTAGTCCTCGTCGAACATCAAAATAGGACGATTTTCGTCATAAAGTTCTCAGCTCTTGTCGAAACGAACATCGTCCAAACAGAAGAGGAAGAGTTGACTGAATATTGAGACTTGCTCTTTGAACTCCGCAGACTTATCTAAATCATTCTGTTAAAATGTATGCTCTGATCATAGGGGTACTTGTTGGAATGATAGATACGCTGCTCTCGAATCTTAAAATTATATATTCCTTCTATAAAATTCGAGAGATTGAAACTAGCAAAAACACCAAAACAACGCCAATTTTAGATGCCGGCTTTCTAAACTTCCGCTTGCATTTGGCTAGGTTCGAATCCAGGAAAACGAGAAAAATTTTTTCAATTTCATAGGAGTCAATAGGCAATGTAAGTTATCTAGATGCCAATCCCGATGTCTGGTGCTTGCTTGGAGTTCGCGATGACCACCCGGGGTGATGCTGTAGGTTTTCCGGGTTTGCCTACAGCTGAAAAATCACCAAAAATTAGAAAGTCACCCCAGAGCACCATGGCAAATAATAATAATAACCGTCCTCTACCAGATTCAAATATTTTATTTTATTGAAATATGGTGCATGTTTCATTTGTTCCTATATATTCACTAAATATGAAATTTATTTCTTCGACCTTCACTGCACCGTATTAGAAGGACAAAGATCAGGACAGCCAATTGTACACCGGGAGATGGGCCTTCGCTAGTCCATCCCTTGGTTTCAACCCCAAACCGACCCCTAATCCCTCCGAAAGGGAGACACTTGAGCCGGCCCCCACGGTACCTATTATTATTATTATTATTTTATCAGAAATATTGAGAAAATAAGTTTATCAATGAAAGGATATAAATTGTTAGTCATTTTGATAAATTTCCCGATCAGAGCGTCAATTCTTGATCTATAAAGTACTTTCAATAAGACATTTAAAAAAAATGCATAAAAATAGGAGTTTCTGGTCTAACCTATAAAACCAGAATCCCGAATGAATCCGTTTACAATATTATTGATGTGGCTTCGAAGGTTCACTTTTACATTTGTATCATAATATACTATTTCACGGCAAACTTTGTATCCCTTCAAACTAACAGATGTGTTTTTAGGGTTCTTCTGGAATTTATTATTATTATCGTTGGGACTGAAATCAATTTCGGAATCGGAAATATCTCGAAACCATGGCATTAAAATTCACTTTTATCCCGCAAGACAGAATAAAGTTGAAAAACTGAGACCATATGGCAGTCAATCAGTTTGATATTTAAACTGATATGTGAAAAAATTACTAATGTGTATCCAATATAAATATATCAATTTTTGACAATAATATATTTTATACGAAGATTCGACTAAACGAGAATGAGTTCTCGTAAATTCCATGATACATGAAAACATGATCATAATGTATTCTAGGGTATTTCTGATGGTGCAGCAGCTGTTGTACTGGCAAGTGAGGAGGCTATATCGAAGCATAGCCTGAAACCTTTGGCAAGAATTGTAGCTCACAGTGTAGTCGGAGTTGATCCATCTGTAATGGGCATCGGACCCGCGCCAGCTATAAAAAATATACTGAAAGCTACAGGAAAAACGTTAGATGATATCGACCTCATCGAGGTAAGTTTATTGCGCTGGAATTTGTTAGGAAAGCATATTGGTGAACTCCAACCTGAATTTAAAAGGTCACAAGTTGTTACATGTTGCTGTTGAGTTTTGGGTGTTATCATTCCTTGGGCGGGACAAGATGACTCTAATATTGTCTAACCTCTCCTAGCACTGATGAGAGGGAGTTGAGAAAATTATTGATACATGTCAGGTATGGAGGTAGTCACTCCCAACACGTTGAGGAATAATATTTGAAGCTTGTTACCTACAATTAGCACTTGAAATATTGTCCTCCTTAGAGGAACATTGCAGTCATTGCACCAATACATATCAGACGTAATTCAACGTTTTTGTAATATATTTGCCCCATATTTTTTACTTTGACATTGAAATTATTCGTTTTTTGCATTTTTTTTTAATGAAATATTTTCAAATTTAAAAAAAGCTTAACTCTTGAAGTATTGAAGGCCTCCTCGACTTGATTCGGATATTTTGTCCCCAATGCTAAATTGGATGTAGTTGAGCAGAAAACGTCCAACTCAAAAATAGCAATTATTCCAAATGTCATATCAATACAAACAAGATTTAATCACTAAAAAAATGATTTCACATTTGATTCAACACAACGATTGTGTGGACGATTTCTGCAAATTAAGCAAACAGGAATTATATAGTCGCCCTAAATATGACAAAATGAATTTTTATAATTTGTGGGTTGGACGTTTCCTGCTTAAACTACATCCAATTTGTTTAGTAATAATGATAACATTTATTTGACAAGCCCAAAAAAAATTATAAATACCTTAATTAATAAAAGTGAAATGTTGTTTTGAGGGACCATCGATGAGGAACTATCGCGAAGCGTTACTTTTCATTCTTACTTCTCATGGAAACACCCCCGTAACTTCCGTAAATTTTGCCATGAAAATATGAAATTTGCAGAATCAAAAGATACAGCAAAAATATACAGTTCGACGTCAAAGAGAAAGTGATCTAGAACATATTCTTCAAATCCTCAGAATTTCGTTCACTAAGATGGATGTTTTTTTTTAACAATCTCATCCAGTTTTTTGTAGTCATCCTTCCATACTGAGCCCTAGCCAAAATGATGTCCACATACACAACATGCTTGTGATCACATTGGAAGGTGAGACCCTCATCCAGAAAGAAGTTCGACGGGCCCTCAAAGGCTAAATAAGTATTGGTGGAAAAAATTCCAAGCACCCACCGCAATCTAGCAAGAGTTTATAAATGGGTAGCAGCAGATTCCGGGTTGGTTTGTCGAGGGAAAGAACTACATAACTACGATAACATGCTTGAACGCATAATATGTTTACCCGCATCTTATACATGCGAAAACTATCCGCAGTTGAAGGGATATATGAGCGAAGCGAGTCAAAGAAGGGGGTCGCTGGCTGCAAGGATATCCTGCTCGTCGACAGATATCGCGCAGAACTCCATGCATTATATGTGACACCTTTCAATGGGCTGGATTGATTACCACAAGGCATTTGATACAACATCTCATGCGCTCGTTATGCATTTGCTTACATGCCTTGCGGTACCGGATCAAGTAGTAAAAAGATGCATTGGACAACTGACATGTCGCTCTGGAGGACTCGCTTCACCATAAGATCTGGTCAAGTCAGAGTTTAAACAGAGCAGGTTATCTTTAGAGACTTCCTCGGTTCTCTTCTCGTCTGCATCTACCTATTGCCATTGCCCGTTGCACTACAGAAAACCCCACGGATACAACTGCGGCACTCCCAGCAACCGGAGGCATAAGGTCACCCATCTGTTTTCACCTCAAACTATGCCTATGGAGTAAAGGATCTTTATCAACCTCTGAGGGTAGTGGAAGAGAACACGCTTGCTATCGAGATGAAGTTTGGGATCGACAAATATGCCACGGTTCATCTCAACAGAGGGGACGATGCGAAGACGTTCAGATCGTAGACGGCAAATAATAATAGCCGTCCTCTACCCGCACAGGCTATGCCTTTGGGTACACTCTACGAGTGCTTAATTATTTTTTCAGATTCATTGGCATTGTAATATAACGGCTTTTGAACCCAGAAAAAAAAAGGTTATAGTTATATTTCAAATTTTGGCCCTGAAGCAATGTACAAAGGTTTACTTAGACTTATTATACTCTCCTGCCAACTCCAATGATATTTCTAACGGTTCTTTTCTAAAGAGACTCCTATCGAATTATGTGACACTCCCAATTATATTATGATCCCATATGCCATAATTGACCAAAAGAGTGTAAAATATAATAATCATCAATACCAATTTTCCGACGATTTTCCTGGATTGCGCACACTCATTTCATTCCCATGAAGCAAAATGAACTTCAGATATTCAAATAATTTTCATCATGCAGTAAACACAAGAAAATATAAGTACTGTAACGATTCTGGAGCGGGACCTGATAGGTTGTGTTTGGGTAATCGAGCTCGGTTGTTGACAATGCATGACATCATCGCTGATCTAATCACATTGAAGAAACGTGTGAAAGAGTTCCTGATGTCGATAATTGAAATCAGTCACCCAATGGTTTTCTATATACCATTGAAAACATATATGTATGAGGTTTTTCTATAAATAAAAAAGTTACAAGTACGCGAATACTTGGCTGAATCACCTGGCGATGAATGTTTTTTTCTTATTTGCTCCTATCAAAGGAATGATATAGATTCTTTTATTTTTTCTATATGACTCACAACATTAAAATTATTGTCAATCATCAGACCAAATACTTGTGTTTGACAACTTTAGTAATAGTTCTGTTTTATGTTCTAATGTTTAATTTGATATTTTTAATATTTTTTTGTTCAAATATCATATATAGACAGTTGTTTTCTGAATAAATCATTTAACCATAACATTCAATTGTTTTGATAAGTATCTTTCCCAAATTGGTTTTTAAAGTTTGGACATTTCTGGATGAGTGCAAAATCATCTGCAAAAGAAAATGATTTACCAATTAGGTTCATATTCACAACTCTATTCACATAAATTAAATAAATAATTGTTGCCAAAACCAAACCCTGAGGAACTCCAAATGGTGATACTTTTTTGTTACTTTTGTATTGAATACGATTTGAAAATATTTATGAAATATATTTAATACATGTCTCCTATTACCTAAATTGTTTAAGATGTCTTATAGAATTGTGAGATAACAGTGTCAGACTTTCTTTTAGATCAATATGAATATTATTAACACCATTAGTACTTGTATCTGAAATGTCATTGATATTACTCATAAAGTCAGTCACTGCTGCTTGGGAATTGAAATGTTGTTGGAATGCATATTGGAATTTATCAAAATCAATATTAGCAGTGATAAAATCAACTAATTAAATTAAAAATATTCAATTATATAGGTTTCAAAATTGTTCTCTTCAAATAGTCTGGAATAGTACAATTTTTTTCAATACAATACAATTAATAATTATTAAGGATAGACGTTAGCTCACTAGATCAACAATATCTTTCAAATTGTTTGAAGTAATTTCATCTTCACCAGGTGCTGTATGGGATTTGAGAGTCATAATTATTGTATGAGTTTCTTCTTCTTGAACTGGCTTCAAAAAACTGATTTTTTATTATGTGACATTTTAGAGTTTAGATAATGTTAATCAAATTTCTGTGAATAAGTCAACGAATATAATTTGTATTATTCAGTAGTACGGCGGTCTCATTCATAATTTGGTTGATTGAAATTTGCTTTCTTTTCTTATTAGTTCCAATGTTATTATATTAATTACTCCACAGATTTTCTTTGGGTTTGTTCCAGCTTTTTCAAGTTGTTTAGATATATAGAATATATTTTGTGGGCGGACAGAACCATAAGCATGTAGTGTCAAAATGCGATTATTTTCACTCTCCCGAATCATCATGTACCCCCTAAAGTTGAGGCCCGGGAGGAACAGCTTCCCAGCACAGGCAGAGGCGGCCTTACCCATTGCGAGGCTCCAGGCGGCGGGTCTTTGCGAGGCCCTTTGTCCTTCGTTTAGGTTAGGTATTTGTCATGTTTGAGGAGAAATGCTAAATTTAGGTATACAAATAAATGAAATTTGAGTTTCAAAATATTTTGCATTGAAAGATTTATAAAATTAACATATACAGAGATGATAAATTTTAAAATTGATGTTTGCGGCTTTTCCTAATACTAAAATCACAGTAAAGCATATACAGTAGTCCGACTCAGCGTCGGAACCTTTGATGTTGGTGTCCAGGAGTTTCGTTTTTTATAATGCTGACGTCAATGACAGTAATGACATTTCTCCCTACTACAATCCCAACCACAGCGTATATACACTGCTCGACATAACAACGATTCAACGATTGATATAAACTGCTCGAAAAATTTGAGATGGAATTCTCGTTAGGCATATGCATAAAAAAAATTGTATTAAGTAACCCAGGGCAATTGAAAAATTATAAAATATAAGTCAAAGAGATTCGGAGAATTAATGAATATGGCAGATGTTGATATTCGGATGTAACAAAATGCATTGCTATTTGAATAAGAAAAAAAAGAATGTGAACGAGTTTATTTGTTTATCATTGTCCGATTTCAGTCAAAATTGATTTGTAGTAGTTTTTTGGGCCAAATACGTAGCATATTTGTTTTTTTTTTTTTGTAGAAAATATCCAGGAAACAATTTGATCTTCACAACTTTATTTTTAATTATCACATTTAAAATATCACATGTTTCGCTAAAACATTAGCTTTATCAAGTCGTATTTTCTACAAATTACTATGGATCTTCATCAAGTAACGGCCGAATCAATCGGAAATTCAAAAGGAAAAGCATATTTGTTTGTTAATTTGAGAATTTAAGATGGCGAACGAGGGTGCTGATTCGATTATATTCAAAATTGATCATTCATCAGAGTCGCAACTACAAAAACTCCGTTAATTTCACTCAACACTCGTTTTGCCAACAAAGTTAATATCGCCAGGAGATAAAAGTTTCAGTTTTACTCAACGCGCGTTAAGTGAAATTGACGTAGTTGGTTTGTAGGGAGTTTCTAATTTACTTGAATTGTATTCACACCACAGTTTCCAAATATGTATTACTCTATTTGAGGTACTTCATAGTTTTTGTGGTAAGATCTTAATTTTCATGAAAAATTCAAGATATTGAACAATTATTGTGATCAGTTTCAATTCTATATTATTAACAAGGACTGGTTGGGGTAGGAAATGAAAAAAATCACCGAGAAAAAAATATATCTTGATTTTTGAAAGAGAATTGTATCTCTGATCGACAACAAAATTATAATTTGGGCCTCTAAGGCAACTGATCATTTAACTTTTTCTGATAAGAAAATTGTATTTAAACACGACAATTACATATTTCCAACAAAAATTTATAAAAATAATTTTATTTACTCCTTTAAAGTAATAATTTTAGTAATAAAAGTTAAAATGCTAAAATTTTTAAACAGTATATTTCCTTCTCTGTCCATCTTTTTTATAACATTTACTATATTTTACAATGTCATACTTTGATTAACATACACATTTCTATAGTAAGCAACCTTTCATCAACAACTGCAGTTTCTATAGTTTTTTTTTTATTGAATTTGTCACGACAGGGCGAGAGAGATTATGGAAATTCAACTCGGTACCTAAGCGTACTGATTGAATTTCTAGCCTCGCTACGCTTGGATAAGAACTATCAATCTCAACAGTCAATCTACCACTTTTTTTCCTTTTAACAATATTAATAACTATTTCCTCTTTAGTGGATTTGAATATAAGTTCATTTCAAATGTCAAAAGTATTTATTTCAATGTCAAATTCCTCATCATTTAAACATAATCAAACTTATGAATTTGAAATGTAGTAAGTGATAAAGTCAATTTTAGTATTCAGAAGAATAAAATCATTATAATTTTAATAAATCTTATTCTAACAAAAAATTCATATGTATATATTGTATAGCCCTAGTATCAATAAATTTGACTGTAGTAGATTAGGCGAAACTTTTGAAATGCGACAACCATGTAAGAATTGCGCTCATTCTCAAACTCGTCGTTTGCGCAGAGCTGGGAAACGAGCTCTTGGCGATGCGTATTGAAAATTCAAGCCAGAATTTGGCTGGAGTAGGAGTACTGTATATGCTTCACTGTGCTGAAATTAAAGCACAATAATCTAACGAATGAGCTCCTTCATTTTCGGTTGAAAGAATAGCAAGGGCTGAAAGCCGATCTTGTGTCATCTAATTCCTCAAATATGTTTCAATAATTTAAGCCTCGAAAAACTCCTTTCAGCAGACGAACTATAACAGGTGTGCTGGCAATAATTCTCAGGACTATTTCGATAGTGGGATAAACTTCAGTTAATTTTTTTATAGTCAGATATAATTTTAAAGTATCACACAGTTTTGTTACACTTTTTCAGCTAACCCAATACTTCAAATATTATTATTTACACTTTTCCAGATCACTCACTCAATACTTTAAATACTATATACAGTAACGATTTTGTAATACTGCAAGCAAAATAATTCCATATAATGACAAAAAAGTTGACGAATGAAATGAAACACGGGGATTCCCCGAGCAATAGAGGAGCGGAACATTATGTCCCGACTCCTGAGCTGACCCGAGTGCTATGCGAATAAAAACCGATCTTCAAGTATTTCGAGGCGCAATATTCAATTACTACATAATGAATTTTTCAATTATCTTTTGAATGAATGAATTAGTTGACTAACTTTATTTTGTTCTGTATGGCTTTTGGGTTTTCGGTCGTGTATCCATTTTTCTTGGCGTTTGACGTTTCGCCTACACGTGCGGTAGGCTTTTTCAGAAAATTACGAGTGTAAGTATTCTACTATCACTGAAGTGGTACTCTTGGTCTCAGATTATATTGACACGTACAACAACGAGCTATAAAAGTACAAAGTGTCTTGTGTCTTGGCCACAGTTGTCAAGGGACAAGTGGGCATTTGCTGCTAACTCCAGTGGACATGGGGAGGATCAATCAATAGATATCAGTTGTAACAAACTTGTACTTATTTAATACATTTGCAATTTCAGTACAATACCTTTCCTCTTGTTACTCTTGTTTAGATTCAAGGAAACCTTAGGCAAAGAATATACCGGGTGGCTACGGAAGTATTGCCTACGGAATATCTCAGTTATTGTATGAAGTAGGTTTGTGAAATTTGCAGCGTCGATATAATGACATAAGAGCTAGAATTTGAGCATATTGACATGTCGAAGTTAACTTCCGGTCTGACCGGAAGTAACATCAACTTTCTTATTTTAAATGGAAACCCTATTTTTTTTTCTTTTCGCTTTATTCAGCATTCAATTCCCTTTCTAATGACATATCACAAGTTGGTATCTAACCAGAAACTAGATCAGAAAAAAATTATTATTGAAATTCACCGAGTAGGCCGTGGAAGCAAAATGAAAGCCAAAAATTGAAAAGTTGGCTATGGAAACCATACGTCACTTGATAACAGTTGCTACTACTGTGATATTTTATTTTCATTCGTCGGCGTTATAAAAAGCCGCCAAAAAAATATTGGAAAAATTGGGAAAAAAACAATACTCTGTAGGTCCATAACTTAAATAGGAACATACAACTTTTTCTTGCCTGTACTATTCAGCATAACCATTCCTTTCGAATGATATAATAGAAAGTAATTTTTTGAAATGAAATACCAAAAAATCCAATTATTATTATTCAAATAACAAAAAAACAGATTTATCGAAAAAAAAAAATTCAAATTGATAGTATTAAAGATAAAATAAATTCAAAACAAATGTTCGAAATGCATTCCCTCAGCGTCAATACATTTATTGACTCTGGTGATATTTTCATGTAAAACGTTTCTCAACATTTGGGGCGTGATATCTTGGAAAGCTCTACGAATTTTTACTTCTAGCTCATGTAGAGTTGTAGGCTGTGTGGAATACACCCTATTTTTAAGATGCCCCCAGAGAAAAAAGTCGCACGGAGTAAGATCAGGTGACCTTGGTGGCCACCTGACTGGACCATGGGTTGTTATAAGTCTCTCTTGAAAGCGATTTTGAAGATAATTTCTCGCTATTCCTGAATTAGGCGGAGGGACGCCATCTTGCTGGAAGTACATTCTCTCAGTTATCTCCGCTGGTAGGTTGTTAATGAATTCCGAAATTTCATTCGTTAAAAAATTAAAGTATCTCTCTCCGGTTAGTTGGCCTTGAAAAAGAATGGGGCCAACAATATGAGTTCCAACTATTCCTGCCCAAACATTCACACCAAATCTCTCCTGGAAGCCACCTTCCTATTTGGCAACGATCCGTTAAATAAGACTTCATCCAGTCAAATGCTACACCTCTGAAGCCATAGTGGTGAAGCTTTGCTAACAGTATTTCGTGATCGACACAGTCAAACGCTTTTGAGAAATCACAAAATATTGCCGCAGAAGTGTAACAATGAAGGAAGGGAGACGAATGAATCAATAAACCATCATGAAACCTGATGAAAAATAAATAATTTTCAATATTAGAGAAAGATATATACACAAATCGATTGGAGAAAGAAAATAAGAGGTAACAATTTAATTATGATTTCATTACCACAAATATTATTGAAAACGATACAATTATGGGCAGTTTGTGTAGAAATAATAAAAAAAAATTACGATTCAGAAAAAATTGAAACCAAATATTTCCATTCCTACCTATTCCCAATTAGTGGTTGGACAGATGAAAGAAATAAAAAATCACCAGCTTCTTGAAACAATTTTTATTAATTTTAAGTCAAGCCAAGAATTGATATCTACGAAAAGAAATAAAGAGACCTTTTTAAAAATATTGAGCAAACTCAAAATTGGTGTTACTACCCTAAGAAAATCAAGAAATGGAGGAATAGAAATAAACTAAAGAAAAAATTATTTTAACACACTGAAAGGCGAAATTTAAAAGAAACTTGAAAATTATACAATCGGAGAAAAAAGCTGATGAACCAAAGGATTAATAAATTGTTGGACTGAAGTAAGAAACACCTCAAGATAAAGAAAATGTATGGGAGATCATGGAGATGATAAGAAAGAAAAACCAAATTATATATGAAATTGATAAATTGGAAGTGAACTTTATCAAGTATATCAATCACAAAAATTGTTATACTATTTCCGCTGAAGTAAATGAAATGTTGCTGAAAAAATTATGGAAAATTATTCATCATTTCGCAAAATTATCAAGTGTATGAAAATAACCAAATTACACAATGGTTCAAATGTTGTCGTTTTCATCACTCTGCTAAGAATTGTAGAAATACTGTGACACCTCGATGTGGAAACAATCATGAAGAAAAAACCGTGAAAACACTGAACTAAAATGTACAAACTGTACCTTTTCGAACTTGAATTTCAAAACAAATCACTCTACGAAACACTCAGCTAATGATCAAAACTGATCAGTCAGGAAATTTTATCAGAACTAATATCAATCCCAAATAGATTATGACTTACTCAAATTAATACGAGTGAACAACTATCAATATCTTACTTAAACATCAGCAGTTTGAGAAGCAAACTAACAGATGTTGAACTGTTTATGAAAAAAGATGTTGACATTTTAACACTTACTGAAATATGGCTATATACTGAAGTATAACTCATATAAAAATCCCAGGATATTAAGAAATTGAACCAGTTCCCAGCAGCGGTGGGAGCATAACGGGCCCGAATGAGCTTCTATCGTAAAGGCTTTAAATTTCTGTCAAGTCGGCCCGGCTAGCTACGGGTTCTTTGCCTTCTTTACGTGACAACTCGGAATCCATGATTCCAGAGTTTTAAAATTGTTCATCCTGTTTCCAAGCTTCTAATTTGAATACTTCGACTGCAGCGTGCGGCATTTCTGTGATTGGTTAATTATGTATTCCCCTCACTCCCACTACAATACCACGATGCTGCTGCTTGAAGTTGATATCATTTTAACTTCATCTACAATTCATCAAATATACAACAAACCATGCAACAAATAACAATCTGCCCAATGGTAGTCCAACCTTCACTTTGCAGCGCGCTGCAAAATATTTCCGTCTGTTTCAAAATCATCACTATGGTGGGGATGTGTCGCATGCTTCAATCGAAGTTCTGTGAAGCCGGTGTAAGGGAGCTCCAAGCCGCATAGAGGCTGGGCACTCCCAAAAACACAGTCAGATTCCTTACCACTGACCGCCAATCAACGGGTAGAGGCAGCGACGGCCTTAGTGGGTGGCGAACGGGGCAATCGCCCGGGGCCTCGCTCTTGCAGGGGCCTCGCACAACAACCCAAGCAAATTTTAAAAAATATAGATTTTTTTAACTATATTTGCAGGTAAACATCTCGTTCTTTCTAAGGTTGGGATTCAGGTATTGTTCAATTTTATGGAGTCTTCAATTTTGTTAAAGTTGTTTTTATGCTTTCTGATCTCGATTGCCTCCCTGACGAGTCGTGCATGGTAAGAAAAAGTAGTTGCTAAGACTTGTGTTTCTTCAAATTCAATGCAGTGGTCAGTGTTTGTGAGTGTTTGTTCAGCGACGGAGGATTTATCAGTCTGTCCCAATCGACAATTAGCTTTTTGCTCGGAGATTCTCGTATTAATGGACCGCTTCGTGGTTCCGATAAACACGCTTCCACACGTGCAAGGAATGCGATAAACCCGTGGAGTGGAGAATGGGTCCCGTTTGTCTTTTGTAGATCTCAGGTATTCCTGGATTTTTCTCGTGGGTCTGTAAATGGTTTTAATGTTCTCTTTCTGGAGTAGTTGGCCTATTCTGTTAGTTATCTTGGGTATGAAGAGTAAGAATGCTTTGCCTATGGGCTGGACGTCCTCTTTTCAATTGTGTGCTGTGAGTTGCAACCCTTGTCTGATTTCACGTTTTGTGTATCCGTTAGCCATAAAAGTGTTTTCCAGATGCTCTAGTTGGCGTCTGAGTACTTCAGGTTCACAAATTCTTTCCGTTCTAGTGATTAACGTTCTAATAATTCCATATTTCTGACTCGGATGATGGTTTGAATCCCTGTGCAGGTATCTGTTAGTATGTGTCGGTTTCCTATAGACTGTGAGACCCAACCGTGTCCCTTTTCGCGTTAATAGAACATCGAGGAATGCTAGTGAATTGTTTTCTTCAACTTCCATTGTGAATTCTATATTATTTTGTAAGCTGTTTATATGCTCCAAGAAATCTTGAACTTTCTCTCTTCCGTGATTCCAGATGACAAACGGTCATCAACATATCGAAACCAAACTTTTGATTTGTAGACAACACTGTCGAGGTCTTGCTGTTCAAATTTCTCCATGGAAAAGTTTACCACCAGTAGACTCAGCGGACTTACCATGGCCACCCCTTCAATCTGTTTATACATTTCGTAACTATTTCGAGACCGGCCCTGATCATCTAATTAATAATGCACACTCGACAAGTAAACAAGTTCTCCGCTGACAAACGCATGAGTCCCGCGTAGAAGAAGCGCGAACGTTCTAAGAATCCGAAGTTTCGAGAGATAGCCATCTAGATGAATCGTTCTGTGGTCCCGGTCAGTCGAGAACCGTAAATGGAATCTGCTTGCGAGTTTATAAGCTGGATAGCAGAAGGCGATAGGGATAGTCATAGACAGTCACGGAGAGTTACAAATACAGTTAGAGAGTTCGCTGATAGATAGCCACAGTAGAAATAAATTTGAAGTTAGTGAAGTCAATGTTTTAATTTAAATAATTATTTAAGTAGTGTTTAAATAAATTAGAAAAATTAGCTTAGTGCAGTTTTACTAAAGTATGTTGTATAGTCAGGCAATGCTTATATCGGTCGGAAATGTCGTCTGGGAACAGGCTCCTGATCTACTGCATTGTTTCTTCAAGTGGGACCTTTGTGAATAGAGATACCACGTCGAAGCTAACCAGTGTCAGATCTTTGAACAGCCTACACAATAATATAAAATTCATGATGGAAGTTGAAGAAAACAATTCACTAGCATTCCTCGATGTTCTATTAACGCGAAAGGGACAGGGTTGGGTTACACAGTCTACAGGAAACCGACACATACTAACAGATACCTGCACAGGGATTCAAACCATCTTCCGAGTCAGAAATATATGGAATTATTAGAACGTTAACCAATAGAGCGGAAAGAAGTTGTGAACCTGAAGTACTCATACGCTAACTAGAGCATCTGGAAAATACTTTTATGGCTAACGCGGATACACTAAACGTGAAATTAGACAAGGGATGCAACCCACAGCACACAATAGAAAAGAGGACGTCCAGCCCATAGGTAAAGTATTCTTACCCTGCATACCCAGGATAACTGACAGAATGGGCCGACTACTCCAGAAAAAAAACATTAAAACCATTTACAAACCCACGAGAATGCCTGAGATCTGCAAAAGATAAACGGGACCCACTCTTCACTCTAGGGGTTCATCGCATTCCTTGCACTTGTGGAAGCGTGTATATCGGAACCACGAAGTGGTCCATTAATACGAGAATCTCCGAGCATAAAGCAATTGTCGATTGGGACAGACTAATAAATCTCCGTCGCTGATCATACACTCACAAAAACTGACAACCGCATTGAATTTGAAGAAACACAAGTCTTAGAAACTACTTCCTCGTCAGGGAGGCAATCGAGATCAGAAAGCATAAAAACAACTTTAACAAAATTGAAGACTCCATAAAATTGAACATTCCCAACCTTAGAAAGAACGAGATGTTTACCTGGCCCCTCAAACTCAATTAAGAAAACAAACGTACCTGCACTGGGACTCTGATTAGAAATGTTTCATAGTATCGAAATGTGTTGAGAATGTGAGGTGATATTCGAACGTTAGAAATGGGAAGTATATAGTACCCATATTTCGAATATGACGTCACATTTCGATTCTTTAAAACCTTTCTAATCATCGGCTGGTATTTCGCATTGTATAGCTATTGCAGTATTCGTATTTCAAAAGAAAATGTTTTAGGTTATACACTAACAGGTAGTGTTCGCGTTCGTGGAATGATTTAATCGAGTTATTACTATAATTGATATGTTATGCCAATTGTTTGGACTACTTACCTTATGTCTGGATATCGTTTCCTTGAATTAAATGCTTTATTTTGATACCTTGGGCCTTTTAAAAATTGGTAGGCAAACAGTAAACATCACCAAGTTTGACAGCCAAGCTAACCTTGTGCTGTAAGTCCTTGAGCTGTTTTGCCCTGGGATTCCGAACTTTCGATTCGATCACGAACGAACGAACGATCAACGATTCGAACTTCTGACGACAAGAAGAAATCGTCGGGTATTCTCGGTACTTGATGAAAATGGAGAAAACATGATCGTAGATCGTAGAAAATAAGAATAAATGAAAAAATTAAGTAGCATTAACGTATGTAATTGAGTTTAAAATCCAGAATAAGTATTTGGCATAGCAAACGGAAAGATGAAAATTAGAAGTGAATTAAAAAAATCCAATAACAATCTCATGCTAAACAACATGATATTACAAAAAAGGGCAATCAGATATTTAACTACAGCAAAGACACGTGTTCCCTGTACACCATTGTTTGTATCCCTTAAAATACACACTGTTTTCAACATTTTCATTCTTCTTCATTCAATCAAAAATCATTTGAATAATTTCAATACTACTCCTTCCCATTACGCTATACGCAAACATAATAGCACCAACTTACCAAGTCCAAATTCGTCCTTAGTGAAGGATTCATTTATTTACAATGGTTGCAAGATGTTCAACCATCTACCAGATCAAAAACGGGATATGGCCAACACTAATCATTTCAAAGAGGCTGTGGATATTTTACTACCTTATTATAGACTGGATGAATTTTATTCCGACACTTTTTAACCTTCGACATTTTCTGTTATACATTTCATCAATTAACTTTACAATTATATACATTCCTTTGTGTTTATTATCATTGTCATGACCGTGTTATATATCTGGTCTGATCATTTTGCGACTTCATACGATTGGTTTTGGTACTGTACTAACTACACTTCACTTTTCGAAATGACTTTTTCATGAAATGTCAGACTTCCATATTCAATATAATTTCATCTTTAATATTGATAATTACGATAAAAATCAATCTGTATCCTTTTATGTTTAGTTTGGTCTTCTTGTCGATTCAATTTGAACACTTTTTTGTCATGTTTTTGAACACTATCTGGAATGTCATTTCGATGATTAATGAGCCAGATTTGTGTCTAATAACTATTGACTTCGGGAACACAGCTTATTGAAATTACTAGCCAAGAAGTATCAAATTAGGGTATTATTGGCCACAACAGATTATTGTGAAGATGGTTGAATGAGCTTTCAAATGAGTTGCCATGCTACACACATTCCCATCAAGAATTCAAGGGCTGGAAGACTCCACCGCGACAGGGTTGATCTACAGGGGACGCCTGCACCCGGCAAAGGTGTCTTCTTTATATCAAAATTGATGGACTTCATTCAATATATGCTATTCCAAAGATACTGAGAGTGGGTGGGAAATTTTCAAATTGACAACCCTGTTTAACATCATTCAATATTTGTTTATTCCTCCAGATAAATGAAGCTTTTGGAGCCCAAACTGTGGCCTGTGCCAAAGAACTGAACCTAGATATGAATAAACTGAACGTTAACGGAGGTGCCATTGCATTAGGACACCCTTTAGCTGCATCTGGAGCGAGAATAACTACTCACCTTGTACATGAGTTAAGGTAAATACCTACTTATTATCACCTGCTTACTACTCCATTTGTCTCAATCCATCCAGAACAATTGAATTGGTGGTTTGTGCCAATTTTCGATATTGTCACAATAGAAGTACTTTACTCTTGTTTGAAATTTATATTTTCTGACAATACTCGTGCACGACTGACAAATTTTGAGATTTGACTATTCAAAATTAGGTTCCGTACGTCACCCACGAAAAATTCATAAATAAGTTTGTTTTGGTTCCGGTTCAAAACTGGTTCTGACCAATCGCGCATGCAAGAATGTCTACTAACCCAAAATTTGTCAGATCTCAACTGAGGATGGTTCTGGGACTATTCTAGCCTAGAACTGAAACAGTCCTTTGGTGAATCAAGGGAATTGAAGATCGTTTGGATCAAGAATTCAAAGATAAAAGAAGCAAACTGATAATCCTAAAGTGATCAAGCAGAAGAGGAGATTGAACATTTGAAGAGTTTACTTAGGAAGATGATATACAGAACAGACGGAAAGTAAACAAAGTGAAGTTATTTTTTCCTGTTTTGGTTCCTTTTATCCTTCTGAACCATTCGGATATTTTGATCTAAAAGCATTCGATACTGAAAATGATTGGTTGGTTAATATATACAGCTTTAATTTGAGAGTTGGTTTTACTTCATAAAAGTCGATATGAACAGTTCAGGAGGTTTATTTTCACTGCAATTTACTGAAATTTACTAACAAACTATTCTCGCTACTTTTCATGAATCCCTGTTACGACAAAAATTTTAATGGTTTCTACTGTTAATAAAATGAAATGAATTTGTTTTTGGAGTATACAAAGTTCTCTGTACCTCAGATGTAGATTAACTGGGATTCAAACCCTGAATCACTTGCATTCCGGCCACGCGCGTTAGACCTCTTCGCCATTGATTCTATTTCAAAAACCGGCGATTCACATTTCCACCGTGTTGATATACGATGAAGATGATAAAGGTTAATTTTTGAAAATTAAAACATCGCATGCTCTCGCAGTGAAATTTTATTGGTGTAGCAGAATTTAAATCGAAAATAAGTTTTTGGCCTAGCAGACGGGAAGACGCTATTAATCCTATTTCAAAAACCGGCACTTCACATTTCAAATTCAACTGTATATTATATTCCATTTTTGTGGTATTGAACAAATCAACATAACTTTTTTGTTTGTTTCATTCCATTAAAAAATGTATAACAATTTCAGGAGAAGGAAAGCAAAATATGGCATTGGATCTGCATGCATTGGAGGTGGACAAGGAATTGCTGTTATGGTGGAAGTATTGTAATTTGATTTGAAATTGCTGATACCATGAATATTGTCATAAGTCAGCATTGAGTATAATAGTAAAAGTCAAATAAATTTATTTCACTACGTAAATCTGCAGTCTAACAATGACAAATATATCAGTAATGAACTATGACAAAATCCAAGCTACATTATTGTCTTCATTTATCCATTTATTCAGTGGAAGTTATATTATAATTATGAATTTGCATGATGCTTGAACAAATAAAAGTTTAGTTGATGACTCTTTTTTTATTGAAGCTGCACGTTTTCAAAAATCAACTCATACTTCAATTTGGGGTGGAGCTAGTGAATGGTATAGTTTTGTGACTGCTGTTTGAACAATTTGTTGAAAAGTCTCATCACTAGGACATTTAACTTCCTACAAAAAATAAAAAAAGTTAAAAGTTGATATTGATTAAATAAACATAAAGACTTACCAAATTGGAAAGGTCAATATCAGCTCGTTTATCATTAACAGTAACATATAACTTTTCACCTTTGAATATTTTTGGGACTGAATCCTCGCCAAACATATCCTGGAGCATTTCAATGAGACATTCCTGAAATTATAAGATATTAATAGAATATCAGACTCATTGAAATGATAATATGGGTAACTTTTTTCAAGAAAATTTGATTTTATATCAAAACAGAGAAATTAAAGCCAAAAAAAAGTTCAATTAAACACTTCATGCCCTTTGGTCTTCACTTATGTGAAATTTCAAATTGATAATTATTCAAATTCAGTTTTGAACATTGAAATGAATCATATCTGTGTTTGAAGGTAGTAAACACTTGTGGCTAATGTATGAACATTCAACACTGAAGTCAGTGAAATTCTTTCTAAGCCAGAACTCATCATCTTCAGTTGCTGATTACTTGAAATTCATTATTATGCAAATTGTCTCACCTTGAAATGCATCCTGTCTACCTTTACAGATGTCGTCATATTCTTAACAGGGGTATCGATCAAATCTGCTTGCAAAATAGCTGCAATGATTGCATCCGCATACATGTCATTAACAGGATTGGCAACCCACTAAAAAACTTGATGTTTTTTACAGACCCTTATGAAGAGTTCTACAATTATAGAATACTCATAAACATAATCACAAACTACATATAGCAGATGTACATTAATTCAAATTTCAGCAGGAAACTGCAAATAAAAACTTCCAATTCATTCGAAAAACTGTTTTTTTTAATAACTCATGTCGAAACAATTTTCAGCTTTAAAGCAGTATATATTTTTTGTATAAATTGAAAGTTTTCACAGTAATTGACGAATTATTCCGTGAAAATGCTTTCACACGTTACCCTGAATCAATGTTCGGACAACGCCAACTCCAACCTGATCGATTATTGTAATCGATGGAGGAGAATGGGAATGTGCTGTACCGAGAGTCTAACATGCTCCGTTAGAATAATTAATGGTTACCGTATTCCTATCAAGGCTACGTATCGCACGGACCTAACCATATGAACAAAACGAGTGTTGAAATTTTGAATACCTATATACCCGGTTTGTCATCCGATATAGTCTGAGATATGGATAGGCTCAAGAGACGCCTTTTCCATTTGGAGCTAGATACCGGATGTATTTGTGTCGACGGTCCAGTTATTCCGTCAGACTCACGGCCTGTGCCATGTAGCCCTATCGGTATGCTCCTGCCTGGAAGATCCCTTACACCAGCCCCTGAGCACGAAGTACAGCGCAGAGTCCTCAGAGGTTGAGTATCTGTAACCGTCCGATTGACATGTTCAAGATATACCACCACGAAAAACGATGCACCAAACCACCAGCAACAAAAAAAAAATTGCCGAACACCACATCCGTAGTATCAGCAGACCGACTCACCGCCGGAATTAAGTAATTTTGCCGCTAGCATTGCTACTGGGATATCTACTCGTGGAAAAATATCTATGCTGGAAGGCGGAGTGCGTGCTTGCAGAGGTCCTGTCCTGTTTTGTTCCCGCTGTTTTTGAAGTGCACCCTGTCTCGAGACTACCCATGTGGCAACCCACACAGGGCCACTTCAGTCCATTAAGGGACCCAACTACTTGCTTCAATGTCCTGCCCCAGGGGCAGAAAGTGGCATGACCAGACTGAAGACGCCATCATATCATCAACAAAAGACGAATGTCAGATCAAGGGAGGCCCACAGCTACCTGGAACCGAGGAGGATGCTCGATTATGTTCAAATCTGGTTGGGGAGCAGGAGAAACCCGTATCTGTTTTTGTAATTGTCATAATTTAGCAAATATTCCAAAGCACGTTTTAGTGCTAATATTAATGCTTGCCTGATTTCTTGGTCGCGAAGTCCATCCAAGAATGCATAAACCGCTAATCACTCCATTACGATTTTCAGTGGGACTGGGTATGCAAGGCGAACTGAGCGTGCAATATCAGCTTCAAATCCCTGTAAGGATTCGCCCTCTTTCTGGCTTCGGTTTTTCAGATGTGAAAGGTATTACAGGTGAATTTTGTAATGTTCTTTGGTTTTGAATAATCCTAATTGTAGCAAAAACACAGATGTATGTTAAATGATTTTATTCTTCCAGCAACTGAGAGTTATGATATTGCACAATCCTATTATTCCCTCGTTTAATAGCACCTACACTCACAGATGATTCGGAAATCTCTTTCTGGGTTCAAATGCAAGTCAGCTGTCTGTAACAGTTTTTCTTGAATCCGGAGATCTCGAATACCTAAGACAATCCTGTCTCTGATCAAAATATATTTTTGCTTGAATTGACAGGTTGACGCCAACTGTCTTAAAGCAGTAATGAACTGATCCACACTCTGTTGGTTGATGATCCCGTTTAAAAATCCTGAAGTGCTCATATACTAAATTCTTCAAATGGTTATCAAATTTGGACAAAACAATGGCCAGTATTTTCTCCTTCCCAGCTGCCTCATATTCGAAGGTGTTGTATATTTTCATTTCTTCGTCTCCTAGTGAATTCTGCTTCTAGCCCTTCCTTCGTAATACCGCGTTCGTCCCGCGTAACTGCTCTCGACTGCTACGCCAACAATGTTGCCAGACTAGTCAGTCTGGCCAGTCGGAGCTTTTAGAAGTAGTCACTTCTAAAAGCAATACACCACAAATTTGACCATACCTAATTCCAGATGTTTCACCAGCTGATCATAGTCCACCAGTTCTTGCGCGGTGAGGGTTTGTAAAATGCTCGTTGTTTCACCGCGTTATGACAGTATTAGTGCTACAGCTTTTTCCCCTGCATTCCATCCATTTGCTTTGGCCGCAGCTTCAAACTGTCGGCGGAAATTTCTCCATGGAGTTTCTCTGTCAAACTGGGGTGGCTTCATCTAAAATTTTCCTATTTCAGAACTCAGTTCCCTCGTTTCATCCATTTTGTCCTTTTGACCAAGATATCAGTCTATTTCGTCTATCAGTTTTTTAACACGGGGGCTGTCCACTACGCGAACATTTTAAACATCCGATTTCTGACACCAATGTAGTAAAAATACACTGAACTATATTTCGCTAACTAATTTCTGCAATAATTTATTTCATTATCGCTGTCTATTTGTAAAATCTGGAACTGTATCTGCAACTGACTCTCCCCGATGTTGAGCGTTCGGTTTATATATCGACGTAACTTTCTTATCGAACATTCTCGTTTATTCTTTCTTGTTCCTCTTGCGTACAGATGGAGCTATCTAGAACAATTCGGAACGATTGGGCATCGGAATGCGATAATCACCAATACAAGCACTGTCAACAAACCGAGGTCGGCTAATTATGCAATCAGGTCCGGCTCTAGTTTTGTTACATCATAAAGTAACTGACTTCTTTGATTATTCAATTCAATAGGAATAACACGGTTTTTATTGAAAGATATTTGTGTCTTGATTACAAAATATGTAATGTCAGCAGTAAAAATTTAAAATATTATACTGGAAGAATGATCATATATTATCATTTATGTGGAAATCATTGCAATGCAATTATAATTGGTGAATTTTTTCAATTAAGATACAACTATGAATAACATTTCCATATCAAAATGGCGACCTTCAATTCAGAACGGTAGGTCGTCCCTCTTCAGCAGTATATTCTTTCAAGTTTCTGATATATACTAAGACTGCATAAGCTGTATATGCTGGCAGTTAGTGTATTATGTTATCAAGTGCTCTACGACACGCCATGCATCTAGTATGGCGATGGCAGTCCAGGGTATCGAAGACACCCTTCTGGCAGAACATTATAAATCCCTCGATCTCCGACTTCAGCCCACTTGGACCGAGGAAGAAAAAGGTATTTTTTTTAACAACCCGTGCTGTGGTATTAGTGGCTACCTCTTAGAACCGACGTTGTTAAATAAAAAATAATAAAAACATTACTAATCTAAGAATGTATTACATCACATTAGATCAATTAATACCCAGTGTTATTAATTAAATCCTTACCTCTAATGTTACAATTTTTTGATCAATTGTAATATCCACCGAGTTGAAGGCTCTCATCTTTTTATCGCCATCAATAGAATCAAGTAAACCTGCTACTTGTGAAATCAGGTACCTGAGAACACCATTATTACCAGAGTAATGAATGCTTTGTCTCTGCATTATTTGGCTCATACTGAGGTCCGTGTATTCTGAAATAAATAATAACCAATAAAGATTATGAAATGATAACCTTTTGTACTGTAGTAACAATATCGGCGGCTTGGTGTGTTAACCTGCTAACTCCAGTTTGTGACCATTTATTGGTTTTTATATATTCCATTAGAAAGAAAAAAAATCATTTAATTATTAGCGATCCGATATTCCGTGATGATTTTTATTAAAACCATTCTATTTAGTATTGAATTTTATTTGCAATTTTTTCCTTCTCTCGTAAATTTAACAATGGAGTTAGCCAAGTTAACACACTAAGCCGACGATATAGTAAGTAATGTTAAACTGATTTGAATAATTTTTCATTAATAGAGATAGATCTATTGGTTTACGAAATTTAAGTGGTGTCACACGAGGATCAATTATTGAAACGATTCTGTTCCTTTTATATGAAAATAATGTAACGATTTTGAGGCCGGACCTGACCACCTTATTATTCGACCTCGGCTTGTAAACAACGCATGATCTCATCTGTGCTGACTAACGGTACACCCATGACTCATAACGTCCAAGAAGGAACGAGAACTAGCTAAAGAATGAAAGAGAGCCATCTGAAAGGGTCACCGTGTACTAGTTTTATTGAGTTTTAAATAAATCACTAGAATTATAGGTAAGTGTTTTTTCACTACATTTGGCGTCAGAAATCGGATGTTTAAAATAAATAAATGTTTGGTGGGTTAAAAAAAACTTTATCGCGCCTAATAGACTAATGACCCATTGAACAAATAAGTGTTTGCGAAGTGGATAGTTTTGCGCATCGCAGGACTATAAACGGATAATTTTTTGAATGAAATAAATAAACTGATATATCGGTTAAAGACGATAAAAAACAAAATGTTTTCGAGGAGAGTTTGCCTGATAAAGGTCAGGGAACTGAAGCAAGAGCTAGAGTAAAGAGAGATAGAAACAACCGGAAAGAAGGTCGTACTTCAGAAAAGACTCACAGAAGGGCTGATAGAAGAAGAAGATCCCGAAACTTTCTTATTCATCGAAGTTTTTGGAATCGATTTGAGTTCTATAATTTCTACAAAACCAAGAGATGGCGCTGAATTCATACTTCAATATTTGCTCAGGGATTTCCAATTAGGCTGAAAGGATATTTCAATTCAATTGGGTCGACCTAGCCTTCGCTGATGATTGGCAAGGACCATGAAACCGGTACGGAGGTGGTTCCCCAATTAAATCAAAAAATAATTTCAGCTTTTATGTTTAAAATGCATTGCAAAGTAGTTCTTGTAGAAAACTTTGCCAAGTATTAAACATATAATTCAACGGTCGTAGGGGGCAGTATTTGTTTTCTGTTGAATACTGGCCGATGATCATACTATTGTATAGGATTTTGTGCGGAAGATTCGGATTACGTAATCCACCACTTTTCATTATTAGATTAATGGTTTTCCGTCAAGGTGTGTTGTCCCTCTTCATGATGAAAATGCGAAGAGACTGGATGATAAACTTCTAGAAAACTTGGTGAAAGAACTTCAACAGAACTCGAATAGCCTAAAAGAACTTCTCGAAAATACAAATAGTTTGAAAGAGGAACTCCAAGAGAAGTTTCTAGAAAATTCGAATAGTTTGAAAGAGGAACTTCAAAATTCAAAGAGTCTGAAAGATAAACTTCTAGAAAACTCGAAGAATTTGAAACAAGAGCTTCTGGAAAATTCGAATGGTGTGAGGGAGGAGTTTCTAGAAAATTCGAAGACCTTGAAAGACGAAGTTTTTGATGTAGCGAACCGGATGGAAGAAAGGATGGGAACCGTTGAGACAGAGCTAGACAGTATGAGAGGAGTATAGAAAGCATTTGTAGCTGTCTCCCAGATTCTAGGGAGAACGCTGCACACATATCTGTCAGATTTAATTCAACGTCCGTCGTGGTATTAGCCAGGGAAGTAGTTGTTTTCTGTCAGATATCTGCCTAAACTAAGGAGAGAATAAGGGGTTTTTACTGAAATTTCTGTCTCTCTCCTGAAGCCATCAGACTTTGTCTGATATTTTTAAACAAACTCAACCCCGAGTTACTTTGGAGTGCTTTCCGAGGTTTTCTAGAGGTGGCGCTACGACTGTCTTCTTACGAGACTCCGCATCCACCTCAGAGAATCATTTCAAGTATCAGTGAATTGCATGGCATGACCAAGGACGTCGACGACTGCAAATGTTGTCAGACCTACCTTGCACTGAAGAGAGGCAATACACCTCGAAACTGGTATGTAAGTGGTCAAGTCCTTGATCATGTCAGGCAGTATTCTGCTACTCAATATAGAAAGCATTTGTAGCTGTCTCCCAGATTCTAGGGAGAACGCTGTCAGATTTAATTCAACGTCCGTCGTGGTATTAGCCAGGGAAGTAGTTGTTTTCTGTCAGATATATGCCTAAACTAAGGAGAGAATAAGGGGTTTTTACTGAAAGAAGGAGTATACTATAACGATTTCGAGACCGGCCCTGATCATCCAATTAGTGGTGCACACTCGAAATGTAAACAAGTTCTCCGCTGACAAACACATGACTCACGTGGAAGATACGCGAACTTTCTAACGAAGGTTCTGGGGACATCAAAGAAGTCGCCCGAAAGGCTCGAATCGTCGAGACCTGTAAATACGGATATATAAGTCGCCCGGTGGGAGATGGCAGAACAGTCAGAGAGATAGCCACAGTAGATATAAATTTGTCAATGTTTTAGTGAATAATTGTTTAAGTAGTATTTTAAATAAATTTGAAAAATTAATTAAGTGCAGTTTTACTACAATTGGTGTCAGAATCGGATGTTTAAAATGAATAAGTGTTTGAGCGTTCGCCGTATTGAAAAACTGATAGACGTTTATCGCGCCCAATAGACTAGTGACCCGTCGAACAGTTACGTGTTGCAGGACAGTTTTGCGCGTCGCGGAATAATAAACTGAAAACTCATTGTGTGAAATAAATAATAGAATGATATCTCGGTAAAGACAATAAAAGACAAAATGTTTCCGAGGAGTTGTTGACCTTAAAGAAATTTTTTTAATTTAATATATATATACGGGGAAGATACCCATTTACAAACAATGTATAACATAAAACAATAATACATAAAAAAGAGTATGGTTAACTATAAATAAAATCATGTTTACCGGTACAGAATTGAACATACGCAATAATACATAAATAATACAAGACATGACGTACTAAAAAGTGTACCTACATTGTGGCCCTTTTCATTTGCCATAAGGGAGCTGAGAAAAAATCGATAGTTATAGAGTGAAAATTTGCCTGTCGCAGTAATCGAATCATCCCTGTGTTCGCACCATACTTAGATCGATGTGCAACTAAGGCAAATGTACTATATACACGTAGTGCTCTTGGAGGTACATATGTCACTTCTTCTAATAATTCGGGAGCATCTATCAAACCGTTCAGAATTTTGTATATGAACAAGGAGTCAAACCCCTGCCTTCTTTGGATCAATGGACTTAACGAAAATTCGAAGAAACTAGAAGGAAAACTTGAAGAAAATTCGAAAAATCGTGAAGTGAAGCTTCTGGAAAATTCGGAGAATTTGAGAGAAGAACTTCTGGAAAATTTGAATGGCCTGAGGGGGGAGCTTCTGGAAAATTCAAAAAGCTTGAAAGAAGTCTGCGGTGTGGCGAGTCGATTGGAAGAAAGGATGGGAACTGTCGAGACAGAAAGTGACCAAGTCAAAGAAGGAATTGAGGCAGAAATGTACAAAATGAAGGAAAAATTCAGTGAATTGGAAAAGCGAATGGATTCTGCTCACACCCCAGAAACTTGCTGGACCTGAGTATGAACTTGGAGGACGTTCAGAAAGGTATAAAAAATGTCAAGATTAGTGCTGAACCTGGAAAACTCGCATTGAAATCGCCTCAGTTCGACGGAAATACTCCATGGGCAAACTACCACCGACAATTCGAAGCTGCTGTCAAAGCAAATGGATGGAATGCTGGCAGTAAGACCCTCAGTAAACCGGAGCGGAATTACTGTGTCACCAGGCGGGAGCTGTTGGCTGTTGTCAAAGGAGTAAAACACTTCTACAAGTACGTGTATGGGAGAAGATTCCTGCTGAGAACTGACTGAGAAATTTCGAGTCAAACCTGTTCCAGGAAATGTGACAGATGCTAAATATCCGTAAGACGAGAACCACAGTTCTACATCCACAGTCCGATGGAATGGTGGAGCAGATTAATAAGACGATAAACCGCCACCTGTCCAAGGTAATCTCTGACCACCAGAAGGATTGGGACCAGTACCTTCATCTGTTCCTGATGACATATCGTTCCGCAGTTCATGAGTCAACCTGCCAAACTCCTGCTGGTGGTATTATGGGCCTAGAGCTGCGACTTCCTTGTGACCTAAAGTTTGGGACGCCATCAGGGCAAGACACTGCGGGAGATGACTACGTCAGCAAACTACGACGGAAAATGGACGACATCCACGAACGTGTCCGTTTGAACATCCAGAGTGCCAGCGACAGAATGAAGGAGACCTACGACATCAAGGCTGACGCTGGTGGATATCAGATTGGTGACCTAGTCTGGTTGTATAACCCTAAACGTCGCCGTGGACTATCACCGAAGCTCCGGAACTCGTGGGAAGGCCCATATAAGATCATGAAAAGAATAAACGACCTCGTCTACCGCATATATAAGCCACCACGAGGAAAACCTAGAGTAGTCCACTTCAATAGGTTGACCCCTTACGCCGGAAACCACGACCAAGTCCGCACCGTCAGATCACCGGAGGACGAAATGACGTTTCAGAGGTTCATGTCCCTGTACTTGAACGGACAGAAAGTTCAATATGGGGTAACCAGAGAGGAGTCACGAGATCTTTTCAAGGTGCCTGCCGATTACGTGTTAGCTCACTGTGTGGCAGAAGATCTCCAAATGTCTAGAGGCATTGCCGTAGTATTCTCCAAGAAGTTCGGTCAACTCCAGGAACTGCGGGAACAGAACCCGGAAGTTGGAGGGGTGCTGCAGCTGAGAAAGGACCAGAGAAACATCTACTATGTAGTTACCAAGAAGCATTCTCGAGATAAGCCGTCTTATGTCTGGAAGATTCTCACCAGATTGAGAGACATGATGTTGGACCAGAATCTTGTGGACCTGGCAATCCCAAAATTGGCCTGTGGGGTTGATGGGCTGGACTGGAGAGTTATAAGGAGCATGATGTCATGAGTCAATATTCAGATCCAGTAGCGTCAAGATTCTGGTGTGCTGCAACCATCTTCCTCGACCCATCTCGAAGACTGGAGTGTTACTTCCATCGAACGTCCAGGTGCAGATATCTCCACAATCCAAAAATGACATTTCGGGACGAAACGTCTTTAAGAGGGGGGCAATGTACCGATTTCGAGACCAGCCTCGAGACCGGCCCTGATCATCCAATTAGTGGTGCATACTCGAAATGTAAACAAGTTCTCCGCTGACAAACACATGAATCACGTGGAAGAGACGCGAACTTTCTAACGAAGGTTCTGGGGACATCTAAGAAGTCGCCCGAAAGGCTCGAATGGTCGAGACCTGTAAATACGGATATATAAGTCGCCCAGCGGGAGATGACAGAATAGTCAGAGAGATAGCCACAGTAGATATAAATGTGAATTGGTGAAGTCAATGTTTTAGTGAATAATTCTTCAAGTAGTGTTTTAAATAAATTAGAAAAATTAGTTAAGTGCAGTTTTACTACAACACAGTTTATCCTTGTAACTAAAGTCTGTGGCAACTATGAAACTTATTATTTATACTGCTGCCCTGAACCTTCTTCACAATGATTCGTTCACTTTCTTCCACACTATTCTGTTGAAAGTTCAGTTTATTTTCTATAAAGGATTTTATGTCATTTTCATTCACTTCTTTTCCTACTCGCTAAATGTACATGTCCTATATTATTGATGTTGAATATTTCTTGTTATACATTCCTTCATCCACCCCATACATAATTGTTTGTCATGACATATGTTTTAAATAAAGCCTAACGTGCATCAAAGGTTTATTATTACAATTTAATTCACAAAAATATAAGTAGATGAACGATACCAATAGGTTCACAATGGATAAATACTTACGACCAGCCAGATTCGAAGTTGATCCAAACGCAGAAAACGCAAACAAGGAATGGAGTCAGTGGTACAAGACATTTGAAAACTTTTTGGATTCTACAAAAGCTGACGAAAATCAAATAACTGATCAGGACAAACTGGAATTATTGACGAACTATATATCTCATAATGTTTATGAACTAATAAGTGATTGTACAGACTATGTGAAGACAGTAAAAATACTTGAATCTGTCTACGTCAAACAAACAAACGTGATATTTGCTAGGCATATTCTTGCTACGAGGAGACAGCAAGTAGGTGAAACCATTGATCAATATCTCCAGATTCCAAAATTATTGGGAAAGAACTGCAATTTTCAAGCAGTTTCCGCTGAGCAGGATAAAAGTGATTCCATTCGAGATGCATTCATTAATGGTCTCTTATTCTCTCATATATGTCAGAGATTGCTCGAAAACAATATTTGAGTCTCGAAGATGCAATAATACAATCACGTGCCTTAGAAGATGCTCAGAAACAATCAGAGTCGTACTCAAACTTCCACAATCCCAGAATGATAAATGCTACATCTGGAAGTGAATTATTTGAACCTTTACTAACGTCAAATCAGACAACTTCTTCATTATCAGAAACTTCAAATAAATTTCCCCAGAAATGTTATTATTGTGGAAACACCCCAGATTCAATTGGTCTGCCAAAGACAAAATTTGTAAGTTTTGTAAGAGAATTGGACATTTTGCCAACGTATGCAAGAAATTCAAGACCAGGAAAAATAAATCGACAACAGCTTCTACTTCCATTATTGCTTCCACTCCTCCGTCATCTCCGTACTGCTACAAAAGCAATAGTTAAATCAAAAATCAATGGAATTGTAGCTCAGACCCTGATAGGTACTGGAAGTTCAGATAGTTATATCAATCATGATTTTGCTATGAAACATAATTTTGAAGTCTTTGCAACTCAGACTCAAGTATCAATGGCTTCGACCTCCTTTTCATCAACCATCACTGGATACTGTATAACCAACATCAAAATACTCAAAAATTAATATCGCAATACGAAGCTGTCTCTCCTTCCGAACTCATGCACTAATGTGATAATAGGCCATGATATCATGAAGCAGCACTCTCAGGTTGACGTGGTATTCGGAGGTCCAAAGCCACCCTAGTCTATTTGTTGCTTAACAGAGGAAAAAGTAGAACCTCCAACTCTCTTCGAGTATTTAACTGAGGATTGCAGACCTATAGCCACTAAATCACGACGCCATTCTGAAGAAGACGAGGCATTCATCAAGAAGGAAGTACTAAAATTGCCGCGAGAAGGCATAATTGAAGAAAGTGTATCTCCGTTGGTAGTTACCAAAAATTTAAATCACAAACGACGAATGGTGGTGGATTATTCTCGAACAATTGATAGATCCACTTTACTTGATGCTTATCCACTCCCAAACATTGAAGAGATGGTACAGAAAGTTGCAAAATATCAATTGTTCAGCATTATTGACCTTAAGAGTGCTTATTATCAAATACCGATTCAGAAACGTGATAAACCCTTCACTGCTTTCGAGGCTGGGGGTCGCCTTTATCAATTTCGGCGGATTCCATTTGGTGTCTCTAATGGCGTATCTTGTTTTCGACGAACTATTAATGAAATAATATCAAAAGAGGATCTGAAAGATGTATTTGCCTATCTCCATAACGTATGTGGCGAAAATGAAGAAAGGCATAATGCGAACTTATGGGCTTTTCTTTCATCAGTAACTAAACGAAAATAAATGTAGATTCCAAAGTTTTCAAGCAAAATTAAAAGTTTGGTGAACTGTGACACTTTCCCTCTGCACACAAACGTGCAAGACGATTTCAAAACCCTGAAAAATTACATAGCGAACTATCTTCTCAGTACAATCATCGATAATGAACCTCTGGTTGTAGAAACAGACGCTTCAGATTCAGCCATTGCAGCAACTTTTAGTCAAGTAGGTAGACCAGTAGCTTTCTTCTCAAGAATACTTTCTGATTGTGAGCGCAAACATTCAGCTGTTGAGAAGGAAGCGTATGCAATTGTTGAAGCGCTACGAAAGTGGAGATACTGTTTAATTGGACGTCATTTCCAGCTGATCACTGATCAGAAATCCGTATCTTTTATGTTTGATACTCATCATTTTAGTAAAATAAAGAATGAGAAGATTATGCGTTGGCGATTGGAATTATCGTATTTCAACTACGATATTATATATAGACCAGGAAATGATAATATTGTAGCAGATCCAGTCTCAAGAATATGTGGAGCGAATAATAAGAACGAATTGTTTGAACTTCATTAAGCTCTATGCCATCCTGGAATTACCAGAATGTACCATCTAGTCCGCAGCCGTAATTTGCCATATTCTTTGGAAGACGTAAGAAAAATTACTTCTTCATGTCCGGTATGTGCTGAACTCAAACCAAATTTTATCAAAAACACCAGTGGACATATTATCAAAGCAAAATCACCATTCGAACGTCTAAACATCGATTTCAAAGGACCCCTACCAAGTTCTTCCCGCAATAGATATCTTTTAACTGTTGTAGATGTGTATTCTCGTTTTCCTTTTGCTATTCCATGTTGTGATATGAGTTCTTCTACTGTTATAGCTGCTTTGAACCAAATATTTTCCATCTTTGGAATGCCTTCTTGAATACATTCTGATAGAGGATCGTCTTTTATGTCTCGCGATCTAATAATTTTTCTACAGTCCCGAGGAATAGCTTCAAGTCGAACCACGCCATACAATCCAGAAGGAAATGGTCTAGTAGAGCGTTACAATGGAATTATATGGAAAACAATAACTCTTGCTCTTAAAACTAGAGGTCTGAAAACTTCCCAGTGGGAACTAGTTCTCCCCGATGCCCTACATTCGATCAGATCGTTACTCTGCACTTCAACCAACTGTACTCCTCATGAACGAATGTTCAGTCATAATCGTAGATCGACTAATGGAACTGCATTGCCAGCATGGTTATCCCCTTTTGAAACTGTATTTTTGAAAAAATATATACGAACAAGTAAATATGATCTCAGGGTGGAAGAAGTGGAACTGATAGAAACAAATCCTGAGTATGCTTTAGTTCGCCACGGAAACGAAAGGGAGTCCACGGTTTCGATTAAACATTTTGCTCCCAGAGGTGATGTGAATCTGATAGGTGAATTCGGTGAAGATGTTTCACAAAACCAAACTTAGCAATACAATAAGGAGCTAACTACCTCCCGAGAGCAAAATAGATCCTCGATACCGAATCAATGCCAATCTGAAACATCTACAGAACCAGTGATTCAATGCGAGACCAGAAAATCTGCAGAAACTGTTACTACAGATCATTCAGAAGAAGATGCAGGAGAAAACAGGAAATCTTCAAGAGTTCGTATTCCTAAATATTTAGCAGATTATTATCTAAAATAATGCGGGGGTGAATGTCCTATATTATTGATGTTGAATATTTCTTGTTATCCATTCCTTCATCCACTCAGTATATGATTGTTTGTCATGACATGTTTTGATAATTCGACATTTCATGTATGTCAAAGTTTTTGCGAATTAAAGCCTAACGTTCGTCAAAGGTTTATTATTTTAGTTTTTTTGCGGCACTCTTGAAATTGGTGTCCTCGTTTGATTCACCCACATTGTTATTTGAGCGCCTCGTTCCCCTTTGTTTGTTTGTTATTTGCTTTGAGAATGTCATTTGTCTCCTTCAATTCAGATATTAATTCTTTAATAAATTTATTTGCTACCTCGTATGTAATAAACTCGGAATGGGTATATGTATATGTCACTTCATCTTCAGTGTCAGTCAGCATTTTTGTTGAAAATTGTTGTTTCTCACAGCAATTTTTACGTTGAGAGCAACACAAATGTAAAACTGCATCAGAATTTGAACATTCCACACCTTTTGATACTTTTGTATTACAGTAAAGACAATTTTTACCAGGACCGACATCGACTACTTCTATCTCGGACGCCATCTTCCTCAACCGATAGTACGTTCAAGTTCGTAGTTCAGTGCAACGCTGTTGGGGTCCGGAGATCCATAAATATTATCGCAGGTCCACCAACTGAACATAACCGAGCGGAAGTTCTGAGGTGTGGCTATCTATGTATTGTTTTGCTGGTTGGAACATCTCTTCGCAGCTCGATTTGTTCTTATCATGGGTGAGTATCATATACTTGATTAACTTGAAATTAACTTGTTTCCAACGAAGGGCGGTTTTGGCTTGTATCAAAGGAGGTGTAAGGATGTCCTCTATGTTTCTCTTCATCGAGTATGGAGTTTCTTCTCAGGTAGTTTCCTCAAGAGGAATTTCCTCCAAGGAAGTTTCCTCTAAGGGAGTTTCTTCTCAAGGAGTCTCCTCCAAGGGAGTCTCCTCCGAGGGAGTTTCCTTTGGATGACTTTCCTCTGATTCCATGTTCACGGTACTAATGTCCTCCTTTGTTGGAGTGATGACATTTTCAGTAATAGTGGAAGTGTTTGAAGGGGCGGTATACTGAGAGGCTATATGACCCATTTGCTTACAATTGAAGCAAGATATGCTATCTTGAGAGAGAAAAATTTGGTATGATGTATTATCAGAGTTTATAAGAATATATGTGGGTATTGTTACATGCTCTGGAGAAGAAATGAATACTTGTCGACGAAAGCTCAGGATATGGTTAAATTCAGGGTTTGAGACATTGATTTTCAAGAAAGAAATAGGTGACACCAGTTTTAGTCCTAGTGTTTTGAGCTCTTCTTCGATGACTTGGTGAGGAATATTGGGGCTCACATTCGACATAACGAGTCGTTGTGCAGGTGTTACTAGACGGCGTGCTACCATTTAGAGTAATAGTGCCATAGTGTGTCATGAAGTTGTCAACTTTTACTTTGTCTGTTAAATATATAAATATTCTGTTATTCGATATTCTTGACGAGAAGCGAATATGTATTCTTGAATTGGTACTTCATCGATTGAGGTAAATAAAATAGTATTTTCTTTCAGATGAAATTGGAGCGGCTTACTGCAGATGAATAGGTCCTGGTTTCAATGTTTTGATTAAAAGTGGTGGAGAACTGACTATTTTTTGTGTGTTTCCAGTAGTCAGGAACCGTTTCCTGGTTGTTTATCATTTTGAAGGTTTATTTCGCCCCTTTTTCAGGAAACTATGAACGTGCTACAAATCAATATAGGCAAGGGCAAGGCCGCCACGGATCAACTAATACAAACAATAAAGGATAAAGACATACAAATAGCTCTAATACAAGAGATACACAAAAAGACAACGCACACAGAAACGCACCAACTAATTAGGCACAACGAAAACTCAAAAACCGGCATTTTAATAGGAAAATCAAAGGAATAATGATCGTAAGCGAAATGACAGATGAAAACACTACGACAATACAAATAGGAACGGGGGAACAGAAACTGACAATAACAAACATATACGACGAACCAGGGGGACAAACATACGTTTCAATAAATTCAAAGGTCCACTCAGCAAACTTAAGGAAAGGATAATAATAGCAGGGGATCGAAACGCGAAGAACATGGTGTGGAGGGGACAGGAGACGGACAATAGAGGGGAAGAATTAATGGGCTGGGTGGTAACGAACGGATACATCATAGAAAACGACAGGACAGACATAGCAACATACAGTCGCAACAGAGGGCAAAGCTGGGTGGACATCACAATGACAAAAGACATAATCACAAGAGAATGGATAGTAAGCGAAGAGGAAACGCTGAGTGATCACAGATACGTGACATACAACATAGGACACAAGAAACATAAAAAAGACATTTGATGTGAAAAGAGCAGACTGGCAGAAGTTCACGCACAAGCTACAAAGCTACAGCCCACCAGACTCGGAAGACATCAACTCTCTGACCAACGCTATACAGCGCGCATGCGAAATAGCATGTGCGGACGCACTCCCAAAGCGGAAGGTAATGACGCGACAAAACCAAGTCTGGTGGACGGATGTGCTGAAGGAGCCGAAGCAAAACCAACAGGCACAGAAAATCGTGGCAACAAGACAAACAGAACGAAGAAAAGAAAAGAAGGTACGAAGAATCAAAGAGACAATACAAAACGGAAATCAAACAAACGAAGAGAGACTCAATACAAAAGTACATCACAGAAAACAGCCAAAGCGATCCGTGGGGTCTTGCCTACAAACTGCTAAGAAAAAGGAAAAGAGAGACAGACAACACAAATGAGCACAATACAAAGACAAGACGGAACATGGACAAATACGGAACAAGAAACACACACAGAACTCATACACCAATATTTTCCCACAGACACAACAAATGAAGACACACACATAAGCATAATCAGAAACATACAGACACACAGAACACCAACACAAAATGATACACCATTCACAATGGAGGAGCTTGTCGAGATAAGCAAAGACCAAAAACCAAACAAGGCGGCAGCGGAGGATGGCATCCCAAACGAATCCGCACGATACATCGTAGACACAATAGGAATCCATCTGTTAAATATATATAACAGAGCATTAAGCGTAGGGAAATTTCCGGATAGGAGGAAGGAAGCGAGTATCGTGTGGATTCCTAAAAAGGGAAAAGGGCAAAGACCCATATCACGACTGCCAACGCTGGGAAAGCTAATCGACAGGCTCCTGACAAACAGGCTAACGTACTTCCTGGAAACAAACGGCAAAATTGACAAGCGGCAGTTCGGTTTCAGGAAGACGCTAAGTACAACAGACGCCATACAACACAAGACACGAAACATACAGAACAATGAAAACAAAAAACTACACACACACATCATAACACTAGACATAACAAATGCATTTAATACAACATGGATATCGCACATACAGCACACACTCATTACACTAAAGACACCAGACAACCTCACAAACTTGTGTACGGATTTCCTGAGAGGGACAAAGGTCACAAGCGGACAAGTCACAAAACAGACAGAACAGGGGTGCCCACAGGGCTCCAGCTTAGGACCAATCCTATGGACAGTCGTTATGGAGGGCTGGTTTGAGGCCGTGGACACCTCCACAGACAAGGACAGCGCGATTGCCGCACAAGCTTTTGCAGATGACCAGGTCATCATAATTGCGAGAAGAACGAAACAACAAATCGAAAAAAGATGGCAAAAAACCTGGACAAGATACAAGGCTTGGGCGGTAAAGAACAAGCTAACATACAACAAGGATAAAACGGAAACAATGTGCATAACAGGAACAACGGACATGACAACACCAAACATCAAATTAGACGAGAGACAGAAAACCAGTACACGGTAAAATACCTAGGTCTCTATATAGACCGAAATTTACTCTGGGTGCAACACGTAAAAACACTGCGAGCAAAAACACAGGACATAGCAAATAGACTCTTCTTGGTGGCTGGTAGAGAATGGGGAGCGGACAGAGAGATCCTCAGAATTATCTATGAGAGAGCGGTCAAACCATTGATACTATACGCAGCTAAAATATGGGGACGAGCCAAGGTCACGCGCATCACTAGGCACCTCAGAGCGATGGAACGGCCATTTCTACTAGCCATCACGAAGGCCTACAGGACGGCACCTACGGACGCGCTGCATGTGCTGGCTGGAGTAATCCCACACTCATGTCCTACCTGCTCGATTGTGGTGTTTTCAAGTGGCTGTATGGTTTCATTTTCGTGTTTTTCAGGACTGAATAGGTTTTGTTGATCTCCATTTTCATGTTTCTCCCCATCTGCATTTGTAAATAGAGGTAAATTCGGAGTTAATTTGTGTTTAACAATCGTTAGTTTTCATTATTAAACGATGTTGATGCATTGTGAAATGTGTAAAAGGCCATTTGAAGCTGGAAATCAAAATATATCATTTAATACACAAGTAAACACCGATATAAAACGTGTAAACAGTGTATTGACCTAAAGGAGTCCACATACCAGAAGCGAAAAGTCGTTAGAAATGACTGAAACAATTGGAATGGTCTTGGACGAAATAAGAAAAACGAAGCAAGAATTAATTTCAATAATTGAGGCAGTGGAAGTCCGAGTGATATTGAAAGTGGAAGAAATTACAAACAGACTGAATAAACTAGAGAGGGAAAACTATCTATTGAAGGAGGAACTTGAACTCCAAGAGAGGAAAATCAAGGAAAAGAACATCGTCATATTCGGACTAAAACATCCAGGCCAAGTTACTCTAGAATTCATTACTCGGGAACTAAAGAGACTTGTTGGAGTAGAGTTACTATCGACTGATCTAAGTAACTTCTACCCATTAGAAAAAAAGGAATCCGGTCCCATTAAGGTGGAGTTAGTATCTTACTTAAAGAAATCAGCATTGTTGGTAAACGCGAAACAGCTGAAAGGAACAAACGTCTCCATTTCGAATGACTTAACCCTTAAACAACGTCGTGATTACAACATCCTAAAGAAACATTTGTTCCTTGCCAAGCAGGACAAGAACGCAAATTGTTTCATCAAGAAGAACAAGCTGCACGTGAATAATAAAATTTACTCTATCGAAGACCAGAACAATCAGAAGACAGCGGAGAAATGTTCGAAAAATCAAATAGTGCTCCTGGAACACCATATTCGCAAAACCATCACAACAAAGAAACATTGAAAGCTACTGAGAAAGCAATTCTGAGACCTCCATCCTTCTCATCTCCTGTAGCCGCTGGAACCGGAAAAAAAACACTCCCTGTCAGAAGAGACGAAGAAGAAAAGAAAAAAGTCGAAACCCGTTCGAAGGTAACTAGAAACACTGCTGGCTCGCGTACTGGTGACCAAAAATTAATCTAAACTGAAATAAAAAAAAACTGAATTCAAATAGCCTAATAAGCAGTTTCGAGTAGTTGAAACATTGATTATTTGTTATTGAAATTAGAAATAAGTTCACAAGTATGGATGATTATATCAGAGATTTTAATATTTTTGAAATAGATACCAAAGAAATTTCAGATATGAAACAATTGAATCAATACTTGAATCAAAAAAATTGCGAAAATAAATTTACAGTTTTTCACACTAATATACGAAGTGTCCAAAAGAACTTCACTGAACTCGAAGTCCTTTTGGATGAAGTGAAAAATCAATTTGATGTGATCATCCTCACAGAAACGTGGAGAATAAACAACCCTGATTTATCCAATCTCAAAAATTATATCAAAATCTATAATAACGGAGATATTAATCAAAATGATGGAGTTCTTGTCTACGTAAAAAATGTTTTCCAAATAGAATCCACAATACACTACTTAGCAGGAATCAAAATACTAAGACTGACAGTGACACTAGGTAACAAAAATACGTCTATTACGGCTGTATACAGACCTCACACGATTGACATAGGGACATTTATCGATGAATTATCGAACTATATAAAAACTGCTACAAAATGTGATACAGAAATATTCATTGGCGATATAAATATAAATCTGCTTAGTGACTCTATTGAAATACACGATTACCTCAATACATTATACGATAATGGATTCAAATCACTAATTAATAAACCAACCAGAATAGACCAGAATTCTTTATACTGCATAGACCACATTTTTTTTAAGAGTAAATATGTTGAAGAAAAATCATTGAATCCAATAATTCTCCATTCGAAGATAACAGACCATTTCCCAATCATTCTTCAATATAATGTTCAAACTGGTAAATCAAAACGTACAGTCACAAACAAATACATAAATTATAGAAAATTAAAATCTTTAATATAACATGAAACTTTTGAAGATATCTACACTAATAATAATATTCAACAAATTGCAGATCATATATCCCAAATTATAATAAAAAATTTAGATAAAAGTACAATTACCAAAACCATAGAAGAAAAACACAAAAAGAAACCGTGGATAACGAAAAGCCTGATAATATCAATGAAAAAAAGGGATGAATTATTCAATCTATTAAAAAAAAAATAAAGACACGAACTCATATAATGAATATAAAATCTATAGAAACAAAATAGTTAAACTGATCACAGAACTGAAACAAAATTACTACAAGAATATAATTATAGAAAATTCAAATAATAGCAAAAAAATATGGCAGACAGTCAATGAGTATAGTAACAGAAATGTTAAAAAAAGTAGATAATGATATAAACGAAATCCTAAATGAAAACAATGAAATTGAAAGTGACCTTACTAATATTGTCGAAATATTCAATAACCACTATGCAACTGTAGGGGAGAAAATGGCAAAAGATATCAAGCTCGCAAACAAGCAGACAGTACGTTCTAGAAACAAAACCACTACATTGGATTCGATCTTTCTACAACCCGTTACGGACACAGAAATAAAAAACATCATTAATTCTTTGAAAAACAACTCGACACCAGGCTTTGACAATATCACAAACTTAGCCCTAAAACAAATAAGTAACTTTATCGCGAAACCATTATGTCACTTGATTAATCTCATGTTTAGTGAAGGAAAATGCCCAACTCAATTTAAAATCGCTGTTATAAAACCAATTTTCAAACATGGTAATCGAACTGAACCAAAAAATTATCGCCCTGTAAGTGTCATATCAATTCTAAGTAAAATTTTTGAAAAGGCCCTGAAAGAACGGTTGGTGAACTTCCTAGATAACAATAAACTGCTATCTAAATTTCAATTTGGATTTAGAACCGGAAAATCCACTAGTGACGCAATAGCTTTATTTGTGAATAAAATTTGCTCTAGTCTGGATAACAGAAGGCCATGTGCAGGAATATTCATCGACTTGGCAAAAGCCTTCGATACCGTAAGTCACAGCAAGCTGTTATCCAAACTAAATGACATAGATATTCGTGGCCCCGCCCTATCACTCTTTAAAAGCTACCTTGAAAAAAGGAAACAACAAGTTAAGATCAGGAACACAATGAGCACTCCAAGAGAAATAACATTTGGAATACCACAAGGAACTGTGCTGGGTCCCATATTATTTAAAATTTATTTAAATGAACTGCTATCGTTGCACTGTCATGGAAAAATAATATCATATGCCGATGATACCGTACTTTTTTTGGATGGAACCACATGGGAGGAAGTAGAAAGCAAACTTAAAATCGATTTAGAAATAATAATAAAATGGTTCGACGAAAATCTTCTCTCCATCAACATGGATAAAACTGTATTTCTACCTTTTTCAAATTATAGAAATGGCCTTCCAAACACTGAACAACTAGACCTACATATATCTTCAAGAAACGATACATATAAAATTCAAACTACGACTAGTACAAAATATCTAGGGATAATTATTGATAATAACCTAAAATGGGATCTTCAAATTCAGAGCTTGACTAAAAAAATAAGATCGTTATTGTATTTATTCAAGCAAATGACTTTTATATTAGACGAAAAAAATTTAAAAATCATGTATTTCAGTCTGGTTCAATCACTCCTACACTATGGCATAATCGGATGGGGTGGCGCTTACTCTAATAATATAAAACCTCTAGAAATAGCGCAGAAGATAATCAAAATAATGTACAACCTCAATAGACAGTATTCATCGGAGTTGCTTTTTCAAAATTCCAAATTATTAAATATTAGAAATCTATTCTACAAAACCGCGTTACTCTATTAGGTGAAAAATAATTTGATAGACATGAATAAAACACACACTTATCCAACAAGATTTCGAGAAAATTCCAATGTAGTTCTTCCTAAGTCTCAGAAGTCCATTGGACAGCGAAGTTTCTTACACGTTGGACAGAAATTGTACAATTATTTACCAATAAATTTAAAAAAAGAAATTCATATCAAAAATTTCAAAAACAAATTAACATATTAGTTAGGCATATCAATAGTTAAAATACTATCATAGACATACCAAAGATTGAACAAAAACATACATGTACATCTTATTCTCAATTTGAAATTTTACCGAATAATTACAACTGATATAAATATTCATACAAATTCTATATCTTTATAACTCAACGGAGCATATTTGTTGCAATATTATATAATTTTTTTTTTTAGTTTTTAACATTTTAGAAAGACGCAATTCTTTATAACGTCTAGAAACATAGAATAGCTGTAAATATTACTATTACTGTTATTGTGTCGGTATATATATATATATATATATATATATATATATATATATATATATATATATATATATATATATATATATACATATATATATATATATATATATATATATATATATATATATATATATATATATAAATGTATTTAACTTTCATGTTAGTGAGTGTGGATGTGTGTATGTAAGTGTATATAATAGGTTTGTGGTAGATGTGTATTGATATAGGTATGAATGTCAATGAAAAGAAAAACGAACAAAAATAACCCCATTCAAGTCGAACCAACTAGTCAACTCTTTTATCTGCATGTCAATTGACCACTGTTGTAGCATTTATACTAATTTCCGATTTATATAATTTCAAGCATTTTTGTATAAAATTTATTACCAAACATTTTTCCACTATTTCAAAAAGATCAAATTTCTCATTATGTCTAGGATCAGTCTAGCTCTGGCTAAAGTGACCCTGAACATAACCCAATACTAATACGTAAAAAAAACAGAAATTCCATTGGTCTTTTGAAATATCTGATATTTATCCAAAATTTATGTTTTATACCAATAACTTTATATTGAACGTGAATTATTATTATTATTATTAATAGGTAATCTACCAGTGTCGTAACTAGCGAGAAAGGGAAACCGAATTGGAAAAGAGTAGAATGAATGAATTATGAAAAAAACCTATCAATTAGAGCATCGGCTCTTCTCAGAATCATGTGCAGATTCTTTCATCATAATTTCAGGTTTCCATTCTATATTGGGTTTTAATTTTTTCTATTTTATTGAACCTCAATATTTCTGTAAACCACGCACGACACAGCCGATGAGGGAAAAGCCTATTGTTATCTTTGTCTATAATAGGCCTCTCTCTCAGAAGTTGTCCCTTAAAAAGTTCAAGGCGTAAGCGGCAAATTACTCATCTAGGTTGTGTTACTTGAGCGGAGCCAAAAATGGATTTTGACACATGTCACGTGATCATTGGTAAGGCGGCAAATTAAAAAAAAACTATGAAGGGGCCAAAAGTCAGGTATGTTGGCAAGCTATCGAACCAAGTTATTCGAAAAAGGTGCTTAGAATTAACTTTTACACTCATATACAATAATTCAAAGTGGTCGTGGTGTTAGAGCGTTTGCTTCTCAATCAGGCGGTCAGGGTTCGTTTCCCTCCGCCTACCACTGAGCTAAATAAAATACAGAAAAAAAAAAGTCCTGATCGTAGAAGTAATTTCTGTGACCTGATGAGTGAGAATCTTCGTCAAAATAGGATTTATGTGAGCAGCATTTGCTTCAGTCGATTTCAATTCAATAATTCCGGAAACTTCTATTTCTGGAGTTTTGAAAAGCAGCAAACATCAGATTCTGATGGAAGCAAAATTCCGTCGTTATAAAATGCAGAATGTACAAGAATTGAATGAAGATAATCCTGACAGAAATACGGCGTTTTGTGAAATCATGAGTCAGTTATTGATTGATGATACTAATTACCTCTATAATGTGTGCTTTTCTGACGAACCTTCATTTTATTTAAATGGATATGAGAACAGGCACAATGCAGATACTGGAGTAACCTGAATCCTCAATGATACAGGGTAACTCATTTATGAACTGACCAGAAATTGTATGATTGGGCTGGGGTTCTGGGAGACCATATTGTAGGTGCATATTTTACTGATGGTAACCTCAACGAATAAACGAATCTTGAACTTCTCGATACAACTGTGAATACCAGAAATACTCAACTACTTGAAACTACTTGAAGACAATGATAATCTACTTGAAGGTAAGCTAATCTTTCAACAAGATGGAACTCCTCGTCATTTTGTTACACCTGGGGCCCAATTCTCAAATGTCTATTGCCTTTTGTCCATATGTCCGTGTGCATTGAAAAAAGATGGAAATATTTTTTCGCATGCGTCAAAGATTAATAGACATTTGAGAATCGGGCCGCTGTACGTCAATTTTTAGATGACAATTTCCCAGGGAAGTGGATTGGCAGGCGAGGACCGATAGAAGGGCCTGATAGATCTCCTGATCCATCACCACTAAACTTCTTTATGTAAGACCATTTGAAATCCAGAGTGTATATCACTTAGACATTTTGAAAAGTGCTTATACTTCTAAACGGAACTTAATGGTTCTCATTTCGAACCTTTAATTTGATGATAACATTTCAGTTGATGAAAAATAAAAATATCTTGATAACGCTCAGTTTTCATTAAAACTTCCACAATACTTGATCCATTCTCAAATGCATTACAACAATGTATTCGTGAAAGAATTTTCTTTAAAATGATTCATCACGAGTATAACAGTCCTTTTTGAAATTCTGAAGTATGGTGTGATGGACATGCGGGGGGGGAGGGTGATGGTCATGGGAGGGTGATATTGATGAGGGAGATGATGGGATGAGGGGTGATGATGGAGATAAGGGGGGTTGAAAGCACTATGATGACGTATTTGGTGAGTGAAAGCGTTGAAATCGTTCAACGTGAATCAAGAGTGTTCAATCAGTCATGATAACAATTGTTCGCCATTGAGTCGTGGTAAATTATTTATGACGGACATAGGTCCATCCTCCCACAAACCACCAGAGTGAGGTGCGGAAGGGGGTTTGAAACTCCAAGCAAATGATTCCTGTGAAGCAACCATTTTGGAGAGTGAGCTGTTTATTGGCACCAATAAAATTGTTTCCACAATCACTATTGCCCATATACCCCAAGTACCCTCCAACACTATATAGGCGTTGAGAGCGACCTCTTCGGGAAATAAATAAATGCAAGGGCTTAGTAATCACACATACAAATTAGCTTTATGGGTTTTTGCGCCCCAAGTTTTTGATATAATAATTGTGAAAGGCCCAACGTAATCAACTCCTATATGGAGTTTAAGTATTTATGATACTCAGATTGATGGCAAGTTTTCCATTGAAGTGAACATAACGCGGATTAGTTTGCCTGCATTTGATACATTTAGATAAATCGATCGAGTGACGTGATTTGCAGGGAAAATCCAGAACCGTTGAAATGATGTGCCCAACGAATACTGGCATGTAAATTCATGACATGGAGATACTAATTACAAGAGTGAGGCGATTACTACCAGGAAACAGAGCGAGAAATCTTCGTGCGTACGAGAGGGGAATGGGCCAGTTTGCGAAGCGGTTTAAAGGGTGGTTTCCCTTTTTTTATCAGAGTTGTATAATCATCAAATAAATAATATTGTGTATAGTAAGTAAGTAAATTTAATGATGCAACAGACACTACAGTGTAAAGCATAAGTCAACGAAAGAGATACAACATAAAAGTCGCTGAATTACCATAAGTTATGATATAGAATAAAGATTGCTCATATTAAATGTACGTAGACAAAATCTGACACATGAGTCAAAACATAACAACATAGAATAAAATGTATAATAAATACTGCGTTGGGTTAATTTAGATCATTTGAAAGCACAAAAGACATAGCATAGTAAAAGCTATGTCAATTCCTAGTAACAACTCATGTGACTAATATACAGGGCAATTCAAATTCGACCCCCACCATTGGGATCTCCTAAACTACAGGAGATACGTCGAAGCTTAAATTGGGGCAAAGTTGCGTATTCTGGCGCTTAACAAAATACTGTTTTGAAACTTGGAAAATTCCGAGTATTTCCGGAAATATCGGGAAAAAACTGGAAATCGGAATTTTCGTTTTTATTTTTTTCTATCGTTATTTGACAACATAGCTCAAAACCAAAATTACATTTTCATTGATACTTTTTTTCAGCTACACGTTTTCATGTTCAGATTTACTATCCGACGTTTCGTCTTCTGGCATTCATCATCAACTTTTTTTTCTGTAATGGGCGCCATACTGTTTTTTTATACAGAAATATAGTGATTCTCATTCTGATTTCATTGATGTATAATTTGTTATGATTTGCACTTCTGAAACCACAGATATTAAAAAAAAAACATCTTCATCTGAGATGGTCATGACTCCATCGAAAAATTTTCTTTAATGAACACTAGTTGTCAGAACTCATTAAACATCATAAGTTTGCACAAATACTTCAGTCGAAATATCCTCATTCTCAAATGAAGAAAAACGAGATATGTTGAAACATTATTATAAATTTGATAGGAATAGTACGAAAACAACACAAATTTATTTCGAATTATATCCGGAAAGACAACAGCCGGATAGAACATTATTCGGAATTTTGGGCAAACACTTGGCTGAGTACGGTGCGTTTCAAAAAACAAAAATGAAATCATGAACTTGTAAAAAATGCACAAAAAGTATTACAACAAGTGTTCGAAATGATGGCCTTCCTCTTGAATACTGTAGTAAAACTGCACTAACTAATTTTCCTAATTTATTTAAAACACTGTTTAAAACAATTATTCACTGAAACATTTACTCCACTATTTTATTTTTACGGTGTCAGTCTCAATCTGCGAACTCTGGAACTGTAACTAACTCTGAATTCTGACTGTCCCGCCATATGCTTTACAACGGCTATATATAGTAGCATTTACAGTTTTCGATCTTTCCAGTTTGTTCGGCGAGTTCTTAGAGGTCCCCTAGAATCTTCGGTTAGAACTTTCGCGTCTCTTCCACGGATGAGTCATGTGTTTGTCAGAAGAGAACTTGTTTACATTTCGAGTGTGGAGTGTAATTGGATGATCAGGGCCGGTCTCGAGGCCGGTCTCGAAATCGTTACATTGCCCCCTTCTTAAAGACTTTTCGTCCCGAAATGTAATTTTTGGAGTATGGAGATATTTGCATGATTTTCCATATCTGCACCTTGCTGTTTGATGGAAGTAGGTCTAAGGTGGAGAAGATTGTAGAGCCGGCGAGCGTGTCCAAGGTGTCATCTATTCTAGGTAGTGGGTAGCTGTCTTTCTTTGTCACGTTATTCAGTTGTCGGTAATCTACGCAGAATCTTGTCGATCCGTCTTTCTTCTTTACTAGTACAACTGGAGATGACCAGGGGCTGTCAGATGGTTCAATTACTCCTTCTTTCCCCATATCGCTGACTATTTTGTCTGCCTCTTCCTTCTTGGCTGATTGACGGATTGGTCGGGCATCTCCAGTATTAATTTTGTGCTGGACTACCTTCGTTTTACCCCCTTTTCCCTGTCCGGTGTCAAAGACATCTTGGTAACTCCTCACTAAATCTTTTAATCTGGGCTGCTGTGCCGATTTTATGCCTCTCGATGATATGGCAACTAGCTTTTCTAATTCTGCGGGTAGATTGTTGGCTTGGTTAATGGTACCGCGTACATTCCTGACCACAGATGAAATTGGCGAGCAGTGGCCCAAAGTTGTTCCTTTCTTCAACGTCACTGAATGGTAATTGACGTTCATGACCCTTACTGGTACTGGCAACTAGCTTTTCTAATTATGCCGGTACATTTTTGGCTTGGTTAATGGTACCGCGTACATTCCTGACAACAGATGAAATTGGCGAGCAGTGGCCCAAAGTTGTTCCTTTCTTCAACGTCACTGAATGGTAATTGATGTTCATGACCCTTACTGGTATAAGTTTATCGGCGCGCAGTAAGGTCTTCCCAAGGGCAATTCCTCGTCCGATTTTTTCATCATGGAGCTCGGGCTCGAACATCACCACGCTCCCGTTGCTCACTCCGCCAACCATACGAGCCTCCAGAATGGTTTCAGTTCTCTCGGGAATGCTCATGTCTTCAGCCAACACGACCCAGATAATTTCTTCGCTTCTCCCGTGAAGTACCAGCTCTTCTCCGTTGACACGTAGGACGCCGTCTTTGAAGTTCAGCTCGAACCCTCTGGAATTCATTATGTCCATTCCAATGATTGCATCGTCCGCAACCAGTGCTCGGTGTCTTAGTTTCCTGCTGCCTAAAACCAAGTCGATCGCTAACTCGCCATATACAGTGGCTGGATCCCCTGTTGCTGTGCGTAATTTCCAGTTCGACGATTCAATTCTTGCCGGTGTTTTGGCAAAAGTAGGTCCAAGGATTGTCCTAGTCGCACCCGTATCAAGGAGCATGGTGCGAGGCTCGTTGTTAATGAGACCGTCTACGAAGACCCCTTTGTCTTGTCTTTGAAGTACAGCGACATATGCATTTTTAACTGGGGCTTGTTGGATACGGGCTGACGATTGCTCCTTCTTGACCTTCATCGTTGATGTCGATTTTTTCAATGTTGGACATTTGCTACGCACGTGCCCAAGTTTTCTGCAATTTTGGCATCGTATCAGTCTTCTCTCAGGCACAACTTCCTTCAGCACTCTTCGCATCACAGGTTCCATATTAGTAGGCTCCTGTCGGTCTTCCTCGATCATCCGGACTCTACTTTGGCTTTTGCAGGATTGCTTTGCTGCTTCGAATTCCAGAGCGCGTGCCAATGCATCCACGAGATGTGCGGGGCGAGCTAGTGTCAATGCCTGCCTCGTTTCTTGGTCACGAAGCCCATCCAAAAATGCCTGAACCGCTAGTCGTTCCATTACATTTTCCGGTGTAGCTGGATATGCAAGGCGAACCAAGCGAACAATGTCTGCTTCGAATTCTTGTAATGATTCGCTTGATTTTTGGCATCGGTTTTTCAGCTGCGAGTGATATACGTGGTGTTCAAGGTGGGCTTGACCAGATGTTTTACTAGCTGTTCATAGTCCTCCTGTTGTTGGGCGGTGAGGGTCTGTAAAATGTTTGTTGCTTCGCCACGCAATGCCAGTGTCAATGCTAAAGCACTTTCCCCAGCATTCCATCCGTTTGCCTTCGTAGCAGCTTCGAATTGTTGTCGGTAGTTTGCCCATGGAGTATTTCCGTCAAACTGAGGCTGTTTTAATGAGAGCTTTCCAGGTTCAGCACTGACCTTGAAATTTTTGATGTCCTCCTGAACTTCCTCCAAGTTCATACTCGTGTGTAAGTTTCTGAGGTGTGAGCAGAATCCATTTGTTTTTTCAGCTTACCGATTGTTTCCTTTATTCTGCCGATTTATGTCTCGATTCCGCCTTTTATCTCATCGTGGAGCGTTTCCTTAATTTTTTTCATTTCTTCTTCCATTTCATCTTTGATTTTCTCCATCTCTGTTTTAACAGTTCCCATTCTTTGTTCTAACCGATTCGCCACACCGCAAACTTCTTCTTTCAAGTTTTTTGAATTTTCCAGAAGCTCTTCTCTCAAATTCTCCGAGTTTCCCAGAAGTTTCCCTTCTCGACTTTTCGAATTTTCTTCAAGTTTTTCTTCCATATTTTTCAAGCTGACCGAGTTTTCTAGCTTTTCCTCCAGACTGAATTTTGTAGAAATTTATCTTCAAGACTCACCGAATTTTGTTGAAGTTCCTCCTTCAAACTATTCGAATTTTCCAGAAATTTATCTTCCGTGGTCTCGTCGAGTTTATTCATTATGGAGCTCAAATCTATTCCAGAAACTTCGAACAAAAATGTTTCGGGGTCTTCTCCTTCTTCAATCAGTCCATCTGAAAGTCTTTTCTGGAGTACGGCCTTCTTTTCAGTTGTTTCTAATTCACGCTCCTCTAACTCCTGTTTCAATTCACTAACTTTAAGGTCAACTAGGTGAACTCTCCTCAAAAACATTTTGTCTTTAATTGTTTTTAACCAAAATATCAGTCTATTATTTATTTCACACAAAAAGTTTTCAGTTTATTGTCTCGCGACGCGCAAAACTGTCCACTTTGCAAACACTCAAATGTTCAACGGGTCACTAACTCTCTATTAGGCGCGATAAATGTCCATCAGTTTTTCAATACGGCGAACACCTAAACACTTATTTATTTGAAACATCCGACTTCTGACAACAAATGTAGTAAAACTGCACTTACTAATTTTCCTAATTTATTTAAAACACTAAAACAATTATTCACTAAATCATTTACTTCACTATTTTATTTCTACGGTGTCAGTCTCTATCTGCGAACTTTGGAACTGTAACTAACTCTGAATTCTGACTGTCCCGCCATCTGCTATACAGCGGCTATATATAGTAGCATTTACAGTTTTCGATCTTTCCAGTCTGTTCGGCGACTTCTTAGAGGTCCCCTAGAATCTTCGATTAGAACTTTCGCGTCTCTTCCACGGATGAGTCATGTGTTTGTCAGAAGAGAACTTGTTTACATTTCGAGTGTGGAGTGTAATTGGATGATCAGGGCCGGTCTCGAAATCGTTACAATACATAACCGAGCTCGTCGTCTCAAATTAAGAACAGCCCTAACAATATCCCTTCTTCTGATAGACCTGAATTGCGTGATGATATTGTCTCGTAAGTTCATCTACTGTGTCATATTTTTGCTCTCCATAGAATATGTTCTTTAAAGTGCCCCACAAGAAAGTATCCAAAACTGTAAGGTCAGGTGACCTTGCCGGCCACCTCACTGGTCCAGAGTTTCCTAACCACCTATTAGGAAATCTTTGGTGTAAATATTCGCAAAATGCTCTTTTATTGTGCGGAGGAGCCCCGTCATGCTGAAACCAGCAGCTGTTATAATTAACAACGGGAAACGTATTAAACATTTCAAACCACTTTTTTTTTTAATTCCCTCCAAACGCTCGTCTGTGCCACATCCATTTCTGCCGACACTTGATGTGTTGATTTGGAAGGATCTGCATTTATCTAAAAAAGTACCAAAAATAATTATACTTCTTCGAATATGGAATGAACAATTATTTTACCTCGGCTAATAAGTTACGTCTAATATTTTGTTCCATTCTGCTTCCATATTTCATTCTTGGTTTTTGAAACGCACCGTACTCAACCAAGTGTTTATCCAAAATTCCGAATAATGTTCTATCCGGCTGTTGTCTTATATAATTCAAAATAAATTTGTGCTGTTTTCGTACTATTTCTATCAAATTTATAATAAAGTTTCAACATATCTCGTTTTTCTTCATTTGAGAATGAGGACATTTTGACTGAAGTATTTGTGCAAACTTATGATGTTTAATGAGTTCTGACAACTAGTGTTTTTTAAACAAAATTTTTCGATGGAGTCATGACTATCTCAGATGAAGTTGTTTTTTTTTAATATCTGTGGTTTCAGAAGTGCAAATCATTACAAATTATACAACAATGAAATCAGAATGAGAATCACTATTTTTCTGTATAAAAAAACAATATGGCGCCCATAACAGAAAAACAGTTGATTATGAATGCCAGAAGACAAAACGTCAGATATTAAATCTGAACATGAAAACGTGTAGCTGAAAAAAAAGTATCAATGAAAATGTACTTTTGGTTTTGAGCTATGTTGTCAAATAACGATAGAAAAAAATAAAAACAAAAATTTTCCAAGTTTCAAAACAGTATTTTGTTAAGCACCAGAATACGCAACTTTGCCCCAATTTAAGCTTCGACGTATCTCCTGTAGTTTAGGAGATCCCAATGGTGGGGGTCGAATTTGAATTGCCCTGTATACGTACTATACTGAAATTACACTCAACTAATTTTGCTAATTTATTTAAAACTCGTCTCAAACAATAACTTTTATATCACAGTCACTATTTCAATTCACTGTCATTCAGATGGCTCTCGAAGCGGATAAAAGCTAGTTCTCGGCAATGAGTCATAGTACATACTTGTTGATCCGTTAGCCAGCATATGTTCTTCACAAGCCGAGGTCATTTGATTAGCGAACAGGCCCGGCCTTTGACATCGTTACAATACATATATTTACTCCATACATACTCATATAAGGTCAGCATTTAACAGCACACTTATATAGAGGAATAATATCAAGAATACGAACTTGAAAATTTGGGCGATTTGCTCATATTTGAAACAAGAATTTTGTAACGAGCATGGCGAGCACATTCAGGATTGCATAGGAAAACTCCTGTCAGTAAATTCAGAAACCGGATACAATGTTGTAAAAGGAAATTTTTGATTTTTTTCTTAAATAAAGGTGAATTTAGATTCTTTATTTCTGTTGGTAACATATTATAAAGATTGTAGTCCAAAGAATTCTTCTGGGAAACTGAAAGTCGTTACTTTGGTAACCTAATGAAATTTGCTTGTCTTGTATTGTAATCAACCTACCTTATACGATATATACCGACGGAAGCGTTAGTATTCTGAATTGAACAAATAGAGGCTGACAATGTTCTCTGAAACTACAGGTTGCCAAAATTGCCAAAGCTTTTTTTGTTGTCGAAAAGATTATATGGATTTGGAGGAGTCGCCCCAAATGACAACATCATATGTTATATGTGCATGATATAATGCAAAATACGTACTTTTCAGAGTTTCAATAATGACGTAAGATTTGAGCTGACGTAGTAGGAACATAGTGCCCGAACATCTTTGCTTCAATTGCTCGATATGATAATAATTAATATGATCAAGCTAAAATCTGTTAACTTGTAACCAGTACTTGGCTTTTTCTTGAATATTTAGCGACAGAGGTTCTAATTGTAGAAGGTCATTGTGAGAACTAATCAACATTGTATCGTAGGCAAAAATAGTACACTTCCTGGGCAAAAGGGATTGATGAAGATAATAATAATAATAATAATAAAATTCAGCGATTGCGGTCTCAGCCTATATCCACAGGCATAACGCGGCCCTACGAGTGTTGTACTACCATCCACGACACTCGTACAGTGTAGACGAGACACCGGTGTTGCCTTATGCTCAGGGGGATATTGAGTCCGTTGTGGTGAATGAGAAGTGCCGAATCTATTGGAACTACTCATTCCCCACCCTCAGGCAAATACAAGCCAATAAGCCTGATGTAGTCCTTCTCGACCACCAAAGTAGGACGATTTTCGTCATTGAGTTTTCAGCTCCTGGCGAAACGAATATCGTCCGAAAAGAGGAGGAAAAACGGACTAAATATCGAGATCTACTCTTTGAACTCTGCAGGCTTTATCCAAACCATTCTGTCAAGATGGTGGTTCTGATAATAGGGGTCCTTGGTGGAATGATGGACACGCTGCTCTCGAATCTAAAAATCATACGGGCATGCCGTGATTCGGCAGAAAACCTAGCCGGAAGAAGGCACTCCGTTTACTCAGGACCCATGATTCTCGGACCCAGTAATCACTCACCCTACGGACGTCGGGAGTGTTTGCTGGGGTTAATGATACACCAGCGCGCCCTCCGGTATTATCGGAGCTTCGGGGACAGGGCCTGACTGGTACATTATTCCTTATGGAAAAAAAGAAAAAAAATCAGAACTGTCGGGGAAGAACAAAGTTGCTGCAACTAATATGCCGGCAGAAATCATACCGGCTTGCCATGATGCGGCAAAAAACTTAGCCGGAAGAATGCAGAAGGCCGTAATTCTTGGTTCACTCCGTCTTCTCAGGGCACATGACTCTCGGACCCAGTAATCACTCACTCCACGGACGTGGGGAGTGTTTACTGGGGTTAATTACACACGAGCGCGCCCTCCGGTTGTATCGGAGCTCCGGAGACAGGGCCTGACTGGTACATTCCTTATGAGAAAAAAAAATATAATAATAATAGTACTCCCTCATAAAAACTCATAGAGTGTACCCAAAGGCATAGCCTGTGCGGGTATTATTATTATTTGCTGTGGTTTGTTGATATATATTATAAAAAGTAGAGGGCCAAGGACAGCCTTGTGGTGCGCCATGAAAAATATTTTTCATCTCTGATGTAACAGTTTTGACTTCTACAACTTGGGAACGATTTTTCAGATATGAATCTATGAGATGTAGTGACACCCCCCCCTCTCAATAATAACTCAACTTTTCAAGAAGAATGTCATAAGAGAAACTTACTTGACAAATCGTCTGCAGATAATAAATGATAGTTGAAATTTCTCTTGACTAGAATACCATTTAAAGGTTTTCCTGGTTGCGGTTCTTCAACTGCAAGCTGGCCCATAACTTTAGCAGTTTTTTCACCTCTAAAATATAATTCTACAGAATGTGTATTCCTTGGATTATATAAATTTATTGTAGTGTTTGGATCGTCCTCATATTCACGCTGAAGAGCAGCTTTCAGCCTACTCATTTCATTCTGCTCACCATGTACCAACACCTGAAAAGTTCAAAACAACTGTTAAGCAGTCAATTTACTTTATATAACAGCATCAGAAAAAAGAGAAGAGAGTTTATGAGGAGATGAAAATTTTATGGGGATTATAGATATATACATACTACATGTGGTGGTTTCAGCATCCTTATAAATTCACTAGTTTGTTGGTAGTCAGTATGTGCTGAGAAAGATATGTAATCAACAGACATTTTCAATGGTAGTTTTTGCCCCACCATTGTCGTTATTTCTTCTGGTTCTGATAAGACAGTTTTGGCCAAAGTTCCTTCCACACAATAACCTGAAATTAACTTTATTCAAACAGTTTTTTTTTTCAGTAACCCATTATGATTCTGACAAATTTAAATATAGATCTCATGTGGCAAGAGGAATTTTAACAATAATATAATTGAATAATAATAATAATACTCCCTCATAAACACCCATAGAGTGTACCTACAGGTAAAGTCTGTGCATTATTTGCCGTGGCGCTCCGGGCGACTTACTGATTTTTGGTGGAGGATTTACTTTTCAGCTGTAGGAAAACCTGGAAAACCTACAGCATCACCCCGAGTGGCCGGTTCACACTCCAAGCTCATACATCAGAAACTTTGCAGATCTGAGATTGATATAAGTAAACTACACAATAATGCAAATTTACAGCAAATATCTAAAACTCCAATGGATAGATGCGATGATTACTCCATTAGGGTGCTCGGTAGCGAGGCGGTTAGATGCCGGCCTTCTAAACTTCTGCTTGCATTTGGTCAGGTTCGAATCCTAGAAAATGAGAAAATTTTTTTCAATTTCATTGGAGTCGATAGGCAATGTACGTTGTCTAGACTCAATCCCGACGTCTGGTGCTTGCTTGGAGTAAGCGCCGACCACCCGGGGTGGTGCTGTAGGTCTTCCGGGTTTTTCTACAGCTGAAAAGTGAATACATCACCAAAAATCAGTAAGTCGCCCCAGAGCGCACCGCAAATAATGATAATATCCGTCCTCTACCCGCACAGGCTACGCCTTTGGGTACACTCTATGAGTGTTTATGAGTTAGTATTATTATTATTATAATATCAGGTTTCAAATAACTAGTGCGATAGGCAACTCTGTCCCTTTTAAAATTTTAACCAAAAATTTATTATAAAGCAAGAGAAATATCAACTATTATATGATGATTCACTAAACCATACATCATAAAATACACATACAGTGCATTCCATTTAAAACGAGCCACCCTGAATAACTTTTGGTACAATGATTTTCAGGAAAAAATAAAAAAACACATCAACAATAGTATACAGGAGGACACATTTTAACATATTCTTATTTGATTTAACTTTCCCTATCGCACCCCAAGAGCATTTCACCAATTTTTTATGAATGGATCACCCTATATTGTTTCGCATTATCAGATGCTCCATGATGAGCAGATTTCAACAAAGTATAAAACATATGGTCTGAAGCTTATGGTTCGGGAGCAACAAATTATTTGAGTTGAAAATGGTGACATGATCTGGGGGTCCAATAGGGAAAGTAACATCAAATCTGATTGTCAAAATGTGCCCCCTTGTATACTATTGTTGAAGTGATTTTTATTTTTCCTGAAAATCATTGTTCCAAAAGTTATTCAGGTTGGCTCGTTTTTTACTCAAATAATTTGTACCTCCCGAACTATAAGCGTCAGACCATATGTATTATACTTTGTTGAAATCTGCTTATCATGGAGCATCTGATAATGCGAAACAATATAGGGTGATCCATTATAAAAAAATGGTGCCATGCTCTGGGGGTGCGATAGGGGAAGTAACATCAAATGTGAATATGTCGAAAGGTGCCCCCCTGTTTACTATTGTTGATGTGTTTTTTTTATTATTCCTGAAAATCATTTTACCAAAAGTTATTCAGGGTGGCTCGTTTTAAATGGAATGCACTGTATATACATAATACAAATTTACCCCCAAAATCCGAAACTTTAATGAATACTTACCTGCAATAATTACGCCATTTTTTGGTTCAGTACACCAGGTTTCAAACAACTCGCGCGATAAGCCACTCTGCATCATTCCAGGAGATGCCATAACAACACATGGCCCTATGTCATCAAAATGATCTATTCCCTGAAAAAAAAATTGTTACCTCAATAGGCATAATTTAGAATTTAGTGAAAGCCTTTCTGAAACATTTCTATTCATATTCATCGGAGGCGATCCATCACATATAGTGGAGGTATGTACAACTGGGTAGGTAAAAAACTTTCAGTCAACTCCACCAAAAATCAGTTTTTAACAAAGATGTAGTCAGAAGACTTACATCAACTCAGACATATTTCGAAGGATAATCCTTCATCATCAGTGATAAGGGTTGGTTACATAGAAGATCAGTTTGTAGTGGAAAAACGTCTTAAAATATCGACATGTTATAACATACAAAATTGTAAAAGATGAGAGAAAAAAATTTAGGTCCTGATCATAATAATTACGACCGAGGACGGTGGTCCGCAGCTAGTGCGGGATCCATCTATGTTAGGGACCACGTCTGGGCCACCAGACCATCATAATTTAGATATTTAATAAACAAGTTGTGTACATCCACGAGTCTAAATGAATTTATTTTTGTCAATCATAACCTGCGTTCTGCCTACAATACAGATGTTTATTTTTCATTGAAAGATTATTTTTAACGGCAATGGGGGTCGAGTGATACTTCATTCGAAATGCTTTTTGATTCACTACACAACTGCAAAAAAAAATGGCGGTACAAAATGTGAGAACATTCATAAGAGGATTATTTTCGACAAAATGGAAAGAAAAATAACATAGATTTATATTGAATAACTGAAATTATAGATAGTAGGACAAATAGAGGTATGGAAGTGCGAGGCAGAATGAAAAATGAGTTGTAGGGTATTTCATTATATTTAAATTAGTTATGCTCAACGAATTTGTGTCTCATTTTCAGTTACAAACCAGAACAAAAAATTGTTACTTTTAAATTTTGTCTTCTGATTGAATTATTTGATGGTAGTGGTCATCAACAATTCTCCGAAGGTTTATGTTACTTCCGGTGAAACCAAAAGTGACATGAAACTGAGCCATTTGTCGAGAAATACAGTTTAATGTTTTATACAGATCCTTCCAATTTCATTTCTTTAATTTAAAATCCAGTTGAAGGGGCGAGCCACCTTCTGCGGACACCCGGTATGCAAGCAATGAAGCATACATTTTTAATACTTCAGAAAATTCACCGATGCTTTGTTATTAAATTATGTTGCATTTGGTAAACAGATAATCGGAATATGTTTTCAGCTATTTGTAATCCGATATGAATGCTCGATTCTAATGCACTCGTCCATCACCCAGATTCAGTATATATTCTTCAAGATTATGATGACGGCTAGTCAACAGACGCTTCCGTACCGCCAAACCTTACCGAACTTCGACTCCCCCTCGTAATTGTTGAGGTTCGGTCTAGGGAATGGGTTTACAAGCAGTAATAATGTTTCCGTAGTATATAGTCCACCCACCAGTGGCGAATTTTGTACCTCTGCCCCGCAGGTATTTCAGTTTGTAAGGTATCACAAAATCTTATCAATAAATTATTTGATCAGACGAGCTTACCTTCAAATTTGAGATATGTTTGAAAACAAATGGATTATTAATTGCAATTTGTCTCTTGATTTTATCATTCATTGCATTAATATATGTCTGATATACAGCCATACACTTCTTTGCAAGTGACGAAGCATAATATATCGGGATATCATGAAGTTCAGGGTGCTGGCTCCAATATTCATCTAAAAAAATTTAAAAAAATTAGGAATATTTGAGAAATACATGTAAAAGATAAATAGAAATACTTTATTCGATGAAAATTATGGATATACAAACGAACAAACACGTCAAAGAACATAACATTCAGATATATATAATATTAATAATAATATTTATTCACCATATAGACTTCTAAATACAGAAATTCTCATTCATCAATTTTTGTTAGTAAATAAACAGCGAAGATCCACAAAGGCTAACCTGTGCGTGGATTGCCAAGAATATTTTATCCAATAATGTTGAAATGTAATTTCTTACAAACTCATATGTATTATTCGTGGTTAGTTATCCGATGGAGTAGTATGAGTAGTGACTAAAATAAACTTACTTAGTAGTAATATTAAACATGATAATATAACATCAACACTTAAAATCATAACAATAAAATACAATAACAAATAAATCATAATGCAACATTATCAGGCTATGAAAGGGTAAATAGAATATTAATTATCAGTAAATAAGGCCCCGAATGATTTCTGAATATGATGTAACTGTTATAAATGGTAAAACACGTAATAAAATACAATAACATGGATAAGATACAATAACAAGGATTAAATAAAATAATTCGGATTAAATGACAACTGAATGAGATCGACTGAATATAATTCTGGAGTGTGGTACATTTCAACATTTCCATTTTTGTTTTTTTCAAAATCCATTTTTTAGTTTCTTGCTTGAATAAGGATACTGAGTTGAGATTCCCCATCTCAACTGGAATCATGTTGAATATCCTAGGAGCAAGAAACACATAACATCGCTGTCCAATAGTTTTAATCATTGTAGGTACCTGAGTTTTTTCTTTATATCGGGTGTTATAAACATGATCAACTTGTTTACTCGATGAGATATGTCTACGTTGGTAAAATAAAGGAGTAAGAAAAAAAGCTTGGCGTATATCAAGGAACCCTGACTCACTGTAGATATCATCGCTGGGATAGTCCCTTGTTTTACCATGTATGATTTTTATAAACCATTTTTATAACGTTTCGAGATCTTTCAAATGATTGTTGGTTACTCCACCCCATGCAATTATTCCATAGAAAATATGTGTTTGGACAAGGGCATAATACATAATTCTAAGATGGTGGATATCAAAGAAGTTTTTCAAGTATTTGAATTTACCAGAACACAAATATGAGCATCCCACCGCAAGTGACTATCTAGTGTGATACCAAGATATTTAACAGTTTTTCTTGCCATCAGCCGCATTTTTTTATTTCCATGTATTATTTCAATTTGATCAAATTCAGATAGGTTTGGCTCATAACTGGTAAGTACACTGTTTTTTTCTATATTAACTGTAAGAAGCTTACTGCTGAAAAAGTCGAAGAGAATTGGTAGCGCACTCTGAATTTTTTCTTTCAGAGTCGACCAGTCTCGGTCCTTGCAAAAAATAACCGTGTCATCGGCAAACCCAGTTATATTGCCAGAAATTGGTAAGCTGAACATCTCGTTGACGTAAAGTATGAAGAGAATGGGTCCTAGAACAGTTCCTTGCGGAACTCCATAACGTATAGTTTTTTTGTTACTTAAAGTATTATCTATTTGTACACACTGTTGCCCGTTATTCAAATAACTACTTATTAGATTCAGTGAATTGTCTCTAAAACCAATATTTTCAAGAGACTGTATCAAATTTGGATGGCTCACGGTATCAAACGCTTTTGCCAAATTGATAAATACATAAATTGCAGGTTCCTTGGAGTCTACCGCTCCGTAAATATTTTTGATCAATTTGGCAATTGCATCTTGCATTGATCTACCCTCTACAAATCCACACTGTTTTTCTGAAAGTAATTTGTATATCTTCACAAAGCTCATGATTCGTTTCTTTATTATTTTTTCTATTATTTTACGTATATTAGAGAGAATTTAGATAAATCTATAATTTGAGAGAGAATTTTTTTCCTGACTTATAGAGGGGTTTAATTACAGCTATTTTCAATATTTCTGGAAATATTCCAGTGTTCAAATTGTTTCTGTCCCGATTCCGTCCATTCCAGGAGCTTCATTTGACTTCAGTTCTTTAACTACCTGTCGTACTTCGTTTTCATCTGTTGGTGCCATATACAGGCTGATTCACGGTGGATGGCACATTAGACGTTTCTGGTGAACCAGACAACGGATCACTTTGAAAATTTAATGGAGGGCATATTCGGACATTCTCTAGCCAACTAAAATATTTTCGACAATGCGGTGTTGCCGCTTCTATTAGAAAGCAGTAGCAACTTTGATTTTTCAAATGGAACACTCTGTATATAATATTATTTTTGGAATCTCCAACAATTGCCCGACAACTTTTCTTGATATTTCCCTATACCTATCTGTTACCGTTTTCGAAATAAAAATTAATTTCAATTTTTTTCTTCGAAAATCATGACTTCTAACAATGCCGATATCTTTTAGTTAAAAAGTACTATGATATCGAAATTTGGTTTGGAGTTAGGTGATACTTGGACACTTCCCACACGTCAGCCTAATCTCCGTTACTTCAATACAGGGTGGTAAAAAAATACAGTTTTTTCGTTTGCTTGAAAAAGTTACTGAAATTTGCTTATTTTAAATGGAACACCCTGTATATTATTGAAAATTCGGAAAGCTGCTGAAATTTGCTTTCTTTCTATGTATATCATACCTATACCTAACTAGTCAAGTTTCGTACTTATGAGCATTTATTTGTGAAAATGTCCCTTCAGAATGGTATTTCCATTCGGTATTTGGTAAGCAGGCCATGATTACTATTTGACAGTAGCGTTGTGACATTCTCCTAATAATAATATCGACATTTTCGTCACTTCAGAAGTTGCAAATACCTTCAAAACGATGGAACAAAACTATTCAAATGAAGTTCTTATGAATTTGTTTATTATTTTTGGACAGTGTGATAAAATTATCAGCAGAACATGTAGAAAGTTCAATGAAATGTATCCGAATCTACCGCCAATGAACCTCAAGAAAGGACCCCGCACACCTTATATGGGAAAATGGCTCTCCGTCAAATTTCTTGAATTTTTGATATGTTGTAGAATTGATCATTCCGATGAAATGTTTCAACAGGCGCAACACGATCCTATGACTAGTTTTCGAGATACAGGGTGTTGAATATGAGAAACATTCACTTTTCATCACTCTGTATCTGCCAAGTTACGATTTAGTTCGGATTTATCTTTTGTGGGATCATCATCACATACGTGTATGATGAATTCATGAGAAATTCATTTCCAAATCTTTTCGTAGTACAGGGCGATTTCACTTGAAAACAATGCTATTTTGAGACTTTCATAATTTAGTTGTTTTATAAAGAGAAAATGCGAGAAAAGGTAGAATTATCACATAATATTATAAATTCATTTCATCTAGCATGACAGTTGATACAATTCATACAAGGTGATTCACAAATATGGAAACATAACGAATTTTGTTTTTTGGGACACCTTGTAGTAATAAACCAACCTAAAATGACAAAATTCACTTGAAGAATGTTAAATGATATGTTCCATCGTATACAGAGTCGAATGATATCAATTTGAAAAATTAGTTATACTTTAATAAATAAAAACCTTGATTTTTTAAATCACCCTATATCTCATAAGGGAGTCCGAAAAGATAGCGATATTTTTTCACGGGAGAACTCGAAATACTTTCATTCATATCGTACAAAATTTTCATCAAATTCCTATGACAGGTTTTTTATATACAAGGCGAACAATTTGTGAAAAAGTTCATATATTTCACTATTTTACGCTAATAAATGACCGCTCTACCTATCCATTGAAGTCTCCTGATGTGATTGAGAAGATACTTATTTGATATTTATTCAAAACGTAAAAGTAAGGAATTCAGTGAGGTGAAATCAACATTATTTCAACTCATAACAACTTGTATGGCCTTGCCAGATGGCACACATAATATGTATCCCATGGCTATTGGGAATTCAAGATAAGGGATACTCCCTCTGGTGTCGGGTTTTGAATCTATACTTACGTGAAAATGAGGTTGACTATGATTTTGATATTTTGAGCATTTCTACAACAATAGCACAGAGCAACCATAAAGCTGTCCTGATGAGTGGGAAACCACGAAACAGCTGTCGACAGATGATGGTGGCTCTATCAGGGAAAGCTACAAATCATGATCAAAATATAGTGAAATCAATTGAACAACATGGATTCTAACCACTTACGTGTTGTTGAGATTGATTGCAATGGATGAAGTAAAAAGACGTGTACAGTTATTGAACATATTCAGAAACAGTTTGTGAGATATACATAAAGATAATCGTCACACATTAAAACATTATTTTGTTATGGATAAAAACTAATTATATTTGAATTTATGTAAAATGGATACCATACCGGTGTCCGTAACCGCCGGCGTGAAGAAGAGAAACAATTATATTATTTAAAATTAAGTTGACATGTGAAGTTAGTTTGAGTACGTTCCTGCATGGAAACTGTACTAGAATGTAGATTTAGACAGATTGAACTTACTCAGAACTGGAAAGTGCAACACGAGCTTGGAACAATAGATTAGACATTGTTTCATGATTATGACACATGACAGTTGTAAATTTATCAGTTTATGATTCAAATAAATTTGGAGAAAAGAATTTTGAAAAGTTACTGTTTTATACCTGTTTACGGTGGTCAGCCGTTATTTAAAAATTGTATTTATTAAAAAAGGATTTAGTTCAATTATAATAAATGACATGACAATACAACAAGGAAAATACATGATGGATAACTGAATTTTTCCCTAATCAAAAAACATCAAATACGAATTAGAAGGAGATTCTTACCAATAACCAATAAAATTAAACTATTTCTGGACCGATATCCATGTCCTCTGGAAGCATCTCCTATGGAATCTAAAAGACGATTGGATGGAAAATGTATGTTTTCTTGATATCTAGCGTACCTCAAAAACCATATCACGCTAGCAACATGCGCACAAGTTCCTAAAGTCCTAGCACCGGACTTACAAGTACAATAATACCCCGTAATGGGGAGAGCAGGATCTTCTAGATTTTCGTCACCTCTTTCAGTGAAAACAACCCAAAGCATGTGTTTAGCAGCATTCCTGAACCGAGAAAATATTCTAAATCTTAGGAAATTGGGTTCCCCATGTAACTCATCGACTTCTAAAATGTTGCCTACTTCACCATCTCTACGAGTTGTATCTTGGATATATGACGCAGCCAAGTGTAAATGATAAGTCCAAGTAAGTAATTTTAAATATTCAATATCAAGGCGAGGAAACGATTGTATATGATATTGATTTAAACGAATCCATCGACCATTCCTAGTTCGGAGGTTTTCAGCTTCAACTCGTGCCTGAACAATGTTGACATCATCGGAATCAACCAACATTTGTGTGGCCGTATCCAACGTTCCAGGCATATTTATCAAAGGATGGAATTTATTTATAAGAGCACCAGCAATCAGGTAATAGTCATGTAGCTTCGCAGCATGTATTGCTGTTATGGGTTGACGAAAAAATTTTAAAATTGACTTAAAATGTCCATTTCTAGCTTCAACAATCCATCTAGTAGTGGTTATTAAATGTGCCTGATTGGCTTCATTTGTCGTTAATTGCCTTTGATTCGGCGGTAGAAATGGTGGCATATAGTAATGCAAGCCAAGTTCTTGTAGACTATTGATTGAATCTCTATAGCCTCTATCGACTATCACAATATCTCCTTCTTGAAACCATGTTTTCATTCCATTCAAATCAACTTGTAATTCGTGATTTAGAACACTTGCATCATTATTTCTAGCATCTGCGAAGTACGGCCCGTTGATTGCTAAGATATATCCATCGGGGGCAACTATGATCTCTGGTTTGACCAAGTGTTCATTCTTGTGGAAACAGTATGATTGCCTCAATACCCGGAAGTTACTGCTCTTTTCTATTTTATTGTAGGTACAATCTATATAAACTATTGCTTTGGGAATATCTGGTGTGGGATTGTACAGTTGATTCGTATAAGGGGATACATGACTGTTAATATAATTTTCTCTTGTTATTGAATTAAATCCAATATTGTTCGGTACGAACCTTTGTAAAAGAGATAATCTCACATCAGAAATAATGAAGCTTGCTGTTTGTCGAGAAGGATAACTGAACAATATTTTCAAAAACTCATCTGAAACTCCATGTTTCATTTTGATCAAAAATGTCAGCAAATGTTTTCTTTCGACATTTCTTCTCTTCCCACCTTGTTCAACAATATCACAAAATTCTAGTAATTGTCGAAAATGATTTTTTGAGATTGATGTCAGATACTTAAATTCGTCTTCAGTGAAACAATTGATATCCTCCCAGTTACGGAGTGGCCTGTTTCTATTAGCAAATGTCCTCATTCTTTGAAGAAAATGTTGAAGATTGGAAATTATGTATGATTTATTCACAAAATTCAAACCTCCATGCAAGTAATTTGGAAGGAAACCTTGATGATCAAGATGGTTACCACAAATTCTCAAGAAATCTGGGACATAGATATCAGAAGCAACAAAAATATCCACTCTACATTCTAAAGAAAGTCTTTGAATATTTTGACGAGCATTACAAATAATGCACGCACGACTTGATACGCGGGACAACACATTGAGACGAAGGCAATTCGGGTTATTTTCCATAGCAATAATGTCATTCATTACTGTGTTATCACAATTGAAACATATTTTTGTATCATCCTGAATATCAATAGGTGGATTTCCCGCAGTTTGTCTTCGATGTGTTGCAATTTGCAAAACATCAATATTATCTCCTCTATTCAAACGCATTGAGAGTCTAGGAATAACATTTCGGTCACAAACATAACAACTCACTCTATTTGCGAAGGCCATATTGTTCAGCAAAGTTCAACAAACACTCAAAATCACATAAACTTGAACAGAAAAAAAGAAACTTCAATTAGTCCAATAACCCAAAAAGAGTTCTCGGGCTTTATGACAACAAGAAAACGACTATTGACATAAGAATTTTGTTGATTTTATCCTCTTTGAATTGTTCTCCATGCCTACTACGAAATAAGAGGAATATATTAATAAGTAGGTATTCGAAGATGATTCAGATGATGTTTCAAATACAAGAAAAAGAAACAGAAACGTTCTCTGAAAGGGGGTAAATACTATATACAAACATATATACGATTCGAAGATACAAGAACATAATTGAAACATAAAACGTTAATTTGGTGTAAAAATATGCCGAGAATTTGATTTAATATATATCTATATAAGCCGATAGAAATAATTACATACAAATTATGATTTTTTTCTGATTTATCCTATGTGGTATTTTCGTTATGTGACAAATTCATGAGATATTCATGTCCAAATCTTTTTGTAGTACAGGGCGATTTCCTTTGATAATAATGCTATTTTGAGACTTTCACTATCTTATTGTTTTATAGAGTGAAAATTCGAAAAAACGAACTTCTGCGGATGTAATAAGTATAATATAACTTCTGAGAAACACTAAGCATGAAAAAATAACTTTTTCATTGAATCGCCTACTAGTCGATGCTGATGCAGATAATAATTCGAGTTATGGCTTTTTTTCGAGGGATACGGTACGCTATTGTACGGTATAATAACTGATCACTATTTTATTGAAATATTTTTATTTCGAGTAAAAGCGGCTGGACGAGGAAGAACTACAGCAAACCCGCCGAAAACTGGAGTGAAAATACATTTTTCGCCTTGTATATGAAAAACCCGTCATAGGATTCCGCTGAAAATTTTGAGCAATATGGATGAAAGTATTTCGAGTTCTCCCATGAAAAAATATCGCTATCTTTTCGGACTCCCTTATGAGATATAGGGTGATTTAAAATATCAAGGTTTTTATTTATTAAAGTATAACTAATTTTTCAAATTGATATCATTCGACTCTGTATACGATGGAACATATCATTTAACATTCTTCAAGTGAATTTTGTCATTTTAGGTTGGTTTATTACTACAAGGTGTCCCAGTGTCCCAAAAACCAAAATTCGTTTTGTTTCCATATTTGTGAATCACCTTGTATGAATTGTATCAACTGTGATGCTAGATGAAATGAATTTATAATATTATGTGATAATTCTACCTTTTCTCGCATTTTCTCTTTATAAAACAACTAAATTATGAAAGTCTCAAAATAGCATTGTTTTCAAGTGAAATCGCCCTGTACTACGAAAAGATTTGGAAATGAATTTATCATGAATTCATCATACACGGATGTGATGATGATCCCACAAAAGATAAATCCGAACTAAATCGTAACTTGGCAGATACAGAGTGATGAAAAGTGAATGTTTCTCATTTTCAACACCCTGTATCTCGAAAACTAGTCATAGGATCGTGTTGCGCCCGTTGAAACATTTCATCGGAATGATCAATTCTACAACAAATCAAAAATTCAAGAAATTTGACGGAGAGCCATTTTCCCATATAAGGTGTGCGGGGTCCTTTATACGAATTCAGAACAATTTCAATGTGTTTGGATAAACTTTAAAAAAGCACCAAGAAACTTGAAATTGGAAATATTGATATGAATAATTATAAAAAAGTAAAACAATCATGTGGAATATGTTCGAATCGCTGGCCGTTCACTTCCAAGCACTTTAAAATGCGGGTGTTGACTGCTTTCGTGGTGGCAGATCTGATTTCATTGGGATCCAAATCTTCAAATGTTTGGGCAATCCTTTCTAACAATTCATCTCTCGAACGCACGGGTATTTTGTAAACTTTTTCTTTAAACATTCCCCACAAATAAAAATCTAATGGATTAAGATCGGGTGATCTCGCTGGCCAATTCCATGGTCCCAAGCACCTTATCCACCGATCGTCAAAAAGTCTTTCCAGTTCTGCGCTCACTTCTCTTGTGCAATGTGCAGGAGCTCCGTCTAGTTGGTACCAACAGTTTCGATATTCTTCGAGTGGCAGATTATCCACGAAACTCTCTACAGTATTCTCCAAAATATTCAGGTAGCTTCTGGATGTTAATGACTCCTCGTATATCACGTACCTCAATTTGTTGTCCATCAACATGCAGAAGACATTAAAACTAAACTTTTCTTGAAATCCGGCTTCTTTTGTGACGTGAGGATTTTCACTGGACCAATAATGACGATTTTTTCTATTGAAAATCCCTTCTCTCGAAAATTTCGATTCATCAGTCCAAATAATTTTATTTAAAAAAAGTGGATCTTCTTGAATGCGTATCAACAACATTTCACAAAATTCTACTCTCTGTTGAGGGTCTTGAGGCTTCATTGCTTGAATTTTGGTGAATTTATAATCATGCATTTTATGTCTTCGCAAGATTCTTTGAACCGATGAATATTTTATACCCAAATCTTCGCCAGCACTTCTTATCGATGACTCGGGAAATGCGTGAAAATATGCTAAGACATTAATCTGGTTGTCTTCAGAAGTTACGGGTCGAGGCAAGTTTCTTGGTGCTTTTAAAGTTGATCCAAATGCATTGAAATTGTTCTGAATTCGTATAAATTTCTTGAGGTTCATTGGCGGTAGATTCGGATACATTTCATTGAACTTTCTACATGTTCTGCTGATAATTTTATCACACTGTCCAAAAATAATAAACAAATTCATAAGAACTTCGTTTGAATAGTTTTGTTCCATCGTTTTGAAGGTATTTGCAACTTCTGAAGTGACGAAAATGTCGATATTATTAGGAGAATGTCACAACGCTACTGTCAAATAGTAATCATGGCCTGCTTACCAAATACCGAATGAAAATACCATTCTGAAGGGACATTTTCACAAATAAATGCTCATAAGTACGAAACTTGACTAGTTAGGTATAGGTATGATATACATAGAAAGAAAGCAAATATCAGCAGCTTTCCGAATTTTCAATAATATACAGTGTGTTCCATTTAAAATAAGCAAATTTCAGCAACTTTTTCAAGCAAACGAAAAAACTGTATTTTTTTACCACCCTGTATTGAAGTAACGGAGATTAGGCTGACGTGTGGGAAGTGTCCAAGTATCACCTAACTCCAAATCAAATTTCGATATCATAGTACTTCTTAACTAAAAGATATCGGCATTTTTAGAAGTCATGATTTTCGAAGAAAAAAATTGAAATTAATTTTTATTTCGAAAACGGTAACAGATAGGTATGGGGAAATATCAAGAAAAGTTGTCGGGCAATTGTTGGAGATTCCAAAAATAATATTATATACAGAGTGTTCCATTTGAAAAATCAAAGTTGCTACTGCTTTCTAATAGAAGCCGCAACACCGCATTGTCAAAAATATTTTAGTTGGCTAGAGAATGTCCGAATATGCCCTCCATTAAATTTTCAAAGTGATCCGTTGTCTGGTTCACCAGAAACGTCTAATGTGCCATCCACCGTGAATCAGCCTGTATATTGTATTCGGTAATCTATTATTGTGAAATTGTTGATCTTTTTTTGAAATATTGTTGGCAAGAGTTTCTCCTACCCCAATGAAATAATTATTAAACGATTCTGCTATAACAGAAGTATCTGTTAGGGTTTGATCATTTACTAGTATTTCCTTGAAGTTGCTGAGAGTTTCTCTTTTTTGAAGTTTTTCAACACACTTCCACATATGTTTCGGGCAATTCTTATTAATTTCTATTTTGTAGTTGTCTGCCTTAGTATTCCTAATTAGAGCATCTAAAGTGTTTCTGTATACTTTGAATTCATTTCTGAGGATCGAATCATATGGGTTTCTTTGCAGTTTTTTGAACATACAATTTTTTTTATTAACCGATTTGACTAGTCCGTCAGTTATCCAAGGACTCCTTTTCTGTTTTTTTCTCTCAATAGTGATAGTTTTACTACATTGATTTATGTGTTTTTTCAACGTGTCTATAAATGATTCCGTTATACTATTTATGTTAGTGGATTTAAACATGTGATTTCAGAGTAGCGATCCGAGAGGGAGGACCTCAACACTATTGGAAGAAAATCCTCATTTACTTCTTTGATTTTTACAAATATATGGTCTAGACAGCTGCTGCTTCGACCTAGTTCGCGAGTTGCCACGTTTATCATCGAGATATATCCGTCTTCCTCCAAGTAGTTTAAATATTCTTCCCTATCATCACTCTCTTTCAATAATACCGTCTGCCCTGTTCAAGTCGCCCCCGGAATACACCGTGTCATATCCCGTATCATACAAATACAATCCCATATCATACAAATATTCCCGTATCATACAAATGCCAGATTTCTGTTAAAATTATACAATCAAACATACATTTAAAAACATTTAGGAATATTACTAGTTCATCAAAGTTTTTCGAAAGACTTCTAATATTATTGTGAAATATAGTAATTGATGAATGAATTCAAGATACAAGATTCAAGATACAAAAATAAATCATGAATATCACAAATGTTCCAAAAGAACACAAAAACAAAAACAAAGTAATGAATTACAATTAAGATGAAAAAAAAATAAAATAAAATACAAATACAAAATATATCATCACACACACTTAAGTGTGCATAAGCGATTTTTATTATTAACTGCACAACCAAAATACAAATATTGCCGAAAGCTGGTGCATGTTCGATAATCATATTAGGAAAATATGTTTACAATTAAAAGTTATGCCTACATACCAAAACATGGCATCCTTAAATCAATTGCACATAACTTTGTTCAAATTGAAGCATACACGTGAATTTATACTTCGATTTGGTAACATCCGAATAGATTCATCATCCTGTAGTAATACTTCGTTGACTATGAATCGCAAGTTGAAAGATAAAAACTTTTTGTAGTGCGCCTGGTCACTCGTTAGTCATTATACTTCTTGCGCTTGAATGTGTAGGTTTGTTCAAATAATATAAATTGAACTATTTTTAAATTTTGCTATGGGAAGGAAGGCGAATAAACGAAAACTACAAGAACTTGAAGTTCTTAAAAAGAAAATAAGAAAACTGGAACGAATATTCAACGTTAGTTCAAGTATGCACTGGTTACAATTAATTCATTTTGTTTTAGGACGAAATTCATTATTATGGAAACTCAAACTCTCACATGTGAAATAGACATTGTTGAGCAAAGTTTGTTATATTACACGAATTGATCAACTCGCTTGTGAAATATACAAAGCTGAGTGTATTTTCAAATGTTTTATCCAAATTCCTTGTCAAATAAACAAGGTGATTTGTATGTTCTCGGGTGACGAAAACACCGACATGGGTACATGAATCCTGGATTTTATACTACACAATTGATCAACTCTTTTGTGAAATATACAAACCTGGGTGTAATTAATGTTTTATCACAATTTCTTGTTGAATACACAGACGATTTTTTGTTCTCTGGTGGCGAGACAGTTTTTTTTTTGCAGGCTCTGATAGCGAATCGAGCAGCGACAGTAGTAGTAGTAGTGAGCCTCTGCAGGAGTCAAGAAATGCGCTCACTGATGCACCAGGGAGAGATGTCATTAGCTCCGTGCTCCTCGCTTGAATCCTGAAGTGGCACCATCAGACGTCAAAAAAGACAGTTTTTTAGTAGACATTCAGTCTACTTTCGGAAAAAGTTTTAGCTCTCTTGGAATAGCATTATCTGTTTCTTGATTCGAATAAAGGGGGGACTGTAGACACCAAGCTTTCAAAACTGGTGGATACAGGAAAAATTCTTTATGATATGCATCATTCACTATCCAACCACCGAAAATTTCTCATATACCCTTACTTCAACGAGAAAATTTAAAAAGTGGCTAGCAACCAAATACCGAATACATTACTATTTGGAGAAGATTTCACTGCAAAATGCAACGCTGCAAAAACTCTAGAAAGTGCGTAAAGGAAATCAAAGCCATTCCCTCGACCTTGGCAAAAAACTACCAGCGCCCCAAGAACGAACCAAGTGGAAACCGACCAAACAAGAAGGGGGGAAAGTCAACAACACCAAGCGAACCCGATATCAGAGACAACCTCAACGACTGCAATCGAACAAGGACAGATATTTTCGGAAACATTAACGGTAATGAATGAGTATGCTGGCAGAATAAAGTTTTTCTATACCGAATAGGCCCAATTGACTGATAACCAACTCATTCTTAGTTGGGTTACAGGTTACAGCATTCCATTCATTGAAATTCCGTACCAATCCATACCACCAAAACCTGCAAGGCTCAACCATAAAACGAAAAAACTTTATTCAGATAGCATACAGGGTCTTCTGAACATTGGGCGATAAAGAGGGTGGAAAAGTGTGAGGATCAATTCTTGTCTTAATATTTCTTGAGAAAGAAACCCAGTGGTGACTATAGGTTCATCTTGAATCTCAAACGATTAAATAAATCTAATAAAGAATTATGGTGGATTACGTAATCCAATCTTCCGCAAAAAAACTATACAATAGGTATGGTCGTCGGCAAGTATTCAACAGAAAACAACTACTGCCCCCTACGACCATTGAATTATATCTGTTTAATACTTGGCAAAGTTTTCTACAAGAACCACTTTGCAATGCATTTCAAATATCAAAGCTGAAATTATTTTTCGATTTAATTGGGGGAACACCTCCGTACCGGTTTCATGGTCATTGCCAATCATCAGCGAAGGCTAGTTCGACCCAATTGAATCGAAAAATCCTTTCGTCCTAATTGGAAATCCCTGAGACAAACACTGAAGTATGAATTCAGCGCCATCTCTGGGCTCCAGATTAAAATGCACTCCGACTACGTGTCGACTTCAATATGAAGCCACGTGTCGACTTCAATATGAAGCCAGAAACATCATGAAAGATGGGCGACACTACTTGACGGAAGATCATAAAACTAATAAAGTAGTGTCGCCCATCTTTCATGATGTTTCTGGCTTCATATTGAAGTCGACACGTAGTCGGAGTGCATTTTAATCTGGAGCCCAGAGATGGCGCTGAATTCATACTTCAGTGTTTGTCTCAGGGATTTCCAATTAGAACGAAAAGATTTTTCGATTCAATTGGGTCGAACTAGCCTTCGCTGATGATTGGCAATGACCATGAAACCGGTACGGAGGTGTTCCCCCAATTAAATCGAAAAATAATTTCAGCTTTGATATTTGAAATGCATTGCAAAGTGGTTCTTGTAGAAAACTTTGCCAAGTATTAAACAGATATAATTCAATGGTCGTAGGGGGCAGTAGTTGTTTTCTGTTGAATACTTGCCGACGACCATACCTATTGTATAGGTTTTTTGCGGAAGATTGGATTACGTAATCCACCATAATTCTTTATTAGTTTTATGATGTTCCGTCAAGTAGTGTCGCCCATCTTTCATGATTAAATAAATGTTTGAGAGCACCACATTTCAAATTAGAAGATGTTGGGACAGCGAAAAATTTAATATCACAAAATTTTTTCTTAGCTACGATAGATTTATGATTCCTATTTATGAATAAGAAATATTTACGATTTGAATACCGAAAACAGTATTACGAATTTCAAGTTTTGTGTTTTGGGCTCTGTACAGCCCCATTTGTATTTTCCAAACTGCTCAAACCCATTCTGCTCAACCTTAGGAGCAGAAATCTAATGTCAGTTGCATACGTAAATGATATACTGATAATAGCTGATACTTCTAAAGAATGCAATGATAACGTCAGACTTACCTGTGAAACCTTTGAAAATCTTGGTTTTGTGATAAATAGAAAGAAAAGTGTTCTCACGCCCACACACAACACAAATTTTTTTGGATTATTATCTATGAAAATTACAATAACTGAAGCAAAGAAACAAAAACTGAAAACTATGCTTAATAACTTCCAACCGGGACTCAAAATAAAAATTAGAAAGTTCTCTAAATTTTTAGGTTTCTTAATATCAGTTTGTCCAGCTACTCAATACGGTTGGCTGTACACAAAACAGTTTGAAAGAGAGAAATATCTCGCTCTTCGCTATCAAGTGGTGGATGGATAACGCTGACCATGAGGAAAATTTTATTTTACTTCAAACGTATAAAGTTGAAATTTTCTTGGACGCCTCTTTGACAGGGTGGGGATCTTTTTGTAACAACCAAACAGCCCGAGGTTTCTGGAAGCTCGACGAAAAAGATTATCACATAAATTATCTAGAGTTACAAGCAGCATTCTACGGTCTCAAAACTTTCGCAAAACAATATTCCAATTGTTATATTTTTCTCAGAATCGACAACACTACAGCGATATCGTATATAAATCGAATGGGGGGAGTCAAATATGTTCAATTGTATTATATTACAAAAATGATATGGCAGTGGTGTGAAAGGAAACATTTAACTCTATATGCTTCCTATATAAATTCGAAAGAAAACTGTGAGGCAGATAAAGAGTCCAGACTACAAAACTTTGAAACCGAATAGGTATAGCCTAGACATAGACGTTTTTCGAGAACTGGTAGACAAGTTTGGCAATCCCGAAATAGGCCTGTTTGCCACTTATCTGAATACCAAAAGTTTATTTCCTGGCATCCAGATCCTCATAGTATTGGAGATGATGCATTCACATATCATTGGGGGAGTTACAAAGCTTACATATTTCCACCTTTTTCATTGTTTCCGAAAATTCTTGGGAAAATAGAAAGCGATAAAGCGGAGTGCATTTTAGTGTTTCCACTCTGGAAATCACAACCATGGTTTCCGAAAATTGAATCTATGACTGTATCTGAAACCATTGTAGTTGAACCGAATCCATCACTACTAATGTCTCCTTTTAGGAAATCACATCCGCTCTGAAACCATGGTTGCATCACTGAGCAATAATACGGAAAAGCAATATAACTCAAGCTATGTAAAGTGGTGGAACTTTTGCAAAGGTGACAAAGGCAGGATTTCCTACCCAAAAAAAAAGGAAATATATTAGAATTTCTGAACGAAGAGTTACGAAAATGAGCTGATTATTCTACTTTGAACACTAGTAGATCTGCTCTAAACTTGATTTCAGATGCGGGAAAGGACAGCACCATCGACAGATTTCTGAGAGGGGTATTCAGACTGAAATCAACCTTTCCAAAATACGAGGAAATATGGGACCCAGGGCCCGTTATAGAGTACATAAGTACTTTATTTCCATTGGAACTGCTGAATCTGGAAAAGCTGACTTCAAGATTAGTACTCCTTCTGGCACTAGGTTCTGCACAGAGAGTTCAGACTCTCAGTAGAATACGAATTTCAAACATAACGCAAACTCCAGGCTGGATAGAAATTCGTATTACAGACGTTTTGAAAACTTCAAAACCCAAAAAGCCACAGCCAAAGCTACAATTCTCATTTTTCAAAGAAAAACCAGAATTATTTTTGGCATCAACAATTTTACATTATGTTGAGAAAACTAAAGGTATTTGTCAACAAACAGACGATACCCATATTCTTACGATTAGAAACCACACCACTCCGCTACATCTCAAAGTTTGAGTCGATGGATTATGAAAGGGTTGCGAGAGAGCGGCGTGGACACCGAACTGTTTAAAGGGCACAGGCTGGTGATGCTGCTTCCTCAGCGGCAAAAAGGTTGGGTACAAGCATAGACAGTATTCGCTCTGCCACAGGTTAGTCTGAAAACTCCGAAACCTTCAATAGGTTTTACAACAGACCTTTAATTTCGACAGATTTATTTGCGAATTATCTTGAAAGAGTTTAATCCTAAACTTGAAAATCCTGCTTATTATTACTATATACATTTATTTCTAATGGAAAATTATGTTATTAGGTAGTGGTGTTATCTACATTGTTAAATTAATTGTTTATATTTTGGGTTATTCTGAAATCTTTTTTATATGAGATAAAATTTTCATAATAACCGCATTTCAATATTTATTTGGTATCCAAGATCGCCTAATCATCTATAAACATTTACAGGATGATAAATCTATTCGGATGTGACCAAATCGAAGTATAATCAGGTATTGAACGACTTACCTTAAGGAAGTTCAATCCAAATTATACGAGATTGGTAACATTCGAATAGATTTACATCCCTCCCTCAATCCTATAATGTGAATTAGGATTGAAAACCCTTCCAAGATGCGATCCACAGCTTCTGAAGTATAATGACTAACGAAGTGACCAGGCTCAACCAAAAGTTTTTATCTTTCAACTTGCGATTCATAGCCAACGAAGTATTACTATAGGATGATAAATCTATTCGGATGTGACCAATATCGTATAATTTGGATTGAACTTCCTTAAGGTAAGTCGTTTAATCCCTAATTAACTTGGATATTTATTTATTTAGGCAATCACATATTTCACGATATTATATTACTTATTACCATTATGTTTAAAAAGGTAAAACATTAGTTAAGATAAAAGGCACATTAAAAAATTCTCCTACTAAAATAATCGCGAAAACCCATGGAACAAAATAAATGAGGGTAAAAGTAAACGTTATGACAGTTTGGTTACATTAATTTTCATTCCTGAATAATTATTAATTCGGTTATTAGGTTTATTTGATTTCAAATGCCTCTTCCAAGACAGTTAACGTTAGCCGACAATGTAGAATTAGTTTCAATATGCGGAGATAACTAATCCAGTGCGTGAAGCAACCGATATTTTTTATAAACGTCATGTCATCCAGACAAAAAAGTTCACAATTCAACTGTGAACAGAATATTAATTAATTTCAAACATTTTTTTTATGGAGAAAGAGCATTTATGTTATGGTTAATAACTGAAGTTTTTGAAAGCCCACATAGCAATTTTTTATGGAGTAAAACCCACCACGCCTACAACTTTAGAAGTGGGATCGGGATTTTAAACTTGCATTGGAATGTAGAAGTTTGTGTTATTTATGATGTTATTGGCTCCCACCCACGAAGCAACGGCGATAATGACATTTACGTGAGGTTAGCGTTGCCAGATCAATAACAAATACGTGAATAGTTTTCTCCCATCAATAGGTTGGAGAATTGCGATCTTTAATGAAATTAAAATATGAATCACGATTTGGATTAGGGGTACAAATCAGGAAAATTTTAAGCGAATCAAAAACTGAGAAAGTCGTAAAAGACGCGAGGTAAAAATATTGATAAATGAATCGAAACCGAATATTCGCCGAAATGAGCTACGGAAGGAAGAGAAAACATACTTATTTTTCATACAATGGATTGCATGAATAGCCGTTAATCATAAATCTAAAAATATTCTGAGATATTTGGTTTCAGAAAAGGTATTAAGGATTGCTGGTTGCCTGCGATGTTACACAATGAAAATAAACGGTATGTTTCTCCTTTGTCACTTTCACTCTATTCCTCGATATGCTTTCAATAATCATGTTATTTTCTTTATCTTACACACCATGGTACTGCTCTACACATAATTACATAATGATAACATGGTAACCAATTTGCATATCAAGGAAAGTTTGCGATGAAACGCATGAATGTATGTGATTGTTTTACTTCATGAGAAAGCAATACTAAAAATTCAAATGAGAATCCGTCATTGATGGAACTGGAATGAATATCAGACTGTGAAAGTGATGAAATTCGATAAATAGTCGCGCTCCCACAAAACCAGCGTCGTTTCTCTTCAGACGGTCGTCAAGGCGATGAGATGAAATAAAAATATTTTGTGGACTGTGGAAGGCATAAAATCGATAGTCTTTCTCAAGATGGCCATGAAGAGAAACATTTCTTTGGATGGCCGTCAGGGTGATGAGATGAAATAAAAATATTTTGTGGACAGTTGAAGTGATGAAATTCGTTAAATAGTCGCGCTGCCACAAAACCTGCGTCGCCTTTCTTTTCTTTAGATGACCGTCATGGTGATGGGATGAAATAAAAATATTTTTTAGATAGAGTTGCGTTGCCATGAAGATTTTTTCAGGATATAATATATCGATAAAAATGCGCTGCTGGGAAAAAACACAAGAAGGAACACATCATTGAGGAATCTATCAATCTAGTGTAATTTTTCTGTGGATGGCCGTCAGGGTGAGAGAACAAAATTAAAATTTTTTTTCGGGCTATGAATTATCAAGAAACAAAAAATACTACAAGAACGAAAACATATAGTATACTATACTATACTATACCTATACTCTTGACCCAAACTTGTCCAATTTGAAATTGAACAGACTCACTCAAAATTGGCATACCACTTGAATATTTATACAAAAAATTAAGTTATATTTTGATAAGGTATGTTCTGAACCTGAGGAACTGAAAAAATCAAATCAAACTTTCAATAACGTCACTTTGAGAATATCAAGTACTTTCAAATGGTTTACAACATATTAATTGTTTTTATCAATTCCAGGGACAGGTTGAATTATTTTTGTATCAAACAGCTGAATTTTAGATTTTTTTTGCAGACAGTTCTGAAATCATGCAACTCCTACGTCTTCCAACATTTCCCTATTTCAAACACACAAGATTCCTTTTTTGTGGCAATATTAAAAATATATATCTCACCTAAAATAAGTAAAAGTTCTTGAGCTCTTCCAAGGGCAAAAACAGGAATTAAACATCTTCCACCTCTATTTACAATATCATGCACTAAGCTTGTGAATCTACTTTCACGATCTTCTCTCTTTTCATGGATATGTGTCCCATACGTAGATTCCTAAAATAGTATATATCGATTAATATTTCCTGAATACCATAATGGTTATAATTTTTTCATTCTTTCATGGTAACTGTAACTCTATTCAGACTTAAAAACATTGATATGTTTGGTATCTGCTGCTAGACAGATGGTTTGATACGAGAAACTTTTTTGCTTCAAAATACTATTTTCATCTTCAGTATTTGGTAATGAAGTTGAACACAATAATATCTGAGTTAAGGATAGTTAGGATCTGTAAATAAATATTGACAGAGTCAATAGAATTAATAGAATAAATAGGTTTATCAAGTATTAGAATCATGTGTCCCTGTATCGACAATAATAATAATGATACAATCCTTTATTTCAAGTAAATCATACAATCTGCATAGACAAGTTGTCACAAATATGCTTGAAACAACTAGATTATAGAAGAAGCTTGCATGGAGTGCACACCCACCACCAAACAGCAGTAGCCGTCCTATACCCGCACAGGCTATGCATGTGGGTACATTCTATGAGTATTCATGAGAGATTGTTTAGTTTTCTTCGATCAGGAATTTTCAGTAAGGCCCGATACATTCGGAGGGCACGCTGGTGTGTCATTAATCCCAATAAACATTCCCAACATCTGTGGGTGGAGTGATACCTGGGTCAGAGAATCACGTGCCCTGAGTAGGCAGAGTATACCAAGAATTACGGTCTTTTGCATTCTTCCGGTTAGGATTTCTGCCGCATCACGGCCAGACGGTATCATTTTCAAATTAGAAAGCGGCGTATCTATCATTCCACCAAGTGCCCCTTTTACAAGAATGGTTTGGTTAAAGCCGGGAAAGAGTAAGTCTCGATATTTTGTCCATTTGTTCTTCCTTTTTTCGGACCATGTTACTTTCGCTAGGAGTCGAAAAATCTATGGCGAAAATCATCCTACTTTGATGGTAGAGGAAGTTTACATTCGGCTTATTGGAATCAATGGTTCCGATAGATTCGGCACTTCTCGTTCTACACAACGGACTCAATATCCCAAGGAGCATAAGGCAACACCGGTCTCGTCTATAACATACGAGTATCGAAGCTGGTAGAAAAGCACTCGTTGCGGAGCGTTATGCCTTTGTTTATAGGCTGAGACCGCATAAGCTGGACAGGCTGGTAACAAATGCATTATGGTCTCGGCTGCCCCACGACATGAATAGAGCTTCATTTTCAGGAACGACAATCACACTAACAGTACATCTAAAACATACACTATCACAGTATCTGAACTAAAATTGAAGAAAATAGTGTTAAATACAAGAACAATACAATACAATAATTCGAAGACAATCACACTAACAGTACATCTAAAACATACACTATCACAGTATCTGAACTAAAATTGAAGAAAATAGTGTTAAATACAAGAACAATACAATACAATAACTTGAAGACAAGTATTTGTATATATTAAAATAAATAAAGGTTATATATTTGTTTCTTTTTTTTAATATGTATGTCCCATTTTCAGGAACATTTCGTTAGATTATCCCCCTAGATATTCTTGAATAGAATGAGGCTCCAGATCCACTATAATATTGATTATAAGCCTCTTGAATACTTTTATGTCAACTTCTTATTTGACTTCTGTTGGTAATTTATTGAAGAACCTCATACATGCATACTCTGTATAGACGACAGTCTATGGATTGGATAATTATAATCCGTATTGTGGTTTCGTGTCTTTAAATTATGTTGTATCCTATGAGGCTCAATTTAATGTAATTCTTAAATAGGAACATTAAGCAGTCATATACCGAGTGACCACGAGGTGAGACACGCCCCCCAATTTTTCTATAGTTTTAAAGATACAGGTTTCAAGTTTGGTACGTCGATATATTACTCAAATACGCATATTTTGACTCCATTAACGAAAATTCACCACTTCCGGTTTAACCGGAAGTTACCCCAAACTTTTTTTTCAATTGACACCCTGTATCATTTTATTCGTTATCCAGAAAAACACGCAATTTATAATAACACTGTTCTTCAAAATTGAAAATCGGTTGGAAAATGGCGGAGATACATGAAGAAAAGATTTTCCGTGAGAGTACTAGGTATTCTCACGGATGGCCCACCTACCATTAGGCATAAGGCTAGGGGTGCAATTCTCGAATCATTAAAAAATATACGAATGCGCAAATATTCGCATGAAAATTGTCTAATAGAAACTATTGACATTATTCTTGAAATCCTTCGTTTTGTATCATTCGTATTCAATTCTACTCCGAAATGAAGTTGAACGTTCGTCTGGCATCACCGCGAATTTTAGTGGCTTTTGCCGCATTGAGGTTGACATTCGTTTGATGATACATGTCAAAAGTATTCCTACTGTGAAAATGAGTGTAATGAATACCAAAAAACATATTACGGAAGAACAAAAGACGTTCCTTGTGGAATTCATTGAAAAACACCCGCAATTGAAGAGCGGGAAATTTACGCCAACCCACACTCATCAAAAAGCAAAAGAATTGTGGCTTGAATGTACTGAAGAACTAAATCAACTGGTGGGTCCACAAAAAGACTGGAAATCCTGGAGAAAGGTAAATAACACCTTTCTGAAGTAATTTACTATTATTTTCAGTGTTGGCAAGATGCTCGATCAAAAGCCAAGAAGAAAAAAAGTGACATCAACAAGCATCGTAATACAACTGGTGGTGGAAAACCCATATCAGATGAATTGACCCCCATAGAAGGACGTATAGAGTTGGTAGAATTTGAAATCATAGATAATATGCAATCTCAAGAAACAATTATAATGGAATCCTGAGGTATGGTTTCCGGGCTTTGAGGCCGTGGTCGGTTCACCTCCGTGGAGGCGGTTCCACTGGATGTTTCGCTCACAACTGCGGTGAGCATCTTCAGCATAGCTTTAGTCTTCTCAAAGAGCGACGTAAAACTGATACAACGGTTTGAAATTCTTCGCAATTTATAGTCGCAGCCTAGCTATTTTGATTATTTTGTTTCACTTGGGGTGACTGGGTTACCTGGCCGGGTGGTATGTTGCAATTGTCTACCTGTCTAATTAATGAGTTGTGATTGCCCCGTCCTACCTGCTCGATTATGTTATATGATTGTTTTATCTTCGTGTTTTTCAGGGCTGGGTACCGGGCTTTGTTCAGCTTTAATGACTCCTCTTTTCTGTTGAAATTATTTCTGTGTTTATGTATTTCTATGGCTTCTCTATTGAGGCGGGCATGATGATGTTTTGTTGTTGAGATCACTTCAGTATTTTTAAACAGGATGTCATGTGTACCTTCTCCATGGGCGTGCAATGGCACGGCAGACTTATCTGTCTGGGCTAGCCTACATTGCCTGTGGTGTTCAGAGATCCTGGTTTTTACGCTGCGGAGGGTGGTATTATAATTATAATGGACGTTACAAGAGGAACCTTACAAGGTTCACCGCACTCTCAGCCATCAAATTCGACTCCTCGACCTACCACAAAAGCATGACATGAGTGTAAAGCTAAGCGGCGCTTTGCTACTTCAAGATTATCATCGTCGATATTGGAAATTCAAAAATTTAATCATCAAATGAGGTCAAAATTAGCAATGAAACAAAAATATTATAATGATAAGATAGCTATTGAGGAAAAGAAATTAGATGCAAAAACAACTTATCAAAACGCTAAGCAGCAGAAGATGGATATTAGTGCACTGAATGGTATTACAAATGAGTTGCAATCATTTCTAACACTACCCCAATCAATAAATTAGTACAATAATTCATTTGAAATAAATTATAGTGCAATTGAGCTATAGGCAACGTGTAACTAACTGATTGGGTGGTACTGTTTGACTGATTAAGTAGGTAGGTTTTTCATGTACCTTTTTGTATATGTTCACCTAAAATAAAGATTAACTTTATGTGTAGAAATGTTTATTTTTCATCAATATAACGATATTCTATACAAAATAATTTCGATTTATACTCTGTTGCATTAGTCTACCACGCAATAAGTCTGGATTTACCCTTCGAACTCGAGCATTTTGCTCAGCTGGCAGAACTAAAGGTTCGTTTGGAATAATACCATAATCCAAATCTTCATCACCATCCTCTGGTGCCACATCATGTAAATTGTCGTCGATGCACATGTTATGCAATATTGTACATGCATTAATAATCTTTGAAGCTCGTTCTGGGTTATAATGTAGTACTCGATGTTTGAGAAGACATCTGAATCGAAGTTTTAAGATGCCATTACATCTTTCAATTATGGATCGTGTACTTTTTTGTCTCTTATTGTATGCAAATTCACCTGCAGTTACTGGATTCGCTAACGGAATTTGTAAATAACTCCTTAAGGGATATCCTGAATCACCTAAAATATTGACATTAGGGAGTTCCAAAATGTCTATGTGTAACATATACTTACCCAATAAAAAATATGACTTTTGATCATTGTTATGCAACCTATTCATATATGGAAGGACATTAGTATTGTTCCATATAAAACAATCGTTGGTACTGTCTGGGAATCTTGCCAGACAATTTATAATTTTTGCACGTGCGTCACAGATCTAGCGAAATATGAAAACACAGTAGTTAAACGAAGATGGTATTATCAATATAATGTAATATCCTTACGAGTTGAACATTGATTGAGTGATACCCTTTCCTATTAACATACATATGTCCAGGATATAACATGTCATTAAAGCGGGGAGGATAAATTGCTAGGTGGGAGCAATCTATGCATCCTATCACTACTGAAAAATTATGGTTTACACGGAACCTAAAACAAATGAAGATATGAACAACAAGAATTAACTAGAATTAAATAAACACCCAATCTTTAATAATATATGGTTGTTTTTTTTTTTCATTGATACTCACTCATTACGCTTCTCATTTAACTCCTTAAGTTTCTAGGAAAGTAAACGTATCTGATGAAAATCTCTGGGCGATTTAGTAGGTCAGTTACCTCTGTAACTGCTCGACTAACCGATGACTGACGAACAGCTGCATTTATATTTTGTCCTATATTGAATTGATAACTCCCATAAGCAAAAAAATTCAGAGTTGTAAGAACCTAAAATATTTTGATTTCACTAGGTAAGTTTTCTATAAAAGTATAAACCTACTTTTACTGTTAAGTCCAGCGCAGACTTCCTTGATGGTGCCTGTGTATGGGGCTCTTATAATTCAATCAAACTCCACGTCATATCCTTCGTTAGTCGATATGTTCTCAAAAAGTGTTGATCAGACATTTTGAAGGGATCATCTCGATGATGAAATTGACTTGCGGGTTGAGCATTGAATATTTCAGACTCTTCTAGATCTGCCAATTCAGCTAAATAAGCAACTTCATCTAAATTTGCCATCATCACGATTTTATACTTCAAAACACACCTCTAACGTCACATATATCCAACGTTATGTCAAATTTTGTTCGAAATGGATGTTTACGCATATTAAGACCACTCGTTGCATTTCGTTCGCAAATTTGCGTAAGCGCAATACATTCGCTCACTCGAGAATACACTTTTCTTGCTTCATGCGAAAATAAGCCATTCTCGCATTCGAAATTATAGGCGCATGATTCGAGAATTGCACCCCTGGTGTTTATATCAATACTTCTACATCTTTCTAGCGAAATCCCCGTCAAGACAACCCATCCCATCATCCACTACTCCTGAAATTAGCGGGGAAAGTGTCCTCTCTCTGTCTTTTTCTATTTATTTAATTTCATTACTAAATCTACTTACATTTTCTGTTAGTTTCCTCTTTGCGGCTCAATCCTGGTCGTTGTCAGTCACCATCCCTTCTCCCCACAGGTTGAATTTCCTGGCCATCTCCTTGTCCATGTCTGATCTATCTATGATTACCGGAGGGTAGTTTAATCCACGTCCCAACAGGTATTCCCGGAAGTCTGTCCTGGATTGCTCCCTTTGAGGAAGGTTGCAGGTTGTAGTCGTTGATTATGTGAAGTGTTGTCTCGTCTTGTCTTCCGCATTCGCATCGTCCTGTCGTTTGTCTTAGTCTGAATCTTTTGTAATATGCTTGAAAGTTACCGTATCCTGTCACCAGCTGGGTAGTTTTCCAGTCCAGGTCCATAAGTTGTTTGTGGATGGTGGGGAAGATGCTATGGACGGTTCTGCCCTTCGTAGAGCTATTATCCCAGTACTTCTGCCATAGCCTCATTTTCGTGTCGTTTTTGATGTTCTTGAGTTCGTGTTTAGTGTGGAAGGTGTCCTGTATGTGTGTATTGTGTAGGTGTCGTTTGGCCACTCTCTCAGCTTTCTTGATTCCTGCATGTGTTCTTGGTGTGTATATGATTTAGATTCTTTGGTTGCTATCCTTACTGTGTTGTATGTACCTTTGTATTATGTTTACCTTCTTGTCTTTGCTGTGTGTTCTGTAGTTTGTTGTGTGCGCGTTGTGAATCTGTGTGAATGACTACGTCTGGTGTAGTGTTTGTGATAAGATCTGTCGCCTTTAGAATAGCCAGCAGTTCCACGTCGTGGATATCGTTTCCGTTTGGTATTCTATTACCTCTATTTATCCAGTCGACGTGGTTCTGTGTTTTGGCTATTCCATAGGCTCTGAGTCCTTCCTCGTTTTTTTGTGGCATCCGTGTATATGTCGATGTGATTTGTCTGGCCTGGCCAGGGTCCCTGTGTGTTTTTGCGGGGTGGGCCGTGTCCGTGTGTTTTATCCTGTTGTATTGTATATGTGTTTTGTATGTGTTATGATGTGTGTGTTCTGTGAGAGCGTCTATATGCGTGGGTGTGATACCTGTGACTATGTGCAGGGCATCCGTGGGCGCTGTTCTATATGCCTTTGTTATGGCAAGCAGGAATGGTCTTTCCATAGCTTGTATGTGGCGCTGTATCCTGCTGTCTGTGGCTCTGTGTCCCCAGATTGTGGCTCCGTACAGAATCAGCGGCTTGATCGCTCTGGTGAAGATTGACTTAAGGATCTCTTTACTGGCTCTCCATTTCCTGCCGGCCACAACGAAGAGTTTGTTTGCTATGTCCTGGGTTTTGGGCCTCGTGATTTTGACATGTTTTATCCATAGCATCCTCCTGTCTATGGTAATGCCGAGGTATTTTAGTTGCTCCTGGTTAACTGGAAAGTACCCGTCTAGGCCGATTCTAGGCGGGGTATAATCGTTTGTCCCTGTGATGTGCACTGTCTCCGTTTTGTCTATGTTGTATGTGAGTTTGTTTTCTTCTGTCCAGATCTTACACGCCGTCCATATCTTGACCCAACGCCGCTCTTTCTGAGCGTTTGTGCGTCCAGCGATGAGTAAGACCTGGTCGTCGGCGAATGCTTGGATGGTCACGTACTTGTCTTTGGTCTCCCGGTCCACAGCCCCGAACCAACCTTCCATAACTATGGTCCAGAGTATTGGTCCAAAACTGGAGCCCTGGAGTTATGTTGACGTTACCTATTTCTTCAACTTTCAATCGTTGATTATTGGCAACAAGAACATCATGTTGAGATGACGTACGAGCATTTTTCAACCAATCTCGTCTCCATAGTCATATGAACCGATGCTCCAGAATCCACAAACCAATCGTTTTCATCAAATCCAGTGACTGACGAACATGAACAGAGAATATTGACATTTCTGTCGATCTCCTTTTCAGCGTTCTTTCTGGTCAACATTTTGGATAGATGGCCATATTTATTGCATGAAAAACACCTCGGACCTTTGATTTTACGTGTGAATTTCTTTTGAGATTTCTGTCCATAAAATACAACAGAAGTCTTGTCTCCGTCGATGAGAGATCCTTTGACATCTTGTAGGAGTTTGGTTTTAATAGCATCTGATTTAATTGCCGTTCCTGAATTCTCAATACCCATTATCATCGGTCTATATTCCTCAGGCAAACCAGCTAAGAGAAGGGTGCCAATCCACTCGGCGTTCACATCCATTCCTACACCTCTCAGTTTATGTGCTGTGGATATGATTTTTTTGACATAATCTTCAATGAAATCACTATCATCCAGTCGAGTAGTTATCAATAATCGAAGTAAACTCACTCGTCTTGTCAATCCAGAATCTTGAAATGCTTTCTGCAAATTATCCCAAGCATCTTTGGCGGACTTGGCACTTTGCACATGTACATAATTCACGGGTTCGATTAACAAGATAATCTTCGACTTGGTTCTCGTATCCAACCTCTTCTTTTCCTCGGAACTGTGATCAGTTGCGGTAACACAGTGCCAAAGGTCTTCGTGCTCTAGGTAAGACTGGACTGCAAACCTCCAGGTATCGTAGTTCTCTCGACCCTTAAAACGTTCTATCGGAGGCAAAGAACTACACTTTAAGCCATCGCTTTTGCTATTACTATCTTGCACAATCAACTGATAAAATATTTCGGTAATACTATTACTCTATTCAAAATATACCTGTCCTGGGCCCATAACCTGAAGAAATTGGGGTACAGTATAATTGCTGACCAATATATTGGTGTTTAAATAGAGTTTTCGACTTTTACTTTTTAATACTTTATTTTGACATTAAGACAATATACGATTCAATTGTGTACATAACAACCATAAAAAAACATTCATTGAGAATCACGAAAGCAATCCATATTTCAATACTTTGGCTCTCTTGTGTGATATAGTCCTGTATTGAGGTCTTCTTTGTGTTCTTGATGGTATTTTTGTATGTTCTTCTTGTTGTCTCATAGTTCTTTCTCTCTCTTCTGTATGTTGTTCCTATCCTCAGATCAAGAAGTAAACCCTAGATAGGGCCGATGCCGAAAATACAAACGAAGTTGTGAACCGAACATAACTCAAGCGGAGACTGTTATGTTTTGGGTTTCTGACGGCCGATCCAAAACAAAACACCTCTTGCACAGTGCCGTGCTTCTTTAAGGGGATCAACATTATTTAATTTCGTGAGGAAAGAATTTAAGTACTTATCTTGATTTAGTCTGATCGTGGAATGAATGTAAAAATTTCACCAATACAATGCAAATGTAGTATGTGAGCAGCAACAAGTGGACTGACGGTTTTGTCTGAAAATTCAAAATCGATATCTAGGAATGTTTATAGAGCTCAAAAAAATTTTCGTTGGAATTTTTGATTCAAATAACGATCAAATTCTGTCATCAACATGTAGGTCATTCGAAATTACGGTCGATTTTTTATAATTTGCGATCCTAATAATAGGTAAACTCCAAAAACAATCGTGTATCCATTTGATGGGATTGATAAAAAAATTATAGAGGACAAGGTTTAATTTTTATAGTCTGATTCAGTTTGAAATTGGCGTGAGGGGATTTTAGGGTCAAAAATGGTTGCTTTTATTCATAATCAAAGGACTCGAAGTGGTGGACAATTTTTTGTGGTGAGGAGTTTTGTGATTTATGATTCTATTCTATCCATTATTAGAATCTAGGGGTTTTCGGAGATCAGAAATAAAGCATTTATGGTCTAAATTTAATAATTCAAACAAGCTAAAAACGAGTTTCTCACTGGGAATTTCATGTTCTGCAGATCACCATTCCTTAATGAAGCACGAAAAAGACTTGAATAAATATTAGTTAAGAGACCGTTTTTCAACAGATATTATAAAGTACATGAAAATATAAAGGGAAAAACATGTTTCTGTCTAAAAACTGAATCACAGCCACAACAAAATAATTCGATAATATCATTCCTGACGAAAAAATTACTAAAACTCTAGTTTCATATGACAATTTTCATCATGAATCAAAAAAGTTTGCGTTTTTTCCTGTATATGCACCAATGAAAAACTATACTGATACAAACAGTTGAGAAAAAATATATTTATTTACTATACATTCCATCATTACTTGATTAACATCTACAAATTTCCTGTTGTAATTTTGTATTTTAATATTTTTTCATATGTGGCTATGATTCCATATTTTAGTCTACGTTTTCAAGAATTCAAGTATTTTTATTCCAATGAATCTCAACGGAACAGCCCAACTCACTTTCCACCTACACTCTTCAGTGTATTTCATATCCTTGGAATTATCCCTTTCATGAGAACTATTTGGTGAAATTCATTAACTATCTACATATCAGGTTTCAACTAAAACAAAAACTTTCTTGAGCAATTAATCTTTCTGAAAAATATTTAATTGACAAGTTTTCAATATCATGAAATGTTCACCTTATTTCTTTGAGGCAAATAAGAAATACCTGTCTACAATAAGTTGACGATACTGAATAATTTTTCTTCACAAGTAAAATTGATAATCAAAGTAACTTTTTGAGGGGAATGAATTTCTTACCCTCCTACATTTTCTGGAGTTGCTTAATTTTTCAGATATAGGGTGGATCAAGTAACAATTATTAAATAAAAAGTATCAGTTAACAATTATCACTTTAGGTACGTAAGGAAAAACAAGCATTAATGTATACCAAATAAACTATTCAAAAATTTTCCATTTGATTTTGTGTAAACTGTGTTGGTAGAAGAATGATTCAGTTTGTCTTTGTCTTTGCCATGTTACCAGTTTACTCAGGCCCCAAAAATAATCTTTGGGGTGAAATAATAACACTCTTCGCAAAATCACCTCTCAACTGCTTGTACATCAGGAATGGCTTCTGGTCTCAAAAGTTTTCTTCCTTACGAACATTAGTATATACAAATATTTCTTCAAGCTCAAAGGATCCAATTCGAGAACATCACACCATACCGGGTGGCTACGGAAGTATTGCCTACGGAATATCTCAGTTATTGTATGAAGTAGGTTTGTGAAATTTGGAGCGTCGATATAATGACATAAGAGCTAGAATTTGAGCATATTTACATGTCGAAGTTAACTTCCGGTCTGACCGGAAGTAACATCAACTTTCTTATTTTGAATGGAAACCCTATTTTTTTTCTTTTCGCTTTATTCAGCATTCAATTCCCTTTCTAATGACATATCACAAGTTGGTATCTAACCAGAAACTAGATCAGAAAAAAATTATTATTGAAATTCACCGAGTAGGCCGTGGAAGCAAAATGAAAGCCAAAAATTGAAAAGTTGGCTATGGAAACCATACGTCACTTGATAACAGTTGCTACTACTGTGATATTTTATTTTCATTCGTCGGCGTTATAAAAAGCCGCCAAAAAAAATATTGGAAAAATTGGGAAAAAAACAATACTCTGTAGGTCCATAACTTAAATAGGAACATACAACTTTTTCTTGCTTGTACTATTCAGCATAACCATTCCTTTCTAATGATATAATAGAAAGTAATTTTTTTAAATGAAATACCAATAAATCCAATTATTATTAATCAAATATCAAAAAAACAGATTTATCGAAAAAAAAAAATTCAAATTGATAGGATTAAAGATAAAATACATTCAAAACAAATGTTCGAAATGCATTCCCTCAGCGTCAATACATTTATTGACTCTGGTGATATTTTCATGTAAAACGTTTCTCAACATTTGGGGCGTGATATCTTGGAAAGCTCTACGAATTTTTACTTCTAGCTCATGTAGAGTTGTAGGCTGTGTGGAATACACCCTATTTTTAAGATGCCCCCATAGAAAAAAGTCGCACGGAGTAAGTCTCTCTTGAAAGCGATTTTGAAGATAATTTCTCGCTATTCTTGAATTATGCGGAATTATCCTCAAAATCGCTTTCAAGAGAGACTCATAACAACCCATGGTCCAGTCAGGTGGCCACCAAGGTCACCTGATCTTGTTTTGTAAACAAACAGTATTTCGACATTGTATCTCACTAAACCACTGCACTACTATTAAAAGTATCACAAATCTCCGTAAACTTGTTTATGAACGTCAAAAAAACAAGAAAACTCTTGGAAACCCAAAGGAAATTTCTAATTAAAACAACAAGAAAATACGTCAACCCGATGGCGACCAATGCAACAAGTGGTGTTGCCAAGAGTGAGATAATTCTGGTAACCGCCTTTAATTTTCAGAGTGCCTACCATTTTATCAGTTGAAAACTACATAATATTATATCTTTTGAGAGAAGATTTTTTCCAACTCTTTGGAAAAAATATTTTTCTAACACGCCCAGAGTAATACACCGGAATATAAAATTTCGCATTGCTTGATACTTACCGAGCTCAGATTTTTCATTGATCAATTTGACAACAGAGGGTAGATGTTTGCAAACAGCAGAGACTAGAGGTGAATTGTAAATAAACACATTTGTCTTTGCTTCATTGAGTACGGTGTTTACATAGCATCGGGCCTATCTAGAGTTTACTTCTTGATCTGAGTTCCTATCCTATTGCCACAGTTTGCGGTCCCTGTTGGTTAGCCTCCTGAGGTCTCGGAGTTCCTCGTTCCACCATGCCTGGTTTGTTCTCGTTTGCCTTCTCTTCCTGGGAATCGCCGCTTCGCAGGCTGTTTCGCATGCTGATTGGATGTAGGTAATATATCGGTGATCGCTGAGCGTCTCCTCCTCCAGCACCGTCCAGTTGTCTACTACTGTGTCTCTCGTAATGGTGAGGTCCACCCAGCTTTGTCCTCGGTTACAGGGTACGTGGGGGGCCCCCTTCTGTCGTTTTCGACTATACATTTGTTGACCAGTATCCATTCCAACATCTCTTCGCCCCGCTCGTCGGTTTTCGGTCCTCCCCAGGTCGAGTTTTTGGCATTGAGGTCCCCTGCGATGAGTAGTTTCCATTTTCTTATTTCGAGATCCGCTTCTATTCTGTTGAATCTTTGATTTGTTGTTCCTCCGGGTTCATCGTATATACTGACTGCTGTCAGTATTTCATCCCCTGCGCCAATTGTCGTTCGTGAGTTCTGTGAGTAATAGTATAGTGTTTCTGTTGTTAACGATTATCCCCGCTTTCGCATCTTGTGAGTGTCTGTAGAGGGTGTATTTACCTGTTGATGCTGTCTTTTTATATATCTCTTGTATAAACGCGATGTCGATGTCTAATTCCTCCATCCTGTGTAGGAGTTGGTCTGTAGCCGCGCGTCCCTTTTCAAGATTGACTTGCAAGTAGTTCAGTTTCTTCGTTGATATTAGTTCCTGAAATAATCTGTGTATTCCCTTGACTGTTCCAGTTTCCTCTTGTAAATGGGACAATTCATGTCCTTGGCTTCGTGTGCTCTTGGGGTCAGTTTCATCATGTCGCAGTTGGGACAATTAGCATTATTTATGCATGTCGCTCCTTGGTGCTCTCCTCCGCATCGATAGCATCTTGGCTTTTCCCGGCAATGTTTCGCTACATGCCCGTAGCGACTGCATTGAAATCACATCGCTACTCGTACGTATTCTTCCACTCTGATGGCCACCAGTTCTTCAGGGCAATCATGTCACAGAAGGAATTGAGCATAGATCTTTGGCGTACATTGAATAATAACGTTTTCTTTTCTAAAATTTCGGCATGGGCGTTTGTATATTAGCTTCAGACCTGCTTTCATCTCCTCTTAAGTAATTGTGGCCATCAGCTCTTCATTTTCGTTGATGATGGTGTTTATTATTTCCGTTTCGTTCATTCCGGCTTCCAATCCTGTGAGCGTGACTATAGTTAAGTCCCGTTTTGATATTTTCGTAAAATTATTCGATGGCACGTGCCCCCTACTGGGTTCTGTGCTCCTAATCAAAATTTTTCTGTAATCGCTTGTTTGACGCCTTGTTTGGTGCGTGTTAACGCGCGAAATGTTTTCTTTTGTTTCCAAGGTTACTTGGAAACAAAATCGTGTCATTTTTCACTAAGAATATTCACTTTTGTTCAATAATAATCGTCTACTCACTGTGTCAATTTCACTATATATGTATATTGTAGTCCTGTCTATCCTGTTCCTGGCTTCCAGGGTATTCCCTTGGGCACAGTTCATTGTTCAATCGAACAAAGTTGGCCTGAACATCAAACTCAGATCATCACAACTGACGAACGGCGTCAACATTTAAGAGAGAGATTTTCCAACAATTATCAAAAATTTCCTCGAAACGGAGTAGTACCCATAAAGAAATGCTCACAACTGCCTTTTCTTAAATAGCAATATACTCTTTTCACATTGTCGTATTGAAAAATGATGAATTATTGGATTACTCGAATGAAATGATTTGATTTGTGCTTAGTTTTCGTAGGTTCAAACCGCATCTGTTTAAGAATATTCAATTTTAAGAACACTCATAATAAAATATCCTGTATCTTCGATTCCTTTCAGAATTCTCCGAAACTTTTAACGCGATTAATACGACAATATTTAAAGAGTAGGTATGTTGCCATTTGGGAAATGGCAGTTGTGAGCTTTTCATTATGGGTACTACTCTGTTTTGAGGAAGTTTTTTATAATTGTTGGAAAATATGGTTGTTGGAAAATATGGTTGCTGCAATTACATGAGAAGCTCAATTTTCAGCTGTATCTTACTTACCTTGAACCTTCCTCTCGTAAATGTTCGACGCCGTTCGTCAGTTGTGATGATTTGAGTTTGATGTTCATGGCCAACTTTGTTTGACTGAACTGTATCTCCGCCATTTTTCAACCGATTTTCAATTTTGGAGAAAAGTGTTATCACAAAATGCGTGTTATTCCGGATAATGAAAAAAATTGTACAGGGTATCATTTGAAAAAAAAATTGGGGGTCACTTCCGGTTAAACCGGAAGTAGTGAATTTTCGGTAATGGAGTAAATATATGCATATTTGAGTAATATGTCGACGTACCAAATTTGAAACCTGTATCTTTAAAACTATATAAAAATTGGGGGGCGTACCTCACCTCGTGGTCACCCGGTATATACAGTGACTGCCAAAAACTTGGAACAATATGGGAAACTTTTTAACTAATGGTTTCTCAAAAAATTTTATTCCACATAAAAGTTGGTGCATTCAATTAGATCAAATATGCGCATAGCCGTTTTTATCAGTGGCGTGCGTTAAGCGGGAATCGGCCGCTATTCTAATTTCACTGTGGAGTAAAGTGGCATTACTATACAAAATATCGAAAAATGTTATTAAAAAAGTTGTTTGCAATATAATAATAATAATAATAATGATAATAATAATAATAATCATAATAATATGATAAGCAGGGAAGGTCAACCATCATCCAAGGCCTTGGTGAGTTGCGACACCACTTTCCTGAGCTACCGGTGCAAAACCGGACCGGCAGCCATGGCGCACCCTGGAGGGAATGCTCATTCCTTCTGATGTCGGCCGTGGGTATACTGGGTTAACCCCCCGGTATACCCCACTACTCGGTTCACGATGGACGAGAAAGAGGCCCCCACAACCGACCCCCTCGGATTAGAGGTCATAGGCAAGGTGGTGGGGCCCAGAACGATGGATTGCCACTATATAACGACCGCAATGAAAACGGACGCTTTGAGTGGACGGATGAACTAAGGGACAGTCTTCTGCATTGCTATGAGAGCAGTGAGCCCGCCCGAAGAGGATACATGGCGAGAATGCATGCTTTGTGGTGTGAAATACACCCAGAGCATGCTGCCTTTTCCGCACTAACCTTCGGGTTCGAGGCTAGGTTAGAGCCCCTCCTCAGCCGGTTAACGCAGTGGCAGAAGTGGCAGATATGCCACGCGTCGATCTTGCTGTAGAGGAGGCCCGCATCATACCACCAACGGAAGGCATCAGAACCCGCAGGGCGCTGCATAACACCAAGTCCCTGAAGCCACAACAACTGGCTCGGGTGGATGCGGAGATTCACGATGTCCTTTCAGAAGAGGCTGACATCTGGCAGATCAACTCTGACGTGTATGACGCCGCTCAGGCCCTGTCCCAAACGGAGAGGAGGGATACCAACCCTCTGATTGTGAGGCATGAGCGACGCATTCACAAGATGGAAGCTAAGATCAGGTCAGCGAGACAACACGCGTCTCGTATCCAGTGTGTGGCGGACTACATGGCGGCCAATAGGCCCTTCACGCCCGCAGTGCGGCGAATTGCCGCAAATTTAAGACGAGCTCACCACACACTAAATCAAGGACTGCTGTTAACCATCAAACAGCACTGTCTCGATAGGACACGAATGCTGGTGGCTGCAAAAAAGTCACTAGTGAGGCGGGCGAGAAGCATCGCGGAAAACATGAAGTTCCGCGATAAACCTTCTCGCCTATCCCAAGAGCCTCCACGTGTTGTGGAAAACCCGCCGGCGGCTGATCAGGTAGAAACCTTCTGGAAGGGTATTTACGAATTTCCGCAACCACTCAACGTAGATACTCCAGCCCTAGCGCAGTTCGAAGCTTTCTGCAGGAGGCTTCGTCAGCCTGAACTCAATGACCTGCTTAATCCGATAACCCCGGAAGAAGTTCGACGGGCCCTCAAAGGCTCGAAGAATTTTGCTGCTCCAGGTCCTGATGGACTGAATAACTATTGGTGGAAAAAATTTCCAAGTACCCACCACCATCTAGCAAGAGTTTTCAACTCATGGCTAGATGGGGAGCAGCAGATTCCGGATTGGTTTGTCGAGGGGCGAACCGTGCTAATCCCCAAAAACGGAGATTTGTCTGATCCGAAGAACTACAGACCGATAACATGCTTGAACGCATGTTATAAGATGTTTACACGCATCTTGTATATGCGATTACTCTCCGCAGTTGAGCCGGTGTATGAACGGATATATGAGCAGAGAGGGTAAAAAAAGGGGGTCGCTGGCTGCAAGGAGAACCTGCTGATCGACAGATGCATCACGCAGGACTCCGTGCAGTATAAGCGTAACCTTTCAATGGCCTGGATCGATTATCGCAAGGCATTTGATACAACATCGCATGAACTCATCATGCATTTGCTCAGATGCCTTGCGGTACCCGATCAAATAGTGAGATGCATTGAACAGCTGATGCCGCTCTGGAGGACTCGATTTACCATAACATCTGGTCAAGTCAGAGTCCAAACAGAGCAGGTTATCTTTAGAAGGGGCGTGTTTCAGGGAGACTCCCTTAGCCCTCTTCTCTTCTGCATCTCACTACTGCCATTGTCCGTTGCACTACGGAAAACCCGCGGATACAACTGCGGCACCCCCAGCAACCGGAGGCATAAGGTCACCCATCTGTTTTACATGGATGACCTTAAACTTTATGCCTCCGGAGAAAAGGACCTTCACCAGTCCTTAAGGGTGGTGCAAGAGTACAAGCATGCTATCGGAATGGAGTTTGGGATAGACAAATGTGCCACGGTTCATCTCAAAAGAGGACGATGCGAGGAATTCGGAGAGGACGTTCAGCTCGTAGACGGAAGCATCCTACATCATCTGGATGCCGGAGAGACGTATACCTACCTAGGGGTGGAACAACGCCACACCCAAGAACTCCGACAGATCTGGTCTTCAGAACTGTCGGGGAAGAACAAAGTTGCTGCAACTAATATGCTTGCCGTTCCGATTCTACTTTACTCCTTTGGAGTAATGAAATGGACTCAGGAAGAGCTGCGACAACTCGACGTAAAAACTCGCAAAATGATGCATCTTCATAGAAGCTTGCATCCTAAATCGTCTGTTCCACGGTTATACTTCCCCAGACAACGGGGAGGCCGTGGACTTTTGAGTTTGGAGTGTCTACATAAAAGAATGGTACTGGATGGAGCCTGTAAAGTCATCAGGAGTTCAGATCCCCTTCTCTGCTTGGTATGTGATCATGAAATAGCAGGGATTGGAGCATTTCTTTTCAAGGCAGCAACCCGTGCAGCCGATGAACTCGGTCTCGTATTCGACACTGAACGGACAAACCCAAACTCTATCACCGAGTTGGAACCCGTTCAGCAAAAAGCCCACGTAAAAGCTGCGGAGTGTGAGAGGCTCCTGCAGCTACATAAGGATAAGCCGATGCATGGGGTCTTCTTCAAGAACATTGAAGACCTAGGCATATCCAGAGACCTGACCTTCTCGTTTCTCAGGTCAAGTGGGCTGAAGTCGGAGACCGAGGGATTCATAATGGCCTGCCAGGATGGTGTCTTCAACACTCTCGTCTACCGCAGTCGCGTGATGGGTATAGAGGTCCCTGACACTAGATGCAGAGCGTGTCGTGGGGCAGCTGAGATCATATTGCATTTGCTGACAGCTTGTCCAGCTTATGCGGTCTCAGCCTATATCCACAGACATAACGCGGCCCTACGAGTGTTGTACTACCATCTACGACACTCGTACGGTGTAGACGAGACACCAGTGTTGCCTTATGCTCCGGGGGATTATGAGTCCGTGGTGGTGAATGAGAAGTGCCGAATCTATTGGAACTACTCATTCCCCACCCTCAGACAAATACAAGCCAATAAGCCTGATGTAGTACTCCTCGACAATCAAAGTAGGACGATTTTCGTCATTGAGTTTTCAGCTCCTGGCGAAACGAACATCGTCCGAAAAGAGGAGGAAAAACGGACTAAATATCGAGATCTTCTCTTTGAACTCCGCAGGCTTTACCCAAACCATTCTGTCAAGATGGTGGTTCTGATAATAGGGGTCCTTGGTGGAATGATGGACACACTGCTCTCAAACTTAAAAATCATACCGGCTTGCCGTGACATGGCAGAAATCCTAGCCGGGCGAATGCAGAAGGCCATAATTCTTGGTTCACTCCGCCTACTCAGGGCACATGATTCTCGGACCCAGTAATCACTTACCCCATGGACGTGGGGAGTGTTTACTGGGGTTAATGACACGCCAGCGCGCCCTCCGGAAGTGTCGGAGCTCCGGAGACAGGGCCTGACTGGGTAATTCCTAACGGCAAAAAAAATATATATATATAATAATAATAATAATAATAATAATAATAATAATAATAATATGATGATCTTCTCTTTGAACTCCGCAGGCTTTACCCAAACCATTCTGTCAAGATGATGGTTCTGATAATAGGGGTCCTTGGTGGAATGATGGACACACTGCTCTCAAACCTAAAAATCATACCGGCTTGCCGTGATATGGCAGAAATCCTAGCCGGGCGAATGCAGAAGGCCATAATTCTTGGTTCACTCCGCCTACTCAGGGCACATGATTCTCGGACCCAGTAATCACTTACCCCATGGACGTGGGGAGTGTTTACTGGGGTTAATAACACGCCAGCGCGCCCTCCGGAAGTGTCGGAGCTCCGGAGACAGGGCCTTACTGGGTAATTCCTAACGGAAAATAATAATAATAATAATAATAATAATAATGTGGAACAACGCCACACCCAAGAGGTAGCTACTGTCAAAAGCTCTCTCCGCGGCAAGTATCAGCACAAACTCCGACAGATCTGGTCTCCAGAACTGTCGGGGAAGAACAAAGTTGCTGCAACTAATATGCTTGCCGTTCCGATTCTACTTTACTCCTTTGGAGTGATGAAATGGACTCAGGAAGAGCTGCGACAACTCGACGTAAAACTCGCAAAATGGTGCATCTTCATAGAAGCGTGCATCCTAAATCGTCTGTTCCACGGTTATACTTCCCCAGACAACGGGGAGGCCGTGGATTTTTGAGTTTGGAGTGTCTACATAACAGAATGGTACTGGATGGAGCCTGTTAAGTCATCAGGAGTTCAGATCCCCTTCTCTGCTTGGTATGTGATCATGAAAAAGCAGGGATTGGAGCATTTCTTTTCAAGGCAGCAACCCATGCAGCCGATGAACTCGGTCTCGTATTCGACACTGAACGGACAAACCCAAACTCTATCATCGAGTTGGAACCCGTTCAGCAAAAAGCCCACGTAAAAGCTGCGGAGTGTGATAGGCTCCTGCAGCTACATAAGGATAAGCCGATGCATGGGGTCTTCTTCAAGAACATTGAAGACCTAGGCTTATCCAGAGACCTGACCTTCTCGTTTCTCATGTCAAGTGGGCTGAAGTCGGAGACCGAGCGATTCATAATGGCCTGCCAGGATGGTGTCTTTAACACTCTCGTCTACCGCAGTCGCGTGATGGGTATAGAGGTCCCTGACACTAGATGCAGAGCGTGTCGTGGGGCAGCTGAGACCATAATGCATTTGCTGTCAGCTTGTCCAGCTTATGCGGTCTCAGCCTATATCCACAGACATAACGCGGCCTTACGAGTGTTGTACTACCATCTACGACACTCGTACGGTGTAGACGAGACACCGGTGTTGCCTTATGCTCCGGGGGATATTGAGTCCGTGGTGGAGAATGAGAAGTGCCGAATCTATTGGAACTATTCATTCCCCACCCTCAGGCAAATACAAGCCAATAAGCCTGATGTAGTACTCCTCGACAATCAAAGTAGGACGATTTTCGTCATTGAGTTTTCAGCTCCTGGCGAAACGAACATCGTCCGAAAAGAGGAGGAAAAACGGACTAAATATCGAGATCTTCTCTTTGAACTCCGCAGGCTTTACCCAAACCATTCTGTCAAGATGGTGGTTCTGATAATAGGGGTCCTTGGTGGAATGATGGACACACTGCTCTCAAACTTAAAAACCATACCGGCTTGCCGTGACATGGCAGAAATCCTAGCCGGGCGTATGCAGAAGGCCGTAATTCTTGGTTCACTCAACCTACTCAGGGCACATGATTCTCGGACCCAGTAATCACTTACCCCATGGACGTGGGGAGTGTTTACTGGGGTTAATGACACACCAGCGCGCCCTCCGGAAGTGTCGGGGCTCCGGAGACAGGGCCTGACTGGGTAATTCCTAACGGATAAATAATAATAATAATAATAATAATAAGCAGGGAGGCCAACCACCATCCAAGGCCTTGGTGAGTTGCGAAACCACTTCCCTGAGCTACCGGTGCAAAACCGGACCGGCAGCCATGGCGCACCCTGGAGGGAACGCTCATTGCCTCTGATGTCGGCCGTGGGTATACTGGGCTAACCCCCCGGTAAACCCCACTACTCGGTTAACGATGGACGAGAAAGAGTCCCCCACAACCGACACCCTCGGATTAGGGGTCATTGGCAAGGTGGTGGGGCCCAAAACGATGGATTGCCACTATACCGGGTGGCTACGGAAGTATTTCCTACGGAATATCTCAGTTATTGTATGAAGTAGGTTTGTGAAATTTGGAGCGTCGATATAATGACATAAGAGCTAGAATTTGAGCATATTGACATGTCGAAGTTAACTTCCGGTCTGACCGGAGGTAACATCAACTTTCTTATTTTGAATGGAAACCCTATTTTTTTCTTTTCGCTTTATTCAGCATTCAATTCCCTTTCTAATGACATATCACAAGTTGGTATCTAACCAGAAACTAGATCAGAAAAAAATTATTATTGAAATTCACCGAGTAGGCCGTGGAAGCAAAATGAAAGCCAAAAATGGAAAAGTTGGCTATGGAAACCATACGTCACTTGATAACAGTTGCTACTACTGTGATATTTTATTTTCATTCGTCGGCGTTATAAAAAGCCGCCAAAAAAAATATTGGAAAAATTGGGAAAAAAACAATACTCTGTAGGTCCATAACTTAAATAGGAACATACAACTTTTTCTTGCCTGTACTATTCAGCATAACCATTCCTTTCTAATGATATAATAGAAAGTAATTTTTTGAAATGAAATACCAAAAAATCCAATTATTATTATTCAAATAACAAAAAAACAGATTTATCGAAAAAAAAAAATTCAAATTGATAGGATTAAAGATAAAATAAATTCAAAACAAATGTTCGAAATGCATTCCCTCAGCGTCAATACATTTATTGACTCTGGTGATATTTTCATGTAAAACGTTTCTCAACATTTGTGGCGTGATATCTTGGAAAGCTCTACGAATTTTTACTTCTAGCTCATGTAGAGTGTAACGTGCATTGGGTGCAGCCGGGCGGCGGACGTTACTATGACGCTCTCGGTTGTTGTCTCCGACAATTCCCGAACACCAGGAACTTGTCAGAACCCAACAAATCCTCGGGCGCCAGCTGTTTTAAAGTGATATGCTCCACTCTCCCAGTCTAGAGCACGGTGGGAGGCCCAGGGCAGCTACAGATGGAGATACGGTATTCCAGGGGTCAGTTCTTATGACACTCTATCGATTCCTCAAGACATTGCAGGCTTTAATTGCAATCGCTTGTCAGGAATACCGGCTGCTTTATGAATACGCTCTACAATGTACGGCGGACAGAATACTCCGTACGGCGGAAAGCACACAACCGTAACCAAGTATTGACAACCTATCTATGCTATTTGGCGGTTTTGCGAAAATGGACGGACGGGTGCATATAATACCTGTAATAGGGCTTCGGCGGCGGCGGCTGCGGTGAATAGAACCAAGGCTGAGGGCAACGGGTGTTCGGCTTCTACGGTCTCAATGAAATCGGCGAAACTTCCACGCTCTACTGTACTTTTGGGAACCGTAGCAAGTATTTTTCTTCTTAAATGTAATACGGCTAATCCCGAATGATCTGTTGTACAGGCCTCAGGGATTAGAAGTCGCGGTACAGAGCTTGACCCAGAGAAATCAAATTGAAACTTGCTACGGCGGTTTCCACGTATACCGGTGCCGAACGGAACCCTGAGGAATCCCTAATTTGATTCAAAACTTCGCGGACAACCTGCGTTCGACAGCCGAAAGGGTGTCCTGACTGTGGAACGCAGTTATGAGCTCCCTGGTGAGCACGGAGTCGACAACCGAAAGGGTGTCCTAGTTATCGAGTCCGTACGTTTCCGGCTCGGTTGATAAAACGGAAATGGGGTTCCTTACGGGTTTGAAGAAGCACAGAGAGGAGAACTTCTACCACCTTTGAACGGAATAATACTCGTGCCAACAAGAAAACTACTGCACACCGTTCGACAACCGAAAAAGGTGTCCTAGTCGTCGAACAGGTAAATTTTATTTAACACGCGGAAGTCTGGTAGAAGTTCCCCGGACGGGAGCACGAGTTTCGATTCAGAAGTTCGAATGAACGTTAAATAGTTTGTCAATACTTTTGGGAAAGAAATAAAACACCTGCGTTAAATGCACTTGGTAGTATTCTATTACAAAAAAATAAAATAAAAATAACGGTTTCGAAGAAATAGCCCTAATTACAGATAAGATTACGGAAAATGTCTTACTTTACTTCGGCTGGTGAAACACTAGGCACACACTCGGTCTATGGAATCAAAATTGCTAGCTCAGTCTTTTTGGCTGATAGCTGAATTATTCACATAAACGGTTGAATTGAACACTGCCAGATCTATACCGGCTAATGGCTGGAGCACCAAAGAGAAAAAAAAACAAAAAACCCCCCGGCCAGTCGGTGAGGCCTATATTTATATGGTTCGTTTCACCTTCGTAGACGGTCGTAGTAAAATGCCTGAAAAACAAAAAAAAATTCGTCCTGACTTCTTAACCATCCAAAGAACGGGGCTGCAAGAAATCGGAGCTGGAAACGTATTTAAAATTTAAAATTTTTAACACACCACAAAAAGTGCAAAAACGGAGTTTCTTGGCGTGATACGGCAGCAGAGTTTACTGGAATGAATAAACATGAACACAGGAGGCAGATCCATATACGAGGCTTTCGAATCGACGAATAAGTGGAAAATGCCGGCGTTCGGTCCATATACGGGGGGTTTGAAAAGATCTTCGGAGTCCAAAATAACGCTTCGTCACAAGAGTTGTAGGCTGTGTGGAATACACCCTATTTTTAAGATGCCCCCATAGAAAAAAGTCGCACGGAGTAAGATCAGGTGACCTTGGTGGCCACCTGACTGGACCATGGGTTGTTATAAGTCTCTCTTGAAAGCGATTTTGAAGATAATTTCTCGCTATTCATGAATTATGCGGAGGGGCCCCATCTTGCTGGAAGTACATTCTCTCAGTTATTTCCGCTGGTAGGTTGTTAATGAATTCCGAAATTTCATTCGTTCTCTCTCCGGTTAGTTGGCCTTGAAAAAGAATGGGGCCAACAATATGAGTTCCAACTATTCCTGCCCAAACATTCACACCAAATCTCTTCTAGAAGCCACCTTGTCGAAACCGGTGCTCGTTTTCTATCGCCCAGTACCTGAAACAAAAGACCGTTCACACTTTTAGCACTTTACACTTCGACTATCGACAATAATCCAAATAAAGTACAGTACCTACCTTGTATTATTCCTGTTAAATAATCAATTGTTGGTAAATCTTGACTCGTCCGTAAACAAGATATAATAGTTAAATAGGTGATTCTCAGCATTTTGTCGAAGAAACCAATTACAATATTCCAGGCGCCTTTCACCGTCATTTTCATACAAATGTTGATGCAACTGATACTTGAAGGATTTAAATCGATGTTTTTTCAAAATTTTCCTAGCAGAGTCCTTACTTATAGCTAATTCGGCGCCAATCTGCCTTGAGGAAATTGTGCTATCATATTGTACTAAAGCTAATACATTAATTTCACTTTCCTCATTAATATCAAATGCTTCTTGGTCTTCGTGAACATCAGGCTCAGTTCTTAATTTTTCTTCAAGCCACTGGAAATACCTTCTTGACGGTTGCTGCCTCCCTGGATATCGCTCTAAATACAATCGTTCAGCGGCATAAGAATTTTTTAAACATTCACCATAAATGAGAAGCATGTCAATTTGTTCGGTTCGTGAATAACGGGGCATTTTTTGAATATTCCACTAACTGATTTCGATTTCCAAACCCTTTTAAAATGGCAGAATCAAAAACACTACTTCGAACATCAAAATAATATGGATAGCAGCGTTAGTGAGAGCTCTCGTTTCTTTTTTGTTTCATTCCAAAATACATCTTAATCAGCCTACTTGTTAATATTTTGGTTCGAATGATTATTGCAATGGAATGATTATTCTGAATAGCACAAACATCGTCCATAAGTAGACATTAGAATATCTATGGACGATGGCACAGACCAAGTACGTTAATGTTCCTATTTAACCTAGAACCTACAGGATATAATTTATCATTCCACATTATTTTTAATGTTATTTTTGCGTAAGGCGATAATAGAGCAAGAGCAACTATTATCAAGTGACGTATGGTTTCCATAGCCAACTTTTCAATTTTTGGCTTTCATTTTGCTTCCACGGCCTACTCGGTGAATTTCAATAATAATTTTTTTCTGATCTAGTTTCTGGTTAGATACCAACTTGTGATATGTCATTAGAAAGGGAATTGAATGCTGAATAAAGCGAAAAGAAAAAAAAATAGGGTTTCCATTTAAAATAAGAAAGTTGATGTTACTTCCGGTCAGACCGGAAGTTAACTTCGACATGTCAATATGCTCATATTCTAGCTCTTATGTCATTATATCGACGCTCCAAATTTCACAAACCTACTTCATACAATATCTGAGATATTCCGTAGGCAATACTTCCGTAGCCACCCGGTATAACGACCGCAATGAAAACGGACGCTTTGAGTGGGCGAATGAACTAAGGGACAGTCTTCTGCATTGCTATGAGAGCAGTGAGCCCGCCCGAAGAGGATACATGGCGAGAATGCATGCTTTGTGGTGTGAAATACACCCAGAGCATGCTGCCTTTTCCGCACAAAACCTAAGGGATTATGTATCCCACCTTCGGGTTCGAGGCTATGTTAGAGCCCCTCCTCAGCCGGTTAACGCAGTGGCAGACGTGGCAGATATGCCACGTGTTGATCTAGCTGTAGAGGAGGCCCGCATCATACCACCAACGGAAGGCATCAGAACCCGCAGGGCGCTGCATAACACCAAGTCCCTGAAGCCACAACAACTGGCTCGGGTGGATGCGGAGATTCACGATGTCCTTTCAGAAGAGGCTGACATCTGGCAGATCAACTCTGCCGTGTATGACGCCGCTCAGGCCCTGTCTCAAGCTGAGAGGAGGGATACCACCCCTCGGATTGGGAGGCATGAGCGACGCATTCACAAGATGGAAGCTAAGATCAAGTTGGCGAGACAACACGCGTCTCGTATCCAGTGTGTGGCGGACTACGTGGCGGCCAATAGCCCCTTCACGCCCGCAGTGCGGCGAATTGCCGCAAATTTAAGACGAGCTCACCACACACTAAATCAAGGCGTGCTGTTTACAATCAAACAGCACTGTCTTGATAGGATATGAATGCTGGTGGCTGCAAAAAAGTCACTAGTGAGGCGGGCGAGAAGCATCGCGAAAAATATGAAGTTCCGCGATAAACCTTCTCCCCTATTCCAAGAGCCTCCACGTGTTGTGGATAACCCGCCGGCGGCTGATCGGGTAGAAACCTTCTGGAAGGGCATCTACGAATTTCCGCAACCACTCAACGTAGATATTCCAGCCCTAGCGCAGTTCGAAGCTTTCTGCAGAAGGCTTCGTCAGCCTGAGCTCAATGAGCTGCGCAATCCGATAACTCCGGAAGAAGTACGACGGGCCCTCAAAGGCTCGAAGAACTTTGCTGCTCCAGGCCCTGATGGCCTGAATAACTATTGGTGGAAGAAATTTCTATCAACCCACCACCATCTAGCAAGAGTTTTTAACTCATGGCTAGATGTGGAGCAACAGATTCCGGATTGGTTTGTCGAGGGGCGAACCGTGCTAATCCCCAAAACGGAGATTTGTCTGATCTGAAAAACTACAGACCGATAACATGCTTGAACGCATTTTATAAGATGATTACACGCATCTTGTACATGCGAATACTCTCCGCAGTTGAGCCGGTGTATGAACGGATATATGAGCAAAGAGGGTCAAAGAAGGGGGTCGCTGGCTGCAAGGAGAACCTGCTGATCGACAGATGCATTACGCAGTACTCCGTGCAGTACAAGCGTAACCTATCAATGGCCTGGATCGATTATCGCAAGGCATTTAATACAACATCGCATGAGCTCATCATGCATTTGCTCAGATGCCTTGCGGTACCCGATCAAATAGTGGGATGCATTGAACAGCTGATGCCGCTCTGGAGGACTCGCTTTACCATAACATCTGGTCAAGTCAGAGTCCAAACAGAGCAGGCTATCTTTAGAAGGGGCGTGTTTCAGGAAGACTCCCTCAGCCCTCTTCTCTTCTGCATCTCACTACTGCCATTGTCCGTTGCACTACGGAAAACCCGTGGATACAACTGCGGCACCCCCAGCAACCGGAGGCATAAGGTCACCCATCTGTTTTACATGGACGACCTTAAACTATATGCCTCTGGGGAAAAGGATCTACATCAGTCCTTAAGGGTGGTGCAAGAGTACACGCATGCTATCGGAATGGAGTTTGGGATCGACAAATGTGCCACGGTTCATCTCAAAAGAGGACGATGCGAGGAATACGGAGAGGACGTTCAGCTCGTAGACGGAAGCATCCTACATCATCTGGATGCCGGAGAGACGTATAGTTACCTAGGAGTGGAACAACGCCACTCCCAGGAGGTAAACACTGTTAAAAACTCTCTCCGCGGCAAGTATCAGCATAAACTCCGACAGATCTGGTCATCAGAATTGTCGGGGGAGAACAAAGTTGCTGCAACTAATATGCTTGCCGTTCCGATTCTACTTTACTCCTTTGGAGTAATGAAATGGACTCAGGAGGAGCTGCTACAACTCGATGTTAAAACTCGCAAAATGATGCATCTGCATAGGAGCTTGCATCCTAAATCGTCCGTTCCACAACGGGGAAGCCGTGGACTTTTGAGTTTGGAGTGTCTGCAAAACAGAATGGTACTGCATGGAGCCTGTAAAGTCATCAGGAGTTCAGATCCCCTTCTCTGCTTGGTATGTGATCATGAAAAAGCAGGGATTGGAGCAATTCTTTTCAAGGCAGCAACCCGTGCAGCCGATGAACTCGGTCTCGTATTCGACACTGAACGGACAAACCCAAACTCTATCATCGAGTTGGAACCCGTTCAGCAAAAAGCCCACGTAAAAGCTGCGGAGTGTGAGAGGCTCCTGCAGCTACACAAGGATAAGCCGATGCATGGGGTCTTCTTCAAGAACATTGAAGACCTTGGCTTATCCAGAGACCTGACCTTCTCGTTTCTCAGGTCAAGTGGGCTGAAGTCGGAGGCCGAGGGATTCATAATGGCCTGCCAGGAAGGTGTCTTTAACACTCTCGTCTACCGCAGTCGCGTGATGGGTATAGAGGTCCCTGACACTAGATGCAGAGCGTGTCGTGGGGCAGCTGAGACCATAATGCATTTGCTGTCAGCTTGTCCAGCTTATGCGGTCTCAGCCTATATCCACAGACATAACGCGGCCCTACGAGTGTTGTACTACCATCTACGACACTCGAACGGTGTAGACGAGACACCGGTGTTGCCTTATGCTCCGGGGGATATTGAGTCCGTGGTGGAGAATGAGAAGTGCCGAATCTATTAGAACTATTCATTCCCCACCCTCAGGCAAATACAAGCCAATAAGCCTGATGTAATACTCCTCGACCATCAAAGTAGGACGATTATCGTCATTGAGTTTTCAGCTCCTGGCGAAACGAACATCGTCCGAAAAGAGGAGGAAAAACGGACTAAATATCGAGATCTTCTCTTTGAACTCCGCAGGCTTTGCCCAAACCATTCTGTCAAGATGGTGGTTCTGATAATAGGGGTACTTGGTGGAATGATGGACACACTGCTCTCAAACTTAAAAATCATACCGGCTTGCCGTGACATGGCAGAAATCCTAGCCGGGCGAATGCAGAAGGCCGTAATTCTTGGTTCACTCCGCCTACTCAGGGCACATGATTCTCGGACTTAGTAATCACTCACCCCACGGACGTGGGGAGTGTTTGCTGGGGTTAAGGATACACCAGCGCGCCCTCCGGTAGTATCGGAGCTCCGGAGACACGGCCTGACTTGTACATTTAGTATGGAAAAAAAAAATAATAATAATAATAATAATAATACTCCCTCATAAACACTCGTTGAGTGTACCCAAAGGCATAGCCTGTGCGGGTAGAGGACGGCTATTATTATTATTATTTGCCGTGGAGCTCCGGGCGACTTACTGATGTTTAAGGTGATGTATTCACTTTTCAGCTGTAGGAAAACCCGGAAAACCTACAGCACCACCTCGCGTGGTCGGTGTACACTCCAAGCTAGCACTAGACGAGATTGGCATCTAGACAACTCACAATACACTTGCTTTTCAACAAGACATGCGGCCACCTATCGATCCGATATAAAGTAGTTGAGAAAAATTCTCGTACCTACATCGGATTCGAACCGACTATCGCTATGCTGGAGTTTCGAACGGCCTGTGCATTAGACCGCTGATCCACCGACCACCGACCACACAATTGAAAGATAATTTCAGTTATTCAGTTCAGTCTGCCAATTAATGATTTCAATAATTACTCAATGAGCAATAGATAGAAATGGAGGCTCTTTTTCACACTTAAATGAAGACGCAAATAAACTATATTTTCTTTTAAAAGATAGTTCGTAGATGAAACCACTGCTACGCAAAAATTAATGTCGATATATTTCCCATTAAAAATAAAGGCCAACTCATTGAGACTTTATTGAAATTGGTAATTGGCAGACTAAACCAAATAACTTTCAATTGCAAACAACTTTTTTCAATAACATTTTTCGGTATTTTGTATAGTAATGCCACTTTACTCTATAGTGAAATTAGAATATCGGCCGATTCCCGCTTAACCGCACGCCACTGAAAAAAACGGCTATGAGCATATTTAGTCTAATTGAATGCACCAACTTTTATGTAGAATAAAATCTGTTGAGAAATCATTAGTTAAAAAGTTTCCCATATGGTTCCAAGCTTTTGGCGGACACTGTATAAGTCCCTGACAGGGTCATTATATTTAAAGATTTAAATTTACCTCTACATGATTCCTTATACTTGAGGTCTAGTAGAATCCTGATGACTCTTTTCTGTAAAATAAAAATAGTTTCTACCTGGCTGCTTCCTCCCCAGAAAAATGATGCCAAAGCGCATTATTGAGTGAAAGTTTGCAAAGTAAATGGTTTGCTTAATGAATAGCAAATTGATGAAAGTTTAGTGCTGGTCTCCTTAATGTGTTTTTCAAAATCTAAGTTTTGGTCAAGACATTTTGTGTGCTCTGCTAGTGTTATTATCTGCGTTTGTACTTGGAGAGTCTCGGGTACATCATTGTTTTTTGTTTTAGTCCTGCATCCAGTGTCATGGACTATACCTATCACGCGACTACGGTGTTGAATACACCATCCTGGCAGGCCATTGTGAATCCTTCAGTTTCCGACTCCAACCCAATTGACCTGCGAAATGCGGAGGTCAGGTTTCTGGATAAGCCAAGGCCTTCAATGTTCTTGAAGAAAACCCCATGCATTGGCTTATTCTTATAGCTATATAATCGGCGTTTCTCATGTTGGCGGTAAGCGGCAAATATTCTACTCATCAAAAGCTCAAAGACTATAGCCGACAGCGGCAGCCGACAGCGCCAGCAATAAAAGGAATACGAAAACAGTAATAGTTTTATTGAATGCGAATGTGGAAATTAGATTTGAATGGTCCTTGAAATATTTTTTTTATATATAGGTATATTTCAGATGGTAAATGTTTCGAGGTTGTTTGATTGTTTTGCTTTCACATTCTGGAAAGAAGCAACGGGTCAATAGATTTTTAACGATAATGGTGACTTTGGTGACTTGCTTGGGGGGAGCTACAGCCCCAAAGCCCCCCCCACTGGCTGCGCCACTGCAAATGTACAAAAATACTCTTATTGTAAATCACTCTCATGATAAGTACTTTCAAATAGTCATATTCAACACTGTTACGATGTTGCCTTGACATTGAATACTTAGCTAGCATTCTGATGATACCATGTCATTACTTTCGACCTCAAGTTCAGCCTTCTAGTGATGTCTTCTTCAAGGGTGAGTAATACACTATTTTCTAGGCGACTAGCAGTACCAGCAACAGGTGAATACGATTGGTGAAAGGATCAACCATCTCAATAAGAACTAAACTCCTACGGGGACAGTTATTCCATGAGTTTTGGAAAAAAACTTGAAGTCTCTTATATGAACTTCAAAGTCACTCAGAAGTGAAATTGTACGTTGATTTATACAACCAAAAACAACAAAAAAAATCTGTGAAACAAAAGAGAAAACTCTCATGATGTTGAAATTTATAACGACCAAATGAACTTACCTCGACAGAATCGAGATTTATTTTTCTATGTGGAAGATGGCCACGTGAACTAGTTACCGGTATCAAGCATGAAAACCAATTCCTCAATCCTATTTCCACTGACTGCTTCCAGAGACAATGAATGGATTATATCCAAGAAGTATGAAATCCCGAATCTACCAATCGGACACTCAAAAGTGATTTTCAGCCCTATGCTGTATCACTTCCGTCAAAAATAACGTCACCGCTATTAACCATTTCTGTGGTTTTGCTATTACCAAGCAATAGCAAAAAACGGAAATGGCGAATAACTGTGAGGTTATTTTTATCGGAAGTGATACAGCATAGGGCTGATTATCCTAACATGGACCGGTTAACTTTTCTCACCGGAGACCTATTCTTCACACCCCTTCCCTTTCGAAATCAAAAAACGTAATTGGAAATGAAATCGAAGAGATCTTTTGTTTGTTACATTTTCCGTTAGGGCTTACTAAAACAACAGAAATTGAAATGAATATATACCGGGTGACCACGAGGTGAGGTACGCCCCCCAATTTTTCTATAGTTTTGAAGATACAGGTTTCAAATTTGGCACGTCGATATATTACTCAAATACGCATATTTTGACTCCATAACCGAAAATTCACCACTTCCGGTTTAACCGGAAGTGACCCCAAACTTTTTTTTTCAAATGACACCCTGTACAATTTTTTTCATTATCAGGAAGAACACGCAATTTGTGATAACACTGTTCTCCAAAATTGAAAATCGGTTGAAAAATGGCGGAGATACCGTTGATTGTTCAATCGAACAAAGTTGGCCGTGAACATCAAACTCAAATCATCACAACTGACGAACGGCGTCAGCATTTACGAGAGGAAGGTTCGAGGTAAGATACAGCTGAAAATTGAGCTTCCCATGTAATTGCAGCAACCATATTTCCCATCAATTATCAAACATTTCCTCAAAACGGATTAGTACCCATAAAGAAAGGCTCACAACTGCCATTTCTCAAATAGCAACATACTCTTTTCAAATTGTTATGTTGAAAGATGATGAATTATCAGATTACTCGAATGAAAAGATTTGAAGAATTCCGAAAGGAATCGAAGATACGGGATGTTTCATTATGAGTGTTCATAAATTGACTATTCTTAAACATAGGCGGCTTGAACCTACGAAAGCTAAACAAAAATTCATATTTAAAAAAAATTGTGAAAATTTGCGGTACATTCTGAATAATGGAACATTGTGAGTTGTCGAAAAACATTCTACGGCGATGGAGCGAACTTTTTTCTCATTACTCGTATGCTAATCGTAATTGATGGTGGATTCATACAGCAGTTTTAAGATCGTTGTTGGAATAAATATTCCATTAACGAACATTCTTATGACTTCTTACTAGTGACTAAAAACTCATGAATTGGAACTGCTGTATAAATCCACCATAAGAATATACCTGCAGAGTAAAAAAAATGTATTTGATATTTATTCGAATTTCTAACATTTGATACAACTAATTTCTGAACGAAAAAAAATCAATCAAATATTATGGGCCCAATGATTCGAGTTCCTATCAGACCTATCCACACGTTGAATCCAAAGCGTTCCTGAAAATTCCCTTGTCTTATGAGCCTGGGGTTTTCAGTTGCCCAGTATCTGGTGTTGTTTCTATTGAACATACCAAGATTCGTAAATCTTGATTCGTCGGAAAATATAATGTTTCTCGTCATATTCGGGTTCCTTATGTGGTTCTCAAGTAGCCAATTGCAATATTGGACCCTTCTTTGATGATCATTTTCGTAAAGGCGCTGATGTATCTGATATTTATACGGCTTAAACCCATGTTTTTTTAGAATTTTTCGAGCTGATTCTCGTCCAACTGGTAATTCATGTTCGATTTGTCGAGTGATATGGTGGGATCTACATAAACAACAGCCAAAACATTAGTTTCCGTCTCTGCATCAATAATAAAACTATCCTGATCATGTACATTGTCATCTGGTTCTATCCTGAATTGCCTTTCCAAACGTGCGAAATAGTTTCTACTTGGTTGGCGTTGTCTGAGAGAGGGAATCGTTCACTGTAAAGAATGCAAGCCGCAGTTGCATTTTTTCTACACTCGCCATAAATTAGCAGTAAATCTACTTTTTCATTTCTAGTAAATTTTCGCTCCATCGGAATGTTTTTCAACAAGTTACAATTCTCTTGTATTGAATGAGTAGAACAAATTGTCACTTTGTTGACAAAATATGCTTTTTTGTTTAGCTTTCTTATGTTCAAAGCCGCCTTCGTTGAAGAACATTCAATTTTGGGAACACTTATATTGTATTTCTGGTTCCTTTCGGAATTCTTCAAATCTTTTCATTCGAGTAATCTGATAATTCATCATCTTTCAACATAACAATGTGAAAAGAGTATGTTGCTATTTGAGAAATGGCAGTTGTGAGCCTTTCTTTATGGGTACTAATCCGTTTTGAGGAAATGTTTGATAATTGATGGGAAATATGGTTGCTGCAATTACATGGGAAGCTCAATTTTCAGCTGTATCTTACCTCGAACCTTCCTCTCGTAAATGCTGACGCCGTTCGTCAGTTGTGATGATTTGAGTTTGATGTTCACGGCCAACTTTGTTCGATTGAACAATCAACTGTATCTCCGCCATTTTTCAACCGATTTTCAATTTTGGAGAACAGTGTTATCACAAATTGCGTGTTCTTCCTGATAATGAAAAAAATTGTACAGGGTGTCATTTGAAAAAAAAAGTTTGGGGTCACTTCCGGTTAAACCGGAAGTGGTGAATTTTCGGTTATGGAGTCAAAATATGCATATTTGAGTAATATATCGACGTGCCAAATTTGAAACCTGTACTTTCAAAACTATAGAAAAATTGGGGGGCGTACCTCACCTCGTGGTCACCCGGTATATATACACGGTACAGGAACGCAATCAGCGAGAAGTCACAAAACCTGTTCTCTAAACAACTCTGAATCATATAATTTAGCCTATGATTCGATGCATATTGATATCATATTAACAAACCATTTCTTGCAAACATTTTCCTCAGGAAACATCTCATTAAATATAATATTCATCCCAAATGAAATAACAATCACTCTATAAAGAGTTAGTCCGGACCTTGTCGACTTCGAGACTACAGCACAGTCTTGCCAACTTTGCAGTCACCAGCATTCGTATCAAGCCAGTGTTGTTTGATAGTCTGGGCGGCCCAAACAAGACAGAGTGAATCTGCCAGATGTAAGCCTCTTCTGAGAGGACATCGGAAATCTCCGCATCCACCCGTGCTAGTTGTTGTGGCTTCATGGGCTTGGTGTTATGAAGCGACCTGCGGGTTCTGATGCCTCCCGTTGGCGGTATGATGCGGGCCTCCCTTCCAGCAAGACCGAAATTATTTATCTGCCACTTCGTTAACCGGATTAGGAGGAACTCTGACACAGCCTCGACCCCGAAGATGAGTACATAATCCCTCAGATTTTGGGCGGAAAGGCAGCATGCTCTGGTTGTATCTCACACCACAGAGCATGCATTCTTGCCATGTATCCTTCTGGGCGGGCTTACTGCGCTCATAACAATGCAGAAGAACGTCCCTTATTATTATGCAACACCGTATAAATGAAATAATAATAATAATAATAATAATATAAAAAAGAATTTAGGACAGTACAAATTCATTAATAGAGTATGGCTCAATTTCATAAATATATTGAAAACTAGTTTTTTTGAAGGCACTATTATGAATAAATGAATGATGAATGAAATCTTTTTTTAGTAGGATACATCCTCATATAATTACAATAATTATCCGTTTGATTTTGAAAATCTTGAGGAAATTTATTGAAGAATTATAAAGCAGAGTATGTACAAGAAATAAAGTATCAGAATATAAATGCAACTGAAGAAAATAGGAAAAGCGGATAGAAAATTATTCTTGGTTGACTGAAAATAAAATAAGTATTTTACTTTTCTTACCGTTATCAAAACATCTGGACGCACGGTAGGAATTTCTGCAGCCATCAAATGCCTGTCTTCTTGTCGGGAAAAGTCTCCTGTATATAATATCTGGAAAATTATTCACAATGAGAGTAAGAATTTTGCAGTGTTCTGAATGTTCTCAAATTATCATTGAATATTTCCTTTCTCTAAGGAATATTCCAATCAGAACCCCTCCGCATATGGTGATCAGGTCTGATTATTCCACTTATGCTAAAATAGCATGTTTTGATTGGTCGAAATTTTTTTGTTGATAATTGAAAACATCATGTTTTCCATTTTGTAGTTCATCTCTTGATTGGCTACTGGATATGTATATAGATCTACAGCTGCCAGTCAGTTGGCAAGTTCCGGAATCGAAGAACAACAAATAATTAGAGTCACTGGCCATAGTAGTTCAAATGGTTTCGATTTTATTCATGGAATAATCTTAACAAATACAACTCGTTTTATCGGCGATTATCGTAAATTCCTTCTCGTTTTCAAAACAAATTATGTTGCTTTAGACACTTGTATTACCTACGACAATCACATGCCCGCTTCAAGCTTTGAGATCTGCGAGTATATCATTTCACCGGCGACCCCTATATCAGAACCACTGTTTTAACGGATCTGTGAAGTTGATAATAATATGTATCACGCATAATAATAAGTGAAAGCATGTAGGAATCTAGGATAAACTCCCCGAGTGCTCAGTTCTATATCTGCTGTAATACGAACTCATCTTAATGAATTTTCAATTAGAGGCATGATCAATTTGTAAGCCACATAGATCAACAATTTGTTCTGTATTTACTAGATGCAGAGCGTGTCGTGGTGCAGCTGAGACCATAATGCATTTGCTGTCAACTTGTTTATGCGTCTCGGCCTATATCCACTGGCATAACGCGGCGCTACGAGTGCTGTACTATCATATAAGACACTCTTACGGTATTGACGAGACACCGGTGTTGCCTTATGCTCCAGGGGTTGAGTCCGTTGTGGAGAATGACTAGTGCCGAATCTATTGGAACTACTCATTCCCCACCCTAAGGCAAATACAAGCCAATAAGCCTGATGTAGTCCTCCTCGACCATCAAAGTAGGACGATTTTCGTCATTGAGTTTTCAGCTCCTGGCGAAACGAACATCGTCCAAAAGCAGGAGGAAAAACGGACTAAATATCGAGATCTTCTCTTTGAACTCCGCAGGCTTTACCCAAACCATTCTGTCAAGATGGTGGTTCTGATAACAGGGTCCCTTGGTGGAATGATGGACATACTGCTCTCAAACTTAAAAATCATACCGGCTTGCCGTGACATGGCAGAAATCCTAGCCAGGCGTATGCAGAAGGCCGTAATTCTTGGTTCACTCCGCCTACTCAGGGCACATGATTCTCGGACCCAGTAATCACTTACCCCATGGACGTGGGGAGTGTTTACTGGGGTAAATGACACACCAGCGCGCCCTCCGGAAGTGTCGGGGCTCCGAAGACAGGGCCTGACTGGGTAATTCCTAACGGATAAAAATAATAATAATAATAATAATAAGCAGGGAGGCCAACCACCATCCAAGGCCTTGGTGAGTTGCGAAACCACTTTCCTGAGCTACCGGTGCAAAACCGGACCGGCAGCCATGGCGCACCCTGGAGGAAACGCTCATTCCCTCTTATGTCGGCCGTGGGTATACTGGGCTAACCCCCCGGTGTACCCCACTACTCGGTTCACGATGGACGAGAAAGAGGCCCCCACAACCGACACCCTCGGATTAGGGGTCATAGGCAAGGTGGTGGGGCCCAAAACGATGGATTGCCACTATATAACGCAGTGGCAGACGTGGCAGATATGCCTCGTGTTGATCTAGCTGTAGAGGAGGACCGCATCATACCACCAACGGAAGGCATCAGAACCCGCAGGGCGCTTCATAACACCAAGCCCCTGAAGCCATAACAACTGGCACGGGTGGATGTGGAGATTCACGAGAGGCTGACATCTGGCATATCAACTCTGCCGTGTATGACGCCGCTCTGTCAAGATGGTGGTTCTGATAATAGGGGTCCTTGGTGGAATGATGGACACAATGCTCTCAAACTTAAATGCAGAAGGTAGTAATTCTTGGTTCACTTCACCTTCTCAGACTCGGACCCAGTAATCACTCACCCCACGGACGTGGGGAGTGTTTACTGGGGTTAATGACACACCAGTGCGCCATCCGGCTGTGTTGGAGCTCCGGAGACAGGGCATGTTTGGTACATTCATTATGAAAAAAAACACATAAACACTCAGAGTGTACACAAAGGCATAGCCTGTGGGGGTAGAGGACGGCTATTATTATTATTTGCCGTGGCGCTCCGGGGCGACTGACTTACTGATGTTGTAGGCGGTGTATTCACTTTTTAGCTGTAGGAAAACCCGGAAAACCTACAGCACCACCCCGGGTGGTTGGTGCGCACTTCAAGCTAGTACCAGACGTTGGGATTAGCATCTAGGCAACTCACATCACACTTGATTCACAACAAGGCATGTGGCCACCTAAAGAGACCCGTGTACTTGAGAAAAAAGATTCCGTACCGAAGCCTCGAACGTCTGTCTGATGCGGGCCAGAAGTTCTACTGCTAGATACCTTAGCCACCGACCATTTATTTACATTCAACTCCATGCAATTTTCAGAAATTGAAGTTAGGTCCTTTTGAATATTCCCATCATGTTTATTGTTGATATGGCTTTCGATTTTAAGATCATCTGCAAACAGCAAAAATTGAGAATTAATGCTTAATTATTCCATAACACCATTAATGAATATATTGAACACGAAGGGGTCTAGGTGGCTTCCTTATGGTACTCCTGAGGTGTCTGTGATATAAATGTTGCAAATAAATTAAGTTGTTTATGACGAGTTTTAAATAAATTAGCAAAATTAGTTTTGTGTATTTCCGTGTTAAAACTGATAGATATTTATCGCGCCTAATAGACTAGTGACCCGTTGAACATTTAAGTGTTGCGAAGTAGACAGTTTCACGCGTCATGGGAAAATAAACTGAAACCTTTTTGTGTAAAATAAATAGACTGATATCTCAGTGAAAGACAAAATGTTTTTGAGGAGAGTTTGCCTAGTTGAGTTGAAGGTCAGTGAATTGAAGCAAGAGAAAGAATGGGAACCGTCGAGACAGAATGAACACGAGAGTAGAAAAAATCATATATGAAGTCGGGCAGAACTGGACAAAAGAAAGGAAAAATTCAGTGAATTAGAAAAGCGAATGGATTCTACGACCACCACAGAAACTTCCATCAGAAACTAAATGCTGGATCTGAGTATGAACTTGGAGAAAATTCAGAAGGGCATCAAAAATTTCAAAGTCAGTTCGACGAAAATACTCCATGGGCAAACTACCGCCAACAATTTGAAGCTGCTGCCAAAGCAAACAGATGGAATGCTGAAAAATGCTATAGCATTGACACTGGCATTGCGTGGCGAAGCAACAAACATTTTACAAGCCCTCACCGCCCAACAACAGGATGACTATGAACAGCTAATAAACCATTTGTAACTTCGCTATGGCCAAGCCCACTTGAACATGTATTATCATTCAGAAATCAAGCGAATCCTTCCAAGAATTTGAAGCAGACATTGCACGCTTGGTTCGCCTGACATATCCAGCCGCGCTGGAAAGTCTTATGGAGCGACTAGCGGTTCAGGCATTTTTGGATCGGCTTCGTGACTAAGAAACCGGGCAAGACTTAACACTAGCTCGCCCTACACATCTCGTAGATGCATTGGCACGTGCTCTGGAATTCGAAGCGGCAAAGCAATCCTGCAAAAGCCAGAGTAGAGTCACAGGATGATCGAGGGAGACCCACAGGGGCCTACTTATATGGAAGCTGTCATGCGAAAAGTGATAAAGTGTTTTCTGAGAAAAGACTGATACGATGCCAAAATTGCAGAAAATTTGGGCACGTGCATAGCAACTTTCAAAAAATCGACACCGACGAATGTCGAGAAGGAGCAATCGTCAGACTGTATCCAGCATGCTCCAGTTAGCAACGCATATGTCGCTGTCCTTCAGCGAAGGAACAAAGGTGCCTTTGTAGATGATCTCATCAACAACAAGCCTTGCACCATGCTGCTAGATACGGGTGCGACTAGGACAATTATTAGGCCTACATTTGCCAATTGGAATTGGAAGATACGCACAGCAACAGGAGAGCCGGCAACTGTGTATAGTGAACTATAATAATAATATAATAATAATACTTCCTCGTAAACACTTGTTGAGTGTACTCAAAGGCATAGCCTGTGGGGGTAGAGGAGGGCTATTATTATCATTTGCCGTGGCGATCCGGGGCGACTTACAAATTTTTGGTGAGCATTCCCTTTTCAGCTGTAGGAAAAACCCGGAAAACTTACAGCACCACCTCGGGTGGTCGGTGTGCACTCCAAGCTAGCACTAGACGAGATTGGCATCTAGACAACTCACAATACACTTGCTTTTCAACAAGGCATATCGATCCGATATAAAGTAGTTGGAAAAAAATTTCTTGTACCTACATCGGGCTCGAACCGAGTATCGCTATGCTGGAGTTTCGAACGACCTGTACACCAGCAGCACCAAAGTGAAAGACTGGCCTCTAGTAGCAGATATCCAGAGGGTTCGAAATGAATTTCAGAGATGGCGTCCTCTGCGTAAATGGAGAAGAGATGCTTTTTCTATAGGTGTATTTTTTTTATTCCTTAATTATAAGTGAGTTACTAAACGGTGTTTTAAGTTTTACAATTGCTTTCATTTATCAACAATTCCATCAGTATGTTACTTAAAATGAATACGTAACAAAAAATTTCACATAACATATATACAGGCCGTTTCTTTTATCATGTGGTAACATTGCTATATTCTAAACCGTAATAGATAAAAAGACGATTAAATGGGAAAAAAGTTACTATTGTGGTGAGCAGTAAATTGGTCATAGAAAATTTAAGGGGATTCTCGTCCTTCCCAACTTATACATGGAAAACTGAAAATGCTGTTTTCGGTTTTTTACGAATAGAATTGTTATTTCAGAAAATATAAAAAAATTAAAAAGGAAAGTTTTATTGTATTCAAAATGTACTAGAACTACGTAACGATAAATTTTTAATCAAACGTTTGGTGTCAACACCGCCATCAACTATTTTTTTCAAATAAGGACCTGTCTACTTTATCACAAATATTGATAGAGCGATAAAATCACAATTCAGTGGTAATCACACTCGACATTTTTATATCGTTTCATATAAAATAACTAGAATCATCAGTGACAACAATTTTTAATTACGTTTAATTAAAAATTTATCATTACGTAGTTCTAGTACATTTTGAATACAATAAAACTTTCCTCTTTAATTTTTTTATATTTTCTGAAATAACCATTCTATTCGTAAAAACCGAAAATAGCATTTTTAGTTTTCCCAATGTACTGCTCACCACAATAGTTAAATTTTTTCTCATTTAATCGTCTTTGTATCTATTGCGGTTTAGAATATAGCAATGTTACCACATGATAAAAGACAGAAAACCCAAATTTTCAAAAAGATTAAATTTACATTTTTTTTCGATATGTATTTTATCAATTTGTTTGATTTCTTATCAACTCACAGCCAATCATATCGATAGGTCCGTAAATTTGGATTTTAAGTCTATCGGCAGAAAACGAAAGTTGCAAGGGGTAGACCCCTAAAAATCATGAAAAACACTATATCATCAGATTCACTTGAAAATTGCACTACTGCGTAAAATATTATGCTGATTCCAAAAATGTACGATTTGTATATGTCCAGATAGAAAGTTTAGTATAAAAAAAGGAGTAAAACGTCAAAAATTCCCTAGCATGATCAAATTTCGAAAATGTTTACTTTTCCATTTTCAAAATAATTATAAACATCCCCCATATGTATTTCGACAAGCTGATTTCGATCATAACAAAAAAACAATCATGGTGAAGAATTCACAAAATTTCAGAAGATTGACCCGCTCTCAACTCCAGAGAACGGTTCAAGATAAATCAATTCTGCGAAAGCCAATCGATTCATAACGCACTATATGGGTAAACTTTCATGCTGATTCCGAAAATATATTATTTTTTATATGCTCCTAAACAAGGAAAAAAACGCCAAAAATTCCTTCGCATGATCAAATTTCCGAAAATGTTTACTTTTCATTTTTAAAAAAATCGAAAACGTCCCTTATATGTATTTCGATGAGCTGATTCCGAATCGTGCCACAAAAATAAATATCTATGACGAATTGACATTTCAGAAAATTTTTCTCATCATTTTCTACGTGAAATTGCATTCTAGTTCAAAAATACGAGCTGATTTCACAATTTTTATGATATTCACAGACGATCAAAGTCAAGTGTCGATTCTGAAAAAAACAAAATATTCAAAATTTTATGTAATTTTAATAAAAAAATCGCCAAGTACTCTCAAATCTTTCTCGACGATTCCAAGTTCAAGAAAAAATTGTGGAAAATACCCCTCTCAACTCCAGCTGAACTTTTCAACTTGCGAACGGTTATAGATAGAGCAATTCTGCTAAAGTTAATCGATTCATAATAATGTTCGCTTCTAATGGGTCACGTGATTACGTATAGTTACAAGGGTGAAATATTGGTTATATGTAGAACAATTGTATTTTTCGCATTGTTTCGTTTTTTACAGTTTTCCATCTGTACCACAAAGCATAATTCAAAATTCACAATTTTTTTAAATATAATCTCTCTTGTAGATGCTTGTAACAGACAAAATTCAATAAGTAAACGAAATGGGAATGGAAGGAACATTTCTATTTGAAGAAATTTTACGGAAATCTAAGGAATTTTACTGAAATCTAAGGAATTCCACGGAAAACTAAGGAATTTCAAGGTACTGTACACCAGAATTTTGAGGTTTGAAGTTTTGTTGAAGTTCTTCTTTCAGATATTTTATAATTTCTTCGAGTTTCAACTTCGAATAAAAACGTTTCGGGGTCTTCTCCTTCTTCAATCAGTCCTTCTGGAAGTCTTTTCTGGAGTACAGCCTTCTTTCCAGGTGTTTCTAACTCACGTTCATCCAATTCTTAATTCAATTCGCTAACCTTCATGTCGACCATGCGAACTGTCCTCGGGAACATTTTGTCTTTTATTGTCTTCAACCGTGATATCAGTCTATTTATTTCAAACAAAAAGTTTTCAGATTATTGTCCCGCGATCCGAAAAACTGTCCACTCCGCAAATACTTATTTGTTCAACGGGTCACTAGCCATTAGGCGCGAAAAAGTTCAATCAGTTTTTTTTAACACGGCGAACACTTATTAATTTCAAACATCCGATTTCTGACACCAAATGTATTAAAAGTCAACTTACCATAATTTGCTAATTGATTCACACAATCTAAACAATACAATTATTTTAAAGCATCTATATCACAGTCACTAACTCTGTCTAATTGTGAACTCTCGAACTAACTGTATCTCCGCAACTGCACTCTGCCTTCCATCTGATGTTAAGCGTCTTATATACCGGCAAGTAGATTTCTTTCAACATTCTCGAACTGTCGAAAGTATACGGTGACTCGTTCAGAGTCACGGGTGTACCGTTAAGGAGCAGAGATGAGATCATTCCTTTGCCGTTAACAAATCGAAGTCGAATAATTAGGCGGTCAGGTCTGGCCTCATAATCTTTACATTACTCATATTTCATTATGATATATTAAATTCAAAACTAAGTTTGGAATAGTAGTTTGAGAATGTCCATATTGGACAAAACTGCGGTAACATTAGTGTTACAAATACAAGTGGTACAAAAACATAGGAAGTTTTATTTCTCATATTTCGTTATAATATATACTGAAATAAAGGAAAAAATATCTTAATTGAATGGACTTTCTCACCTGTCATTTGAAAATGGTCAGGTGATATTACTCATAGATCTAATGAACTTAATATGGTAATTCTGTTTTGAGGTTTCATTATCCCTAACTGTTCCAAAGTTAATGGGGAGAGCACATATAACAAAATTACCATATATTCCCATAAAACATACCTTTACTCCAGCTATTTCCAACATAAACATCGCAGCTCCTAGAACATGACCTGCGTTATAAGCCCAAAATTTCACTCCAAGAACGTCTTTTTCTTCGTGAAAATTTATTGTTTCAATCTTGTCCATACTTGCTTCCAAGTCTGCTTCTGTATAGAGCATTTGTTCCGTAGCAATGTTACTGAAATTAAGAATTTATTAACAGAAAGTAAATATAATTAAACGTTGCATTTATGTAAACATTATTATATATGAAATATATGTAAACTCTACTGAGGACATTTCCCCAAGAATACTTCCAATTTTCTTTTGGGTTTCAAAAAAGGTTTTTGGATAAACTCATCAAAATATTATTCAACAGCCTGTGCTAGCGAGGAAAATCCAGGACCTGCTGCTTCAGCCTGGTGGGGGTATTTATCATATGGGTAAAACTCCAATGCTCAAGCACAATGGCCACTCTACTACTTCTATTCAAAGAGTATCATAAGAACAACCAAAAAGATTATATATAGGGGTAATCTAAACTCTGGAACTCTCGTGAACAACGGGTGTATATGCCGAATTATAGTGATTGAAAATTCGAAGAAGAGAGGCTGTTGTGAACTGAACACAAAGAATTTAAACAAGGTGAGTTGAAAAAATTCCCCCAAGCCTATTTACTTCCTGCGGCTGTGACTTTTTTACAAGCTTCTCGTGGGTCCATACGTGTAAACTATGGAAAAATAAATTGGGAAGACAAAATAGCTCTTTCTAATAACAATAAAGCACTCAGGAACCTTAGAGAAGAAACAATGAATTGAGCGATTTTTGTGGATTATACTTTTGTCTATATGAATTTCTAATGAAAATTGGATCATTGAAAAATCAACCATCTGAATGAAAATGCAGATTTTTCTTTCTATTTAGGGTCTTTTCACGATATCTATCAGATGTAGTTCAACGTCCAGCATGACCTCAGCCTGGGAAGTAGTTGTTTTCTATTAAATATTACTAAAAAATCTCCACTTTTATGTGGGTTTATACTATTTTCGAAGAAAAACTTCATTTACTCAATTTTCCATTGAGAATGTTTCCCTTTTCAACATGAATACCTTTCAAGAGATCATCTTGAACAATGGCTAATCGCGACTAAAGTTTGTCTTTCAGCCGCAGATGCTTCCACATCTGATTTTTAGAACATCCTGTTCATATTTTCCAAAATATCAAGATATATCTCACGCTTATTTTCATATTTTAAACAAAATACATGATTGATATTTGAAATAGAGGATGATGTCTTTTCTATATATTCTAAGTGATTATTCACAGCTTCACATATATCAATTGGAAATTCAATTTTTGTACCTTTCACTTCAATGGCTTTCATCTACTACATTAGAGCTTGTTTTATTATGCAGTAGAGATGTGATCCCATTCCAAACCACTTTGGAATTAGTATCAGTGAATTGTTCTTTATAAAATTTGTATTTTTTCCCCAATAGTTTTTTCACTAGTTTATAAAATGAGAATATTGCTCCAAAAAATATTCAGAATTTTTTTATTAATGAAAAGGAGTTGAATGTTTTCAATAATTCCTCATACGCCTCATCTGGATGTTGGTAAAGGTTTCATTAACTTAGTTCAACTAATTCTTCCCTAAGTTTATCACAGTTGAATCTTTTAATTCCAGGCATAGGATTCTCAACAATTTTCTTCGAATTATTTGAAAGTATTTGTTAATGAAATTTCTTTTCAGTATTTGTAACGAAATGATCAATTAAAGTAGAACTCTTCGCAACTTCCCTAGTTCCCTAGTAGAATGGTTTCATTAACTAATTATTAGATCTGTAGACGTACATGAGTTGCTTTTTTGCCTTACTTTAGAACAAAAAATTAATATATTTGTCTCCAATGAAGAAAATTTCACAGTTGCATTCGTTAAAACTCTGTTCTATCCATGAAGTCCAGAAATTTTTGAATTCTCATTTTGGGAAGACGATATAAACTACAAATAATAAAATTGTGATTTTCAAGTTACAGCAATAAATGTTAGCTGGTGTTCGTCTTTTGCTAACTTCGAATTCAAATTGAAGTATTTTTCTCATTCTTTCGCCACCCAAGTTTCTGTAATCACGTTTATGTCTAATTTCAGGTACTGAGTTATTATTTCTAAATCGTCCATTTTATTTTTTGTTGATCTAGAGTTTAGGTAATTTCTAAGTGTTTCTCCTCATTACAGTGATATTGGTGTGATTCTTTCAATACCATTGTTTAATTTGGTAATGTAGAAATGTTTCTACTGATTGAGTTTTTATTATGGATATAATGAATAAGATGATAATTTGCTTCTGGTTTTTTAGTTTGTATTTTTTGTTGTCGTTACTAACAATTGAAAAATGCTCGAATCCAATACGTTTCAAAATACAATACTGTCATATAGTGCAGGTGAAAAAATAGGACAGGAACTGTGAACTTAACATAACTCTCCCCCTTTGAAAAGGTTTATTTTCAGAAAACTTCTGAAATAATAAATTCAACTGAAACAATAAATAGTCCAATTTCAAATTTGATCTTCTTCAGTTGGTAAGATGCATATCTTGGATACTGGACGTTTGTGTTTCGAAGCAGCACATTGAATGGCGGCTAATCTGCTCCAGGATGAACCTCCACAATACGGCCTATCGTCCATTTCAGGTACGACAGATTATCATCCTTGACGACTACCATAACGCCTTGCTTCAGAATTATTGACGAATTTTTCTTCCATTTCAGCCTGGTCTGCAGTTCGGAAATATACTCTTTGTGCCACCTGGTCCATAAATGTTGAGTTATTTTCTGCAGACTTTGATACAAGGACAGTCTAGATTCTGGAATATGTTGCACAGTGGGATCAGGAATCGAAGTCAACTTTCTTCCAATCAGAAGATGTGCAGGTGTAAGAGCTTCAAGATCGTTTGGATCAGAAGATAGAAGCGATAATGGGCGGAAGTTCAGAACTGTTTCAATTTGCAAAAGAACAGTGCTGAATTCCTCATATGTATGGAGAGTGTTACCAACAACCCGTTTCAAATGATTTTCAACTGATTTCACCCCAGATTCCCAAATTCCTCCGAAGTTGTGTGATTTTGGTGGAATGAATGACCAAAGAATACCCTCTCTACTTAGGGAATCTTTCAAGGAATTTTGGTTCGATTCAGAAGCAAGAAAAGTTTGTAGTTATGGAAAAATATGTGCTTGGTTTACCTCTTCTGCTTGTAAATCGACGGAGAGCCGATAGAAAAGTTCTAGTGGTTAGATCAGTAACAAGTTCCAGATGTATTGCCTTTGTAAGGAAACAGATGAATAAAGCTATGTAACCTTTGATGTGTTGGCATCCCCGGCCTTTTTTATTTTTTATCATGATTGGTCCAGCAAAATCTATTCCCATGTTCTCAAAACCTAAAGACTGACCGAAACGAGATTTTGGTAATGAACCCATCAAAGGTTGGATACTACTTGGATTAACTCTGAAGCAAATAACGCAGTTATCTCTTGCCCGTAAAGGCCAATGCTGTATCACTTCCGTTAAAAATAACTTCACCGTTATTCGACATTTCCGTTATTTTGCTATTGCTTGGTAATGCAAAATAACGGAAATGGCGAGTAACGGTGACGTTATTTTTAACGGAAGTGATACAGCATAGGGCTGATTATCTTTCTCTCAAAGATGCAACTAGACATATTTCTTGCTTTTTGTGATAAATCTGCTAACACATTAGCTGCACAAAGTTCCAGTTTAGGAAGAATAATACTTTTCAAAGGTGCAATTCTTGTTTTGGCACAAAGAAGACTCACTGATATATTACCTTTTGCATCAATCGACCTCACATATAAACAAGAACCATACGCTTTCTCGCTGGCATCACAGAAACCATGAAGCTCAGTATATACTGATTCATTAATGAATATATGTCTATTGACTTGTATGTCATTCAGTTCAGAAAATTGATTTATAAAATTTATCCATGTGGATTGGAGATCTGAAGGAATAGCCTCATCCCAAGAAAATTTATGTAACCACAACTTCTGCAAAATAAGTTTGGGTATAATAGTAATAGTGGCTAAAAAACCCAAGGGGCCAAACATTTTTGCAGTTGATGATAAAATATTTCGTTTTGTTATACGATTTGGTAGATTTTGAATAAGATCATCAACAGAATATTTGAATGTATCAGCGAGTGAATCCCATAGTATTCCGAAAGTTTTTTCAAAATTGAAGATTCGTTTGATAACCATTTTCGCAATGGAAAGCCAGCTGATGAAAGAATTTTGGAGACATCTTGTTGTATCTGAACAAGTTCCTCCAAAGTGTCACGACCTGTAAGAAGATCATCCACATAGAAATCTCTTTCTATTATGGAAGACGCTACAGGGTATTGACACCTGTTTTCTATTGCTAATTGTTTAAAACAACGAACACTTAGAAAGGCTGCTGAGGATGTCCCGTATGTAACAGTTTGCAACTCGAAGCACTCCAGTTTATCTATGGGATTTTCTCGCCAAAATATACGATGAAATTTTCGATCGCCTACATCTAGTAGGACCTGACGATACATTTTGGCCACGTCTGATGTTATAACAAACGTATGCTTGCGAAAATGTAGTAAAATTGAAAACAGATCATATTGAATAACAGGTCCTACTTTTTAAACAGTATTTACAGATTGTCCTGTATTTGCTTTCGCGGATCCATCGAACACCACTCGAATTTTAGTTGTGAGACTACTGTTTTTGAAAACTGCGTGATGTGGTAAATAGAATATTTTTGAGAATTCTAATGAAAAAGTTTCTTCAATTTTCAACATATGATTGAGATCTTGATATTCTCACATAAATTGATTTGATTTGTGGGTTTTGGGTGAGTTTTCTTTCAATACTGAAAAATCTATTCAATGCTGTTTGACGTGAATCTCCCAGGTTTATATATGACTTGAAAGGTATTTTCACTATGAAACTTCCTGTAGAGTTCCATTTGAATGTTTGTTGAAAATGACTTTCAACCTCTTGCTCTTCCAAGGACAAACACCTCTCTGATACTTCACAACTCTCAAGTTCCCAAAATTTCGAAACTTGAGATTCTAGATAACTGCATGTTTTAGAATCAGTATAATTATTGAACATTTCTCCTGCCACGATCCACCCAAATTTAGTATTTTATAATGTGGGATGATTTTGCCCTAGAGAAATATTGCCTACGCATAGTAGATTCCAGAATAATGCTGAACCTATCAAGAGATCGATTTTACCATTTTTAGGCAAAATCAAACATGAAATGGTTTCACAGAAAGATGAATAATTTGAATAAATCATCACACGAGATCTGTGCTTCAAAGCAGATGAACAGTGATTGATGCCGAAAATAACAGAATTGATTTCATTTCTAGGTAATCGTAGACGTTTTGCTAAATTATCAGTGACGAAATTAGCTTGAGAACCTGAATCGAGTAAAGCTCTACATGAATGAAGATTGCCATCTACATCAGCAACTTGAACACATGCAGTAGATAGCAATATTTGATTAGAATTCGAATGAGAACTTGAGTATGTCATGAACGAAGTGTTTGCTACTTGAGAACAACTTGCTTGGTTTTCTGGTGGGGTAGGATTTTCAGAAGAAACATTCAAATCGAAATGTAAAAAAGTATTATGTTTTTTCTTGCATTTTTGGCACAAACTAGCCCTACATTGTTTGAAATTATGATTCTTGCGCAAAAAATTGACACAAATGCCACGTATTTTCACTTCTGACAGACTTTCGTTGATTGGGATTTTCAGAAGATCTTGACAATTATAAGTATTATGTAAACCATTACAGAAATTGCAAAATTGATTCATTTGAGTTTGACTTGATACGTAATGGGATAGATTATGTGATTCTTTTTTGGATTTCGTGTTGTACTTTATGTCTGCCTCAAGACTTGTGTGAAGCGATTCTAAAAGTTCATGCACACCTATTTTTTAAGAATTTTTGTAAATCTTGAAAAGTAGGCAGTTCATTTGAGCTGAGACATTGAGAAAATGCTTCCCATTCACGTTTGGTTATCCGATCAAGCTTTGATATGATAATGTGAATGAGTAAAGTATCCCAATATTTTATAGGTTGTTTCAGACTTTCGAGAGACCTGATATGCTTCAGAATATTATCCAAGAGTTGTCTAAGAGCAACGTGAGATTATTTTTGTATTGTAGGTAAATCAAAAATTGCTCTAACATGATTATGAACTATGATTTTCTTATTTTCAAATCTTTCACGCAATAATGACCAAGCAGTATGGTAATTGGAGGAGGAAACCTCTATTGATTCGATAATATGAGCAGCTTCTTGCTTCAAACATGATTTTAGGTAATAAAATTTCTGTATATCGTTCAAATTTGAATTGTTATGGATCAGTGCATTGAATGAATGTAAATTTATAATTGGTAGCTTAATATCTATACCTGTCTTCGACACATTACTTCCAATACTACCAATAGTAGAGGTTGCACCAGTGGACTTTGTAGGGGCAGCAGTATTAGGAGTAGAATATTTGGAGAAAAATGTCTCTTCAAATTTTTCTCGCTCTGTAATATGTGATTCGTAAGTGTCAGTATTGACAGTTATCAATTCGATTTCTAACTGAATGGTTTTGAATTATAACCAAATTGATTCTAGTTTACCTAGCCTTGACTGTAATCCAGAAATCAGCTCGACACTAACTTCTGAATCTTTCAGCTTGTCAAAATGATTTTTGATGCGGGTAACTTGCCCTTCTATTATTCCCCGTTCATGAATTAAAGTTGTTAACCTCTCCATACCTGAGAATTCACACAAGTCCCCCACAAATAGAAGTGTTCGATATAGTTAAGAAGGATATAAATATACAGACTTCATAGGAGTTTGATCTGCTTGACTTGCTCTGCCTGTAGTTTGGATTTTGAATCTTTCAATTTCTTGAAACTTTTTCTTGGTGGTTGTATCCGCTTCAGAAGGACCATATGGTTGATTTGGTAATGTAAAAATTTTTCTACTGATTGAGTTTTTTTTATGTATATAATGAATAAGATGATAATTTGCTTCTGGATTTTAGTTTTTATTTTTTGTTGTCGTTACTAACAATTGAAAAATGCTCGTATACAGTACATTTCAAAATACAATACTATCATATAGGACAGGTGAAAAAATAGGACAGGAACTGTGAACTTAACGATCATCGAAAGTGTAAATATAGTTGGTAATCATGAAAAGCAATTTATGATTTGTTCAACGTATCATAGTGCTTGAAACTTTCACACTTGAAAGTATTATCTGCTACGTATGTTAAGCTGGCACAGCCGTTTCAGCACAATCAAAAAAAATTGTGCAGTATTTTATAACTTATTAATAACTATTTTATAACACTACTTTCAATTTTATAAATCAAGTGGTTCCGAAGAAAAAGGGGTTGGGCTAGCTTAACGCTTAAGTTGGCACAGCCGTCACGTAACTTTTTTCCTGATGAATATATTCGGATGATTGAAACGCTGGAATTTATAACTTTTTACTAACTTCTGAGTGACACACAAGGAGTTTCGAAATGTACCTTCCTAAAGCACAAAAATCACCGAATATTCGAATTAAACTGCATAAATATCAAGATTTCACTTCTTCATTTTTTAACTATTGTAAAACTGAACACTGAGGGGACACTAAGTGATACTTCTCTCATATGGCCGATGGTGGTGGAAGGAAAATTCCGGTGAAAACTAAAATCGTCTCCGAAACTCAATGAGACGGAAATCATAACCAAATACCCATCTGTTCTTACATTTTCTCACTCCATCACTATCATCTGAAAATCATGAACGTATTACTTTGTGTATTATTTGTGAACTGGCAGGAATGAAAAATGTCTACGTCAAATACGAATGAATTAATTATCCTCTAATGATATGATCACGAAGTGAAATTAAATAAGACATTGAGTGAAAATATTTTCACCTTATTCGATACAGAATGAGACTGAAAACATTATAATTCAACAATTTTCAAAATAAAATTATATAGAGGTATATTCTTTCATTTTCTCAATTTTTTGCACTCTGATTTTAAAACTCCAGCTCAATCATCGGAAATAGTGATACAGAAATGTATTACATTATATTCGACCCATCTGAGCTGACTGGGATGAAAATTTCCCCGATATTTTCTACGTAATGCGAAAAGACTGGTTTGCTATGAGATCTCGCAATCTTTCGATTCTCTCATTTTCTAACTTCAGCACAATGACCGATGAATAAATACATATAGGGGATGTATTCATCAATACTCAACCCATGCCATCTGAGCAAGAAGGAAAATCAGCTGAAAAAAAATATTTTTTTCTACATTCATACAAAGAGCAAAACTTTATTGAACTATATTCAGTGGAAAAACAAGCTATTTATTGCACTAGTGCAATAAAGTTTTTATTGCACTCATCTGTCATTCTACTTCAACGTGCTATCATCATGATAAACATAAACGTTTAGCAGATATTCTGTGAAATTTGCCATTCGTTTTAAACAGCTACATACTTTATATTATTTTGAATTAATGTTAGTAGTCAGAGTTGAACAAACAATGCCTTCCCGAGAATAACTCCATAATCAAAACCGATCCGCCTTGTTCTAAACCGTCTACCTGCAAAGAGCAAACTGTCTGTACTATGACCACGACTCGTGATAACATACGCGCTCATGGCTACTATGATTTTGATTTTTATAATGCAACTGTGGTTATATAAACTTCAGTCAAAATTTAATTCTGACAATAATTACAGAACTGAAAGTTTTAAAATGAGTAATATTAATGGAAAACTAGATGATGGTGATGAAATCGATAGTAATAATTATTTATTTAAATTGCGTATTTCATTTTCCTTCACCTAGTGCCGCACCTAAATAAATAATTTTTTGCTTTTTGCATGAACGTAGAAAAAATTTTATATGCAAAAAATGTTTATTGCACTCGACGTGTTGTCCAACTCGGCCTAACGGCCTCGTCGGACAATTTCACGTCGAGTGCAATAAACGCTTACTTTTTGCTCTTGGTGCATAAATAACTATTAATGTTATTCAAAACATGATGCTACAGAGAGCATAGGAATTTTTCAACTTTTTTGCCTTCTGATTTTATAACTCCAGCACAATAATCCAAAATAGTTATACAGGAATGTATTACATTATATTCGACCCATCTGAGGTGACTGGGATGAAAGTTTTCCTTATATTGAATTTTACGTAATGCGAAAAGATTAAAGTTTATATGCAATAAATCGAACGAAAGTGTGAAGTGAGAAGTGTGTGTACGGAGAGGATCAAATAAGTCGAAAAAAAACCTCTCCATACGAACATTGAATTACATCTGTCATCCATTAGTGCAATGTTCCTCAATTAGGATATATTGCATGTGCAAATTATAATAAAGCCATTAATATGATGGACAGGGACAGGTCAGACAACAATAGAATCGTCTTGTTCCACAAAACGAAAGATAACATTCAAAAGCCTCATAGTATTCCCCTACGAATGCCAAAAAAAAATTAAAATGTTCTATGTTCTCGGTCACATCAAGTTTTGAACACCGTTAAAAATACTTTTTCAGTTGATTTTTGCTCCGGTTCGGATCACAATATGGGTTGAGTATTGATATATACTTCCCCTTCATGTATTATCATTGTGCTGGAGTTAGAAAATGAGAGAATCGAGAGATTGCGATAGTTCATAGCAAACCAATCTTTCTGCATTTGGTACACAATAATAATACATTTTGGGGAAATTTTCATCCCTGTCATCTCAGATGGGTTTAATAAAATTTAATTCAACCCTGTATCACTATTTCGTATGATTGTGCTGGAGTTATAAAATCAGATGGCAAAAAAATTGAAAATGTTCTATGCTCTCGGTCGAATCAAGTTTTTAACACCGTTAAAAATACTTTCTCAGTTGATTTTTGCTCCGGTTCGGATCACAAAATAAGTTGAGTATTGATGAATACTTCCCCTTCATGTATTTACCGATCATTGTGGTGGAGTTAGAAAATGAGAGAATCGAGAGATTGCGATAGTTCATAGCAAACCAATCTTTCTGCATTTCGTACACAATAATAATACATTTTGGGGAAATTTTCATCCCTGTCATCTCAGATGGATGTAATAAAATTTAATTCATCCCTGTATCACTATTTTGTATGATTGTGCTGGAGTTATAAAATCAGAACGCAAAAAAATTGAGAATGTTCTATGCTCTCGGTCGAATCAAGTTTTGAACACCGTTAAAAATACTTTCTCAGTTGATTTTTGCTCCGGTTCGGATCACAATATAAGTTGAGTATTGATGAATACTTCCCCTTCATGTATTTAACGATCATTGTGCTGGAGTTAGAAAATGAGAGAATCGAGAGATTGCGTTATTTCAAAGCAAACCAATCTTTTTGCATTACGTACACAATAATAATACATTTTGGGGAAATTTGCATCCCTGTCATCTCAGATGGGTGTAATAAAATTTAATTCATCCCTGTATCACTATTTCGTATGATTGTGCTGGAGTTATAAAATCAGAAGGCAAAAAAATTGAGAATGTTCTATGCTCTCGGTCGAATCAAGTTTTGAACACCGTTAAAAATACTTTCTCAGTTGATTTTTGCTCCGGTTCGGATCACAATATAAGTTGAGTATTGATGAATACTTCCCCTTCATGTATTTAACAATCATTGTGCTGGAGTTAGAAAATGAGAGAATCGAGAGATTGCGATATTTCAAAGCAAACCAATCTTTTTGAATTACGTACACAATATTTTTTTTATTTTTGGGGAGGTGGAGGAAATCTCCAAACTCAATAAATATTGTGAGATTCTCCTTATTAGGCATACTCACTAAAACCTCCACCTCTGTGTAGGTCCGGTCAGGCTATTGCCTCCGGTGACACTTAAGGCTTTAAGCCCATTGTATCTTACCTAAGTTGTAATGTCACAAGTAGAAATACTACAGGCATACGAGATATCCGTCGGCAATAGTCGGAGTGAGGAGATCGGTAGAAGTCGGTTGCGTCGCTGGTCTGCCGTTCAGCTGTGACGTGATCGCGATAGATCCGTTAGAGCGGCTTTACATTTATGCAAGCATTTGCAATGCAAGACAGGTATTGCAAGGCAATGTAGAAATTGTGTCTAAGAGCGGCTTTACATTTATGCAATGCATTTGCAATTCAAGACAGGTATTGCAAGGCAATGTAGAAATTGTGTCTTACATTTATGCAATTATTGTTGTGTTGCCAGCAGTTTATACCAACATAATATATTTCGAGAAAATCTAACCTCAATAAAACATTTTGATATTTTGTTGGTTTGCACTTAACTGAAATTCGAAAAATTACATTCCACCTATCACTAACGCTTTTGACAAATTTTCTATTTCTTTTTTAAGTTGGAGTTAAAGGTTAGGAGACATTCGAAAAACAATATCTACAGGTACTTTGGTGTGCTATTGGCATTGAATTTCTCACCAGAAAACTCACTAGAATTGGTCACGAATTGCGTGAAAATTTCAACCAGTCGAAATTTTTTGGGCTTGCACATAACTTGCATGGGCGCAAGCGCAATGTAAAATTTAGTCTTGCATTGCACAAAAATTGCATGAAAATTGCATAATGTAAAGCCGCTCTTACATTTATGCAATTATTGTTGTGTTGCCAGAAGTTTATACCAACATAATAAATATATTTCGAGAAAATCTAACCTCAATAAAATATTTTGATATTTTGTTGGTTTGTACTTAACTGAAATTCGAAAAATCACATAACACCTATCACTAACGCTTTTGACAAATTTTCTATTTTTTTATTTTTTTTAAGTTGGAGTTAAAGGTTAGGAGACATTCGAAAAACAATATCTACAGGTACTTTGGTGTGCTATTGGCATTGAATTTCTCACCAGAAAACTCACTAGAATTGCTCACGAATTGCGTGAAAATTTCAACCAGTCGAAATTTTTTGGGCTTGCATATAACTTGCATGGGCGCAAGCGTAATGTAAAATTTAGTCTTGCATTGCACAAAAATTGCATGAAAATTGTATAATGTAGAGCCGCTCTAAGATAGATAAGACATTGCCAGTAGAGCGCGCATACCAAACGCTAGGGAGTCGGCCGTCACTGCTTCGCATTCATTGTGTAGTTGGCGTTGGCGTAGTCAAGAAATAAATAAATAAATAAATAAAGGTTTATTTTCCACAGTAATCTTTCAATTCTACACTGGGATTAATATATTCATGACTCCCGCACACTGCAGCTCAATCTTCGCCCGGAGGGCTCAGTTGAGGAGAATTTCGGGAGGACTCACTGTGGGCCGCCTCCCTCACCCCCAGACCATTGCTGGACTGAGGGCGGGGTACACAGGGTCCCGACAAAGGGGCGCCACCCCCGCTGGTGTTGGCGGAAGGTCGAACATTTCAATTCATAGTGGTGATGGTGCGTATAATACATGCCTCCTGCAACAATCATGCATGTCGTACGAGTTGAATTCAATGTAGATACTTCTTATGTCTGAGTTTACTCGGAGGTGGTTGTTCACGTGCTGTCCCGGAAAAGGCTGATGCAAAAAAACGGGTTGAGGTACTTGCGCCTAGGTCTTACTGGCGGCTTGGTTCCCTATGGAACCGGTTCAGCCCATCTTTCCTGAAAGATGGCCAACGATTGATAAATCAGCCCACCGTGTTTGCGGGGCACGTAGTCGAGAGAGATCCCTTAGATTGATAACATTTTGCCAATAGAGCGCGGCGCACACATATGTTGAATTAATTGAATTGAATTTAAAAATAAAAAAGATTTCAGCAACAGAGGTTTGAACCAGCGCTTTATGTTTGGTAGCGAGTGACGCTAGCCTTGCCTCCACGGAGACGTCGTACAAGTTGATGTACAAATGTGGGGTATATATTTCTCCAGCTACCAGAGCACGCTGTTTGAATATTAAAAAAAATAATGATTGTGAATGGAATGAAAGTATGATAATAATAATGATGTTTGGAATAAAAGTGAAAAATTGCGAGGTAACGAGGGTGTAACGTTTGAAGGTGCGATTCCAATGAGAAAAGTATACAGGGTGTTTTAAAATGCATAATTTAAGAGAAATGAATGTGAGTGCTGCGTGTGTGTCAAATGTCAAGTGGGAAATGGGGGTAGCAAAGTATTCAGCACAAATATATATATAGGACGTCATAATTATTTAAGAGAAAAAACATGGCGACTGCTTGTCAAATTTAGTATACCAGGTGTACCAACATATCATTAAGAGGAGAAACATGGAGGTTAAAGAAAAAACACATCATTGAGGGTATGAGGTGGAGATTTTTCAAAACGCTGCGTTTTCATCATCAGGTGACGTTAGATAAAAAAACAATTTTAATAGAAATATTTATTATACAGTTTTATTTTGGTAACATATCACAAAGCCATTTGTATAGAATATCTACGTTTCGGAGACTGCAATTATAGTGGGGTTGATTAACAACGTGATGCATACAAGGTGAGATACCATCGTTGTTTCCGAATGCTGGAACCATCCATGACGTATTATCATAGTCCTCCAAATTCACAACACGAGTAGGTAGGTCCAATTGATGAAATTTCTCAGTAAGATAGTCACGTTTTTGAAGTCCTCGTACATAAATGATATCAACATTTTGTAAATTTTTCTTGAGGATGGAATCTAATTGATGATATTCCACAAAGCCAGAGGAATACCTCAATCCATGAACGTTTCGCTCCAAGAAACAGGCAGTACGTTTATCTGCTCTACTCAAAGAGGAAAATAGTATGGTTGGCAGCAGCAGAAAATTACTACATTGAATTTCAATCCTAATGGCAATCTCCTTAGGATGGAATTGTTGCTCGATGGTAAAGCCTTGAATATCTACAACAGCAATTCTCATCTTGACTCTGTGATTGATACTGAAGTGAAAAGCATATGTTCAGTTTAATTTGTTAATGATTTCGCTGAGTGGGAGGTGCTCTATAACAGTGTCGTACACAATGATGCAATAGGCTCTAGTATTTTGGGGAAATCCTTCAGATGCCTCGATTTCGAGTTTCACATCAACAGTGGAACTTTTTATGATCTCGTCCCTTCTAGAACAATCGGTGACAAAGAGAGTCTTGCCAACAAATTCGGTGGATTATGTTGATTAGTAATTTTGTAGCTGAGACCGAATTGTGCATAGTTGAAATAGGCTTGCGAAAAATTCATCTTTGCAAAATTCAGATGCATATTCTCTTTGGGATAATTCTCACCGTTCAGAGTGAGCGTTATATTTTTGATATTCGAATGAGCGAATATTGTTGGATCATTGTTGAATTTGGTGTAATCACGGTCTTTTTGGAAACATACAATCACATAGCAAGGACTTTCGAAAAACGAGGAAGTCTTGACGGTCCATATTTCACTTTTTGCACCTTGTGTGAGAGCAGGCAACATATGAAGTTCCCATTTTCTGAACGGCATGAGAATAGGAGTTGGAATTGGATGGCCTTCAAGAGTTGCAATTTAATTTGATCATGCGGAAAGATTCGCTTAACTTTGAGATCAATATTTTCAATTTCCAACTTGACTGCTGTTGTACCAGCCGGCGATCCAGCGGCCTCCTCTATTTTGAAGCAGTTGCTATCATCTGCAGCTTGTACTAATCGGATGGTACGTTTGCCATAGGAAACACATTGATAATCGTTGAAAATATTCAAAAAATGTTTGATGGGTATCAGTGGTGTTGATAACCCCAGCGTTGCTGGGGAAAGTCCAACTTGAATTGGCCAAGTGCTTGATATCTTCGTCGGTGTAGGTGAGAAAGCCTCTGACAGTACTGACAATTCCAACTTCACGAACCGTCTCCAATTCCTTACCGCTTTGTTCATAAATAGCAGATTGAAACATGAAAGCGCCAGCATTGTTTACGAATGTTACACGACCATCTCCTTTGGTTTTCACAACTTTTCCACTGATGAATAGCAGGCTATCATATTCAAAGTATCGTAAGCGTCAGATTGATTGATGTTGATTTCAATGACATCATTGTTGCGAAAGGACTTGACATATGGGTAGTGAGTCCGCCATTCCACCTTTTGTATGGATTCATCGTTGTGTGGTTTTCGGAAAATGTTGAACACTTGATTGGACAACATGATAACCAAGAGATTCCAAAAACAGTTTATTCTCCGGTGACAGTAGTTGACGCACGTTGAAGGTCTTGGTGAAGACTGAGGTGGGGTATGGTGGTGAGTTATTCTTATGAATAGTTAGCACCATACTTTCGCTTCAATTACAAACGAACGATTATTTCTTCGTTTCGAAAATCAACGAGTTGAGAATGCTGGTCCAGCACTCGCAGCGTAATATTGTTTATTTCGTCTCTATGAGCAATGGGTAGATAAATGAGGTGGTCGGGCGTTTCGTCAATTGCGTAACCAGGATCAGCACCAACAGCAAATTCGTATATCGTATGAGACGGTGCGTCGTTGTAGAATGCTCCGAACGTAATGTTGCTATCTATGTGTATGGTACGTACTTTAATGATATCTACAGGTAGATCTAATGCGTAATGCAAGTTGGGTTTGAGAAGAATAGACGAAAACCCTAAAATGCAGGCCAAACTGTTTTCAGGTCGGAAATCAATTGAGTGTTTAAGGCAGAATATTTCGCTTTTCAGCATATTATTATTCGGTATGAGGTAGAAAAATTCCTCGAGGTTTTCCTTGTATATTTTTGGTGTGATGTGTTTGCTGATCAAAGCCTCAATATCACCAATTCCGTAAGAGCCAGTAGGGATATCGATACTCTGTTTAGTTTTGCCACAGTTTTCAAAGTAGTAGAATTTTGTACCTTCTTCAATGTTGGGTATACTGTTGTACAAATGGAAGCTGAGCAAAGCCAAACGGTATTCTGAATCAGAATCCAATCGAATGGGCGGATTGAAATCGATGGAAAGCATTGAAGAACGACTCGTCAACATGACTGATATAGTGTCGAAAGCGACCCACCTTAAATAATGAACAACAACCTGGATGAAAAATCATTTACTATTACAATAATAACATTGAAATTGTGCGCTAACTGGTCCATGATACTCTGCTTCTTTTAGTGATGCCGTTGACAGTCCAAACTCATTTTGATAATGAATGAAACATGGTAGACAAATCTGCAAAGCGAATCGATTTTTGTAGTCCTTTGGTAACCTATGCCATACATCCAGCAACTCCCAAGGTCCTGCGTTCCCAATCAAATATTCGATTGACAGTTGAGTATCAGTGAAATCTCGCAATGATTTATATTTATGCATTTCAGCCAACGATTTATGCATCTCAGCGGTGGACATTATGAAGTAGAAACTTTAGGCAGAGATGTCCGCATTGTAATTTTGATATTGACCATTATTATATGTAATTCTTACACCCCTCCCAAAATATCTTGCCAATTCCATTGGAGGTTTGAGATTGCCGAAACTATCGAAATATTGTGCGACATTGCCGTTTTTATTGTAAGCTACCCAATGAGTGCCCGCATTCAAGTGGGAATCCAAGTTCAATACAGCGCATTCTCGCAGCCAAGGACCACAAGTTGGCAACGTATCACGCATAATAACTCCACGAAAATGTGGTATTTTTATCTGACGAGCACACTCCTGAATTTCCGAATCGTATAATGCTCTATGGGGTAGCTTATCTAGCACTTTTTTTGCTTTTTCAGGTAAAGACCTCGTCCTTTGCGTTGATGTTGTTTTTTCAGGAACAGTCCAAATCCTCGAGGGGTTTTCCGCAGGTACAAACCCGAACCCAAATGCTCCATGGGTTCATTGTGACGTTGATCTTCTTCGAGTTTCTTTTTAGCATTTTTTGCGTCTATCACGGATTTTGCTATAGAGCTCGCTCCACCTGCCAACGCACCCAAAGTCGAAAGTGCAGCAAATATAGGTATGAGGAGTAGGATTCCTCCAGATTTTGCATCGAATGGAATTATTCAAGGCACTCGTATTTTCTTACGTCCTCCAGCTTGACTCAATGCCATTTTACCTGCTCGCAAAGCCGAAGCACTAGATTTCTTAATATTAGTAGGATTGTGTTTCCAATTTTTAATAATTTTTTGAAGCAAGTTACGTCGAAAAGACACGCCCATACCTAGCTTACGTTTGGCTTTCATAGTGGAAGTAACAAGCCAAGCTGCAGCCCGTTCCCCAAATTTAGCGTCTTTAGATTTAACTCGTTCCCAAGCTCTATTTTCCAACACTTCATCTGCTTTATGGCGGTCTTCTAGGGAGTCGGATTGAGAGTATGCCATATCGTGGTCTTTGCAGCTTTCGTCCAAAGGATTCACGCCAATTTCTCCGCGTTGTAATCTCTGCCTCAATTTGGTGCGGTTCGCAAAACGAATGACCTGGTAGATGCAATTCGAACGGGAGCTTATTGATGATTGAATTGACAACACCTGCACCAGAGTAAGTCAACATTGATAATATGAAAGATACCTTTAATGCGTTTATTTATAACCGTGGCGCGCTCTTGTTTTTTCATTACATCATGGAAGTCGTTCAACAAGACAAGACACTCGATAGCAGTATGGTTGGGAAGTATGATAAAGTATTACCGAATTCGTTTCGTGCAATTATTCGTGGGCCAAGTGGTTGTGGAATGACATATGCCATCTTAACACTGTTATTCCACCCGAATGGAGCAAAATTCGAAAACATCTACGTATATTCAAAATCTTTGTACCAACCCAAATATCAGGTGGTTCAAGAAATGTTGGGAAAAGTCAAGGGATGATATTATCCGTTCAGGGAAAATGAGGAAATCATAACCCCTCACGAGGCCAAATCAAATTCCATATTAATTTTCGATGATGTTGCATGCGATGGTCAACAGAAAAATTCGAGAATATTTCTCTTTTTGCAGATACCGAAATATTGATGCTGCATACCTTTGTCAGACATATTCAAAAATTCCAAAACAATTGATACGAGACAATTGTAATATGAAGTGCTTTTCAAGCAGGATGAAATGAATTTGAAACATGTATTCGATGAACACGTTTCCCCAGATATGACGTTCGATGAATTCAAGGCAATGTGTGCAGAATGCTGGTGACAGCATCGATATGGAACCGTTGTGATTATGAAAGATTTTGATATAAATGCTGGACGTTATCGTCAAGGATTCGACAAATATATAAGTATACAGAGCGATTGATATATCCCACAGTTATCATCATGAAACCGTTGAGCAAAGAAGTTGATGTTATTCGAAAGACTAAAATCAATGAAATTGCAAAAGCTATTCGAAAAAAATATTTGGCTTTGAAATTGGGCAGATCCGAAGAAGATGAGTCGTTGCAAAAATTCTTCAAACCTGTATCTGTCCCATTGAGGAAAATAGCAGCAATGCCGCCGCCGTCGCAATCTCCTACTACCCCAATGAAAAGTGAGGCAAAATCTGAACTCGAACAAGAGAAAGTGGAAGAGCGTGAAACGTCTCCATTCGAATCCATCGAAACGACTCCATTCCAATCCCTCGAACATGTTGCAGGTACAGATGATAATGATGGTGATGATGAGGATATCTTTAGCGTAGGCACACAAGGGGAACAAGATAAGAGCTTTGCGTCAGACATGAATGAACAAGTTTTACAGGAATATATCGATCAATATCCTATAATGGCTCAACCGTACATTATAAAACATTGGAGCAATGACAAAAAAATAGATAAAGTATACGGCCCTGTATATGATGGTGTATCTTCAAAATGGTTCCTTGGTAATAAAGAAATAGATTTCGACAAACGCAGCGGATACATCAAAATGGGTGGAAAGCAACACCCGGTATATATGAACTTATATGTTTAAACACACCTGAAAACTATAATAATGAAGATATGCAGGCATACAAATCAATTGTAGATTTGTCGAACATTCACAAAAACTCCCTAGGCTATCCGAAAGGTAGTAAAAGATAAAAGTATACCGACATAATTAAACCGATGTTTCCTATACGAAATCAACGTAAAATATCGACACATACAGGTTTACATAACATCCAACCCTGCAGCAAAAGGTAGCGGTTTGCCTAAAAACATACCTATTGCAATGACATTCAATACCAAACCTATGGAGTTTATTGGGATGACCCAAACGAACTATGCGAACGCCTTAAATTATTGATAGCCTCTCGGGATGCCGGAAATACTTCGCATGACAATGAGATTATTGCCATTTTGAGTGAACTCAAAGAGGCAAATATAATTCTATAAGATGACATGCATCCATGCATACATTCACATTTTCAAAATGGTTATCGATAATTTTGGACGTAGCGACAACACCGCTGGTGGCACTGGTGATAGAAAGCGAAAATTACCTACGCCCTCTGGAGGCGGCGGCTTGCTGCACACTCCAGATGGTAACATCGATTTTAATAATTTGAAATCGAGTAATGTAAAGAGACCAACCAATAATACTGATGTTGCCAATAAACAATATGTGGATGAAATCGATGATAAACTTACTGCAACTATACGACACCAAGCTGAACTACACCATTCGGAAATGGCTCAAGTGAATGATGAAATAACAAAGTTGTATCGTGAAATTAAAAATGATTCGAGTAAAACAAACGAACAATTGGAAAGGAAAATTCAAACCCTCAATCAGAATTTCTTTCAAATAATGCAACTGAGTGAGGTACGCTATAATGAAACGAAGTCATTTTTCGAAAAATTCAACCAACAATACAAAACTGATATTGAAATTATTTGTGGAGATTTGTTGAAAAAACTTACTGAAATAACTGGTTCGATTCATTCGCACAATTTAAAATGGAATATCAAGTACAAGGAAACGCTGCTAACCAAGAATGAGTTGAACCAGTTTCGAATTGATATTTCACAACAAATCTCCAAAATAAATTCAGATATAGCGAGTGTAAAATCTGCTGTCGAGGAGATTACTAAAAGACAAAATGTAGTGCAGGCATCACCATAATAAAATAGTAGGTTTCACAGTTTCGCCATCACATATGTGTGATGGCTTCCGTGAACTGCATAAACCTATTAGAAAAAATTATCCTCGACGTCGCACCATTATTAAAGGCTTAGATGATTTATGGCGAATGGGCTTGGTTGAGATGAGACCGTACGCCCATCAAAATCGTAATTTCAAACTCATTCTAGTCGTTATAGATTGTTTCTCGAAATTCGTGTAGACTCGTCTACTGAAAACGAAAACGGGTGAGGAAATTACTAAAACGTTTGCAGATATTTTGGCACACACGAAACGATGTCCAAAAAATCTACAAACCGATCAGGGAACGGAATTTAACAACAGTAAATTCCAGAGTATGATGAAAAACATGAGATAAATCACTACAATACGTACAGCATCCTCAAAGCCTCTATGGCCGAACGGATTATAAGGACTTTGAAGGAAAGATTGTAAAAGTATTTCAGTTTGAATGGCACCTACAAATGGCTGAATATATTACCTGAAATCACAAAACCTTACAATGCTACACGTCATTCGAAAGACGGGTATGAAACCTTCGGAAATTGATAAAACCAACGAAAAAGAAATTCTCAAATCAACATACAGCCACTTCAAAATAGCTGGACCAAGAAAATTCAACGTCGGCGATATTGTGCGAATTAGTACGTTTTCGAAAAAGGATACACGCCTAATTGGACTACGGAATTATTCAAAATCATCAAAGTCAATATTACCAACCCCGCCACCTTCATGCTGGAAGATATGCAGGGTGCTCCTATCAAGGGTGCTTTCTATGGAGAGGAATTACAAAAAACTGCAAATCCAGATATATATCTCGTGAAAAAAATGTACGTTAAATGGCTCGGTTTGGATAACAAACATAACAGTTGGATCGAAAACGTTGATTGCAATTGCAATTTGTGTATGATTTACGTAATAAATGAGAAAAAGAAAGTATGTGAACTGCAAGGCTTTGTAATTCATACCATTTACAGGAAAAAAAATATTTAAATTACCTTTTATTTGCTCTCAACACTAGAAAGTCCGGTTTCACACAGCATACTCGGCTGTATAGACGCAACTTTTTTTTTTTTTTCTCTCAAATCACCATTTTTTCATACAAGTTTTAGCAAGCATGGGTGGAGTTTGAACTACGTCGATACAAAGGTAAGGAATATTGAAATAAACAGGAAATAATTTTTATGTATATTGAAAATTTTTCCCCCACATAAAATACAATAATTGTACACCACTTAAAAAAGTAATCAAAAAACATTTAACAAAATTTCACTCTTTTCTGATCATGTAAATTATCTCGGCATTCATCTTGAGTTTGCGGTTTAAAAAGAACATGTGTAAAGTTATATAGACACCAATAAGTTTTTTGTTGGTAGGCATTATGTAGTTCAAAACTGGTGAAAATTTCATGTACATGATTAATTTTAAAATATAATTTACTATAATTACGACATTCAGCACAATATTTGAAATTGAAACAAGTTTCGCACACAACTAAATTAAAATCAACAAGTTCATAATATTTCATCCAAATACAGTACGAATCATTATGACAATATGGCTCCAAGTTATAAACATTCAATAATGCCGTACGAAAATCAATAGGTCTTTTCAAATAGCTAAAATCAGACATATCAACATACTCGAAATTTATTAGAATATCATCGGAATTTATTATCATCATGATTATCATCATCATTGTTATCTTCATGACGTTGATAATGAATGATATACGGCCATTTGAAACGCGAATAATTTTGAATAATTTTTTTTGTTAATGATTGAGTAGATGAGGAACCTTCTTATAGAGTAGACCGTATATTCTCACAGATCGTTTTCATGCACAATTGTTGTAAATTCATTGTACTACTTGTAAACGAGAGAAAAGTTTAGAAAAAAAAAGAATGATAAATTTATTCAGACAATAGTACCCCCACGGTAGTATATCAAATGAATCTGTGATGAGTTTTCGTTTATCATCATGGGCACTTAATCTGTTCAATTGAATACACCTCATGAACGTAGGAACGGATCGTGTGTTGGGTTACGGTCTTTTCTTTGTTGCTCCTCAAACAATCCACATAATCATCAAAAGTGAATTTATTTTTTACAACACTATATTTAACCCCCTTTGATTTTTCAACAACTACTCCCCCCTGAACTTTATACGTGTACATTTTCGACCGTAACCCCGCAAAATGCGTAATGATTTCACCATTCGCCTCATCCTTCATTAAACCGGGGATTTTTTTATTTACCAGGGGTATGCCATATTTGTTATCTGCTGAATAATCACTTGTACAACATCATCACATGACAATTGATAAATGAAACTGTCCGTATCCGTATACATGAGATTACATTTATCAATTGTCATGGTGGGCAACATGAAATTATAATGGAAATCGAACATGACTGTTTTCGATAAATCTAAAATAGCCATAGCAATGTACAAAGGTTTATTGAAAATTAATTCAGAGTTTTTGAGTTCCACAGCTACCAGATCATCATCGAAAACAGTTCTCTGTTGAAATCTAGAACTGACAATTAAATTTTTTGCACCGTAACGCCCCTCCCATTTCGAAACCAGTTTAACAACACGATGGTTACGTATGTCTTCCATCGTTTTTCCAAAAATAGAATTTACGACCAGTTTTCACAAGTCTTTTTCAAATTTACTCGTAGCCAAAGTCCTCAATCGAGTGTTCAGCTCAATGTAGGGCTTCAACCACGCAGATTGTTTGAATTTCAATACTTTATGAATTTTTGTTAATATCATTCCATGTTCTAAAGCCTGTTTTAAATTTCGATAGTGTAAAATATAGTCTTTTTTATCATACGTGGTTGCCATTAATTTTGCTAATTTTGAGCCGGGCGGTATGCGATGTTCAGGACAAAACGGGAAATCTTTATGTAAATTATGGAGTTGTGTAGGGTATTCCAAGTCAACTTGGAGAATATAACCTTCAGGATTATCATCAAGAATTTCGGTTATATCTATATTTGTATCAACCCACTCGAAACCTCCGTATGGTAAGGTTTCGCACATGGCTTTTCCATACAAATTATTAACGTCAAAATACATGATACATTTAGACAGTTTCGTTGGATCGTATGCTGTCATATACGGATTATTAGCTCCACTATATCTATTGGAACAAACCGAAATCCCACCCTTTTCCACAAACATGATCATATCTACATCTTTCAAAATTTCTAATTTACACCCTGTATATCGCAGCATACAATCCCACGTGTAGCCAGGCATGGCATAATACCAGGATGGGACAAGTGAATACGTTTTCAAAGATGACTTTCGAAAATTTTCAAAAACATCTGCTAAAAGGACTATATCGGTGTGCATATACAAGTCACTATATTCTCCAAGTGTTTGAATATTGAAACATTTCCAAACATTTTGAGCGTGGGTGTAATCCTCGTCAGATATATTTGAATCATTTAATTTATTATTAAAATTTTGTTTATCCGGCAAATTATTCTCATTCAATTTGTCTTCATCATCAATATAATCATAGGGAAAAACACCTTTTCGAGTTAGCAATTTGAACTGCGATTCCGTTAAACTATTAAATTCTTTTTTTTAAATTATCAATTCATCTATTGTCAACGTTGACACGGGAGCATCAAGACTTGCTCCCAAAAAACGTAGAGAGATATAAATCTAAATTTAATGTTGGTTTCACCATCATATTGGGTAAATGAAATATATTTTTCCCTATTGACTGGAAGTACACTCACGCGGTTATGTTTGGCCACTTCTGTTATAATAAAATAGCTATAGTATCCCCAAAGATTGTGGAATACAATAGGAACGATAAAAAGCATCTTGAAGGCAATATTGCAAGATTGATGACTCCAACCCCTGAACGCCCCCGGAAAATGATTATGATCTCTCACAATGATATCCTTTACAAAAGGTTTCTTACATATATGGCATACCCTAGCATCAATAATATTCAATTTTTTTTATTTTTTATCCTACAAATTTAGCGATATTCCTCATTTGTCCAACCAACCATTCCATAGAATCAGCACCCCGATGGCTTCTATAAAACGACAAAGAATCATCATGTGCACACTTGAAATAAAAGCCTGCACTGAACGCTCTATGATGTTGATACTTTAAAGTTTTTTCAGAAATTTTATCATTACATGTTTTCAACTGTGATTCGAAATCAGCATACATTATAAACGGTCATTCTTGCTTGTATATATGATTTTTAAATTCAACATGGTCATATTTTGGAAAAGAAATTTTACATTCATTCATATTCTCATACAACAAAATATGTTCATTGAATTTTTGTTGTGTGGAAAAATATTTGAGGTATCTTTCACAAAAAAATTTTTATGACTTTTATTCAATTGTCCTGCTAATAAACGAGACATATTTCTAATTAGACAATAATGATAAGTTATTTCAATATTTTCATCAACAGTATGAGCATCATAGTCGTTCAATTTCGGAAAATAAATATTTTGAATTAAAAGCGTTCCCGCTTTTTACAAGTCAATGGTACAGGTGCAACAGCATAGAATTGTTTTTCTTTCACAACATTCAGCTCTAATGCATACACATTAACTGAAATATTATTAATTTCTTAAAATTTTGTAATGTGGTGAAGAGGCATAGGCGCATCTAAATCTTCAGTTTGCAGGACAGTACTTTAATGAGGATACGATGAAATTCTATCAATGTTTCTATCAACTGGAAAAAGCGCACTAACTATACTCCAATAAAAACATGAAGTGTCTGCATTCTTAACATTGATACACATGCATACTTTTTCAAAATAGCCTCCGGCAATTTAATGAAGGTTGAGCCGTTATCTATTTCATATTTATTAATGGCGACTTCCAAAGAAATGATCTGACTCAGCGCCCGTCCACTGTTTTTTTTTCAGAAAATTCTGAAAGTTTATTCAAAATTATATCGACAATTTTGATTTCAAACCAATCGGCTAGATCCGCTCCTGCGTCTAGAATCTCATTTGGTGTATTGAAATGTTTTCGGTCTACAATCTTCTCATCTTGTGAATTTTTAATGAAATCCCCACAAAATGTACAATTTACTTTTATCATGGCAAAGTCATTCAAAATTTTCAACAATTTAATTTTTACCAATCTAAATGAATCACTTAGGAAATTTGTAATCTCTTTATGTCCCAAATTTACAATAAGCCCCATTGGAATTCTTCAATTAAACACTGAATTTACATTTAGCCATCGAACTGCACGCTTCTGCTTCACGTTCCTATTCATAGATTTAATATAAAATCTCATTCGTTTCAATTCACCAATTTTAGTAACAATTTTACGTTTTTGACCTACTGAAAAATTATATTTTTTCATTGCTAAAATACAATTTCGAATATGTGTTCTGATTGATTTCAAGGCATACCCGGCTAATGGTTTTGAATAATTATTACGAATTTTCAGCAAAGTCCTATCGATTTTTGTAGTATTATTGAAATGATCCATACTGTATTCAAATCAAAATTTTACTCACTTTATATGTGTGGGGGGAAAAGACTGCTACTGATGATGCTGCCGCTGCCGCCGCTCCGCTTCAAGCCTCAACGATCTTTGAAGTAATCATTATTGCCTCCTTCTCCGCCCTCCAGGTGGATGAAGTGATACTTTTTAGCGATGAAGCCTGGAAGTTGAGGCTTTAGGACTGCGTTCACCATCCTCGGTAAAAAGAAGGGCACCTCAGCAATCTCCACCACGATGGCCTCCCCAAACCTCGTCTGGACTGCCTTTATGTTCTCTATGAGGTGCGGCACGTTAACTGCTATACTTTTCAATGGTACAGTTGGTTTGAATTTGGGGGATGATGCTGCTGCCGCCTCGTTGATCGCTGAAAGGTCCATCTATCAAAAACATGCATTTCATTAATTGAAATTTTTATTTAAAATAACAATATTTGAACAAATGGACATATCCCCCGATTCTAGACTTTTTTAATATGAAACTGATTATTCTCAATTTTCTCCCCCTACTTTTAAATCCTCTAACACACACACACACATATGCACACACATACGCAAATGATTCCAAAATTTAAAAATGAATATTTTCTGAAAATATTATGACATTCACTTTATAGTTCAGTCGACAGGTTGAAAAAAGTGGGGTTGAGTGGAAAAAGGTCGGAAGTTAATGAAACTTCAGAAGGTTCTTCAGGGATGGTTAATCAACATTTTCTCAAGTTTTGGACATCGAGGACCCTATGCGAAAAAAGTAGGGGGTAGAAAACTGCAATATTTTTGACCTCTCTCCGGTTTTTACCCGATAACTTTTTTCTCTTACGTCCTACGGAAAAAACAGATCCATACTTTCTTGTAGAGTGTAAAATTTTATACAATTTTGACTGAAGAAACATGTTTGTATGTGAATTCGCTACCGAGATATGGCACGTCAAAAAAAGGTCATGTTTCAAAATTTGCTAAGAAACAACAAAAAATGCAAAATTTCCGCTTATTTCATCTGTTATACCCGAATTATGATGAAATGTTGTAGTAATTATGGTTTTTAGTTGAAGTCACCAACTTTGGACACCCCACTCCTCCTTCCCCCACCCAACCCCAATTCTCAAAAGCTAACTTTCTGATGAAAGCCAACCATACCTATTCACAACCTTTTGGTATTGATATCAATTACTTTTCGGATCGATATCCCCCCGTTTCCCTACATAATTATCCCAGGACAGGAAGAAAAAAAGACGTAGTCCTTTCGTGAAAAAAAATTAATGTAATTAACAATATTAAGTTATTCTCAAGGCATATATTATATCGAGGAATAAAGATATTATAGCTAATCATAGTGGGTAGGTACTCATTTGTACTCATTACATTTCCTGCCGAGATTTCTTAGCTGCTGGTTCTGCTCGTAACAGCTCGTCGTCCTCCTGAGCGATAAGGCTGTCAATGATGTCGCTGTCGTCGTTATCGTCCAATATTTCTGGTGAGTCTTCCTCGATCAAATCAGTTGCGGGGGCTACTTCAGATTTGGTGGCTTCAGGTTCCCGAGGAGTTACAGCCATGATTCCTCCCATGGCGTGGAATGTGTCATGACCATCTAAAGTATTAACATTAAAGTCCGCATTGTCAAATACGAACTGACTGAATGGATTGGCAGACTCCGCAATTTGGGTACTTTCAGCTTGCAGCACGTAAGACCCTTCTAGCCTGTTGGCTTCTTCGAAAGACGATGAAAAGCTCATGGAAGATAGAAAATTCAGGAGATGTTTAGAGCCATACTTCTTGTAAACAAACACGGAAACAGCAGTCATGATGGAGTATAGAAAAGATTTGGGGCGCACTGCTATCATGATTGCATGAGCCAGAGCGAGGCATTTATTTTTCCAAGAGTCCAAGGTTCGTCGTTTGTTGGTCAAAATCAAGACATGGAGTTGAAGAAGCAGTGTCTCCGGAACCGCAGTTCGCGCACTATAAAAGAAGTTGTCAATCGAAGGATACTCAACTGTGTTGAATACTCTGCAGCGGATGTCTTCCAAAATTATTTTTCCAGCTGCCTCCACAATTCGACGTCTTTCTTCCTGTGCGTCTACTTTCCTTTCGGTGGAGTACCAGTTATCGTACAGAATTTTGTCACCAACCCTCTTCAGACTGACAATAGGCCCTCTCCTTGATTCTGAAATAATGATTTGGTACCCATATTTCATATGAAGACGATTTTTGACAGTTTTGCTGTGTGGTCGACGGTCTTCCTCAATCAGCTGCTGAATGGAAAACTGGCATTCATCACTATTCTCGTCGATGTATGAAAATATCACCTGCATGGTTTCGTCAACACTCGGCGATGGGCGGATTCCTTTTATGAGATGACTTAGGCGGATGGTAAAAGCTTGCGAGGCACTTTTGATGATACTCAGCATTGACGGCGACTAAATCAGTGTCCAAATTCTGCAACTGGCTAATGCGCTCTTCTATTTCCTTCCCCCAGTCGTCTCCACGCATCCTCGCCTTTTCGAAAATTCTATTAGAAATTTCGGGTACAGTCACCTTGACTGTAGCATTGCGCCTTTCCAAGGGCAACTTTGCCTGTTCAGCTCTGAAATCATCAGTGATAGCTTCCCCACAAAGAAAACACGCATTGGTGAAGTCGAATTTCGCAACTTGTGACCGTCAGGTAGGTGCAGGAGAAGGAGCTTTGGATGTGTCACATCCACGACGTGAAAATGCAGCAATTAATTTCTCATTGTTGTACCTTGTTTGGCAAGCACTGTGCACTCTTACTTCACTCAACTCACGCAGAAACTGTTCATCTGCCGAAAGTTTCCTTTTTACACTGGACTCCAACAGTCTGGCAACTCCTCTGGCTTTCACTACAGTTAGTTCACCTGCTTCAACTCCTCTTTTACAAATAAAACACAAGTCTGATGTACGAGATGTAGACGCCATCTCAGAAAATTACCCAAAAACCAAAACTGTCACTAACACTCGATGCTCCTTTCGCTTACAAAGTTATTCACTTCAAGAGCTGAAGGTTTCTAATGTTACTTATCTTACTTAATCATATCCCATTTTTACCAATCCCTAATTTTAATTTTCTTATTAACTAATTTGACTATTCTACCTGAATACCCTTCTATAATTACTGTATTTCGATTTCTTGTTGAAATTAATGATGATAGAGTCATGTTGAAAAAATAAAATGAAAAGTGATCTAATATGACCTCAAAAATAGAAAACAAATAGGCCTAGGTAGCGCAGGTAGAAGAGACAAATTTCAGCTTTCTATGTTGAATATTGGCTCATCGTTTGCATTCCGCAGTTCCACAGGAACAGTGTTCTAACATCTATTGTTTTCCAGCTTTTTACTGCTGTAGCTGATCACACACTCCCCTCGGCCCGACACTCTCTTGTCCTTGGGAGGAACGACTTGACACCTGGTGGGCAAGCAGGGGTGGGGGTTATCTAAAGTTGGTGATTTCAAGTAGGAATTATAATAGCAACTACATTTCATCATAATTCTTGTATAACAGAAGAAATAGGGTGGAATTCTGCATTTGGTGGCGAAATTTGAAAAATTACCTATTCTTCGAGCGCCATATCTCGGTAACAAATTGACACACAAACATGTTTGAGGCAACAGATTCGTAGGGAATTTGACGATCTACAAAAAAGTAAAACGACGTTTTTGCTGTAGAACGTAAGACAAAAAAGTTATTGAGGAAAAACCACACCAAGGTCGAAAAATTTGCAGTTTCCCCCCCCCTACTTTTTTAGCACAAAGTCCTCGAGGTCCAAAACTTGACAAAATGTTAATCAACCATCCCTGAACAACATCTTAAAGTTTCATTATCTTCCGACGTTTTTCTATCTGAAACTACCCGTCGACTGAAAAATTATGCTACCCCAAAAATTTCACCCACACACAAAATAAACTCTGTTTGAATTCTCATATTAATTATTAAATTTACTACATAACTAATGCTCAATTTCATACTCAAATACAAAACCGATAAAATGATTAAAAACTTACATTGTTTCTAGAGATGAAAGCACACACACACCAAACTCGATATTTCAGTTTTCAGATTAATAATGGCGCTACTCAGATGCTCTCACTGGTTTTATAGTCGCAATCGGTGACAGCGCAACCTTCTAGAAATGTCTACGATAAATCACAGTTCTCACGAACATATTTGATAGCACTACCCTGATTCCCACATTCCAATAACAACGGATTTCAACTACCGGCAAAAATAATTGCATCTTCTGTTTGGGGTTTACCATATTATTTCCGGCTTAATTATTTTTGCGGTTTTGTGATAGGAATGGCTTGAATATTCCGTTTCAGAATGGATAACGATGAAAAAAATTATATGAACATTCAATTTGCCATGATTTTTATTTCAACCAAATTATCCATTTTTTGTGAAATTCCAAAATTATTTCTTGTACAGTTCTAATTAAAATACATGCTAATATTGTAGATACTATGATTAGAATTCTATAAACGTTATATTCCATTTGCGACTTCTTTTTCCCCTGCCCTGCTGGAATAAATTCGGTGGTTTTTGTGTCTATTTCACGAAGATCTTCAAATATCAGCTTCAACTTATACTTGAATGCTGTATTTTTTGGAACATCACTAACAAATACTGCTAACTGTTCCTGATTGATCCAAGTTAAACGCATTGTTTTCCATCGTGTTCTATTACAACCATGATCGAAATCATTTGCCTTCACGCATATTGCCATGAATTTCACTCTTTTCGGCACGTTCACGTATAAAACATTATTCAATATTGCAGTCTGAAGAATAAAATTTGTTTTCAGTTGAGGAGACATATTCTACAATGCTTGAGACTGGATTCTTCTTAACGGATATCTCGTTTGCGGTAATTTTCGATTGAACACTTTGTCTTGAATGCCCAAATAAGTCAACTGCTTCACCACATTCTCCTTTTCTTCATATAATTGAATATCTTCCTTTAACTCTTGGACACGTCTAGAAAAATTTTCAACCTTCTGTCTGTATTCTTCAGATGCCATTCTGTCACTGATTATTTCAACTGTTCAATGGCAATAACATACTTTCCAAAAATAAAGTTACCTAACCCTCTCCCCACTCACCTGATAATGAATACAAAAAAAAAAAAAAAGAAACATTGTCAAACTGACACGAAACGAAACGTACTGCGGCGGCGATTCCCTGCAAAAATGTAATCGAAATAGAAGTTTTTCGCGTTCCAAAAAACAACTGAAATTTGAAACGCTCAAAAACGCAAAAATGCAGCCACAATAAACGTTTTCCCGTTCTAAAAAACAGTCTAAAATTAAACCGAAAAAAACTGTATGATTACATGTATTTATTATGGAGATTTGACATTTCAAAATTGCATAAAATACACGTTTTCGCGTTCGAAAAAACAACTGAAATTTGAGAACGCTAAAACATGTTAAAATGCGGCCACAATAACCGTTTTTTGCGTTCGAAAAAACAGCTAAAACATGCAAAAAATGCGACTAAAATAGACGTTTTATAAGGTTAGCTCAGTAGTTCGTTCTGCATCGATCAAACTGACTTTCTGTCACTCTGCCTGTCTGTCAAACTGTCTGTCTCCTATCTCCTATCACCGAAAAAGAAACGGAGTCAAACTGGCACATACTGGATATCGCACGTTAAAATTGACGGATCCCATCAGTGGTTGATTTCTTCTCTTCATATTTTTTGATGATATACTTCAATATGTCCTACAATAGCCTATAGTTTTTCAGAAGGATCGGGAAAATGCTAACAGGGTTTTCTGAATTTTCTTCCGATGTCAAAATTTGAACGTTCAATCTTCGGGTAAACCGTCGAACGGAACTGAAATTTTAAAGTTGCAATTGATAGAGCCCTGTATATACTATTGCTGAATACTTTGCTACCCCCATTGCCCCAATGACCCATTTCCCACATGACATTTGACACACACACAGCGCTCACGTTCATTTCTCTTAAATTATACATTTTGAAACACCCTGTATACTTTCCTCATTGGAATCGCACCTTCAAACGTTACACCCTCGTTACCTCGCAATTTTTCACATTTAATCCAAACATCATTATCATTATCAGACTTTCATTCCATTCATAATCATTATTTTTTTCAATATTCAAACAGCGTGCTCTGGTAGCTGGAGAAATATATACCCCACATTTGTACATCAACTTGTACGAAGTCTCCGTGGAGGCAAGGCTAGCGTCACTCGCTACCAAACATAAACCGCTGGTTCAAACCTCTGCTGCTGCTAATTCAATTGAATTAATTCAAAATATGTGTGCGCCGCGCTCTATTGGAAAAATGTTATCAATCTAAGGGATCTCTCTCGACTACGTCACACGATGAACGCGAAGCAGCGACGGCCGACTCCCTAGCGTTTGGTATGAGCGCTCTACTGGCATTCCCTTATCTATCTAACGGATCCATCGCGATCACGTCACAGCTAAACGGCAGACCAGCGACGCAACCGACTTCTACCGATCTCCTCACTCCGACTATTGCCGACGAATATCTCGTATGCCTGTAGTATATATACTGTCACAGTACCCAATCCAATACCTTCGTGCCTTGCACGAGTTTGTACAAGTTCCGTATTGGGTGGGAACTGTATAGTTCTGGGTCGCCAGATGGCTGCCCGAAAATTGCCTGTCTTATGCGGTCTAGAGCTTCGCAATAGCACAGTATGTGTTTCACGTTTTCTGGATCCTTACCGCATAGTCTGCAGGTCAGGTCTCCATCGTATTGCCCCATTTTTTTGAGGTGCTCCTTTACTGGTGCATGTCCAGTCAGGAGTCCTGTAACGGTTCTCAACTGGCTCCTGTTCATCGTTAACAGGTCTGCCGTTTTTTTCTTACACGGTCCTTTGCTATATTCTTTCCCGTGTTTGTTTCCTGGGACATTGTTCCAGTAGTTTTTGTGCTTGTCCCTAATCCAGTCTTTTACAGACGCTCTTATTGTACATTTCGGTACCCCTAGCATCTGCCCTTGGTTTGGGAGCATTTCCGATCCTCTTCGTGCAAGTTCATCCTTTATCTCATTGCCTGCGATTCCCTGATAACCTGGGACCCATATCAATTTGACTTGATTCCGGTCTGACAGAGTTTTCAGTTCTTCTTTGCAGTCCCATACCAGTTTGGACGTCACTTCCTTGCTACACAACGTTCAACGTTTCTACTATTATTTTCCTTCGCGCATTGAAGGATGGCGTACACTTCTGCTTGAAATACAGAGATATGAGCACCCAGTGAGTAGCTGATGCCAATACTCGGATTCCTGGAGAACACTCCTGAGCCCGCTCCATTCTCAGTCTTGGATCCATCTGTGTACCAGATTTTCCCCTGTAGAATGTCCTTGAGCTGTGATCCGTTCCATTCAGTTCTGTTTGGCACCAGCACTCTTAATTGGTTGTTGAAGAAGTACCGTTTCGGAATGTGGTCCGTTCTCGTTCCTAGCGCGTCCCCGGTCGCAATTCTAACGATTCTCATGTGTCCCGTTCCAACGTTCAGGTTCGGTGCGATCTGCAGTCTGGAGGCACCAAGCCTTACCTCACCCTGAACCACAAGGTGGAGAGGTGGCAGTCCCAGGAGTGTCTCCATCGCTGCAGTTGGTGTTGATTTGATGGCCCCTGTGATTCCAAGACAAGCAAGTCTTTGCATCTTGCTTAGTCTCGTTGCGGCTCCTCTTTGTTGTGTCTTGGGCCACCACACCAAAGAAGCATATGTAATGGAGGGCATGACCACCGTGCTATACAACCATCGCAGCATATGTGGTTTAAGTCCCCATTTTTTTCCAAAATTGCGTCTGGCTATCACTAGTGAAGTCACCGCATTTTTGGTTATTTTTTCGATATACTGGTTCCAGGGCAGCTTGGAGTCTAGTATTACTCCAAGATACTTGACTTCCCCCTTTATCTGTATGTCCTCCCCTCGAAGTCGTATGGGTCCTAGGCCCTCTGTTTTTCGTCTTCGGGTCTAGCAGCGAGTCCGCGATCAGATTCCACAGAAGCGGGGATAGAACTGCACCTTGTGGGCATTCTCTGGTCGCCCTGGCTTCTACGGTCTCCTCTAATACAGTGATGTGTATCAGTCTATTTCTGAGCATTGAGTCTATCCAGGCCACACATGGTGATCGAGTTTATAGAGGTATTGTCGAATGCTCCTATATCTAGAAAGGCCGCTAACAGTACCTCTTTATATTCCAGCGTGTTTTCCACCCTCGTTACTAGTTGGTGGAGTGCTTTCTCCGTTGAACAGCCAGTCCTGTAGGCATATTGTTCGCGGTGCAGAGGTCTTTCCACCAGCACACCGTCCATCCACTAGCTTCTCCAAAGTCTTAAGTACAAATGACATGAGACTTATTGGTCTTAGGGACTTTGCCAAATCCTGTCCAGCTTTTCCAGGTTTCGGTATAAAGGTAACCCTAATTTGTCTCCATGGTTTTGGTAAATACCCGAGAGCCAGACTGCCTCTGAGTACATTACAGTGTCTGATTTGCAGTTCTTCGGGTCCTTTCTGCAGCATTGCACTTTGAACTTTGTCATACGTCACGATCTTTTTTGCTATGTCCCAGCCCAGCCTGGAGCCTCTTTTCAAAAGTCTCCAGTACTTCCGGGTTTTCCATAGCTCGTATCTGATCTATCTGTGCTTCAGGGAAGTGAACTCTCAGTAGTTCTTTTATTGTTTCTTCTCCTGTACAGGTGTGCTCATTGTTCATTTTTCAGGGAGTATATTACTTGTGTATCCTTCGAGAGTGGAGTCTAGCACACTCTCGAGAGCCTTCTATCTCCTTACAGTGTCTTCTCCAGGAGTCTCTCTTGGATTTGTTCAGGACCTTTTTGAAAATGGACAAGGCGTATTCGTCCCACCTCCCATTTTTTTATGGCTCTGTTGAATTATTTTCTGGCTTGCTTCCTCAGTTCTTCAAGTTCTTGCAGAACTGAGTATTGATGAATACTTCCCCTCCATGTATTTAATGATCATTGTGCTGGAGTTAGAAAATGAGAGAATCGAGAGATTGCGATATTTCAAAGCAAACCAATCTTTTTGCATTACGTACACAATAATAATACATTTTGGGAAAATTTTCATTCCAGTCAGCTCAGATGGGTGTAATATAATGTAATACATCCCTGTATTTACTATTTCGGATGATTGTGATCACATCAAAGCAGATATCCTCAAGTTATTCTGTTTTTATTCCTTAATTCATTTAGGCCATTCTTGTGCTGGAGTTATAAAATCAAGAGGCTAAAAAGTTGAAAAATTCCTATGCTCTCGGTAGCATAAAGTTTTGAATAACATTAAAAATATTTTTTCAGCGGATTTTTCTTCCTTCTCAGATGACATGGGTTGATTATTGATGAATACATCCCCTATATGTATTCGTCGGTCATTGTGCTGGAGTTAGAAAATGAGAGAATCGGAACATAGCGAGATTCAAAACAAAACAAATCTTTTCGCATTACGTGTTAGATAATGTAGGAACAGATGGTTACTTGGTTATGATTTCCGTCTCATTGCGTTTCGGAGACCATTTTACTAGCTTTTACTGGAATTGTCTTCCCACAATCGGCCATATGAAAGAATTATCACTTAGTGTCCCCTCAGTGTTCATTTTTGCAAAGGTTAGAAAATGAAGAAGTGAAATATTAATATTTATGCAGTTTAATTCGAATATTCGGTGATTTTTGTGCTTTAGGAAGGGAAATTCAGAAACTCCTTGTATATCATTCGAAAGTTATTAAAAGTTATGAATTCGTGACGGCTGTGCCAGCTTAAGCGTTAAGCTAGCACAACCCCTTCTTCTCCGGAACCACTTGAGTTATAACATTGAAAGTTGAGTTATAAAATAGTTATTAATAAGTTATAAAATACTGCATTAATTTTTTTTGATTGTGCTGAAACGGCTGTGCCAGCTCAACATACGTTTATCTGCAAATAATCTATTTTATATATTTTTTAGATTTTTTAGTTTGCCACAAACAGTTTCCACATTTTCTATAATTTTTATGCTTTTTATACTATTCCAATGCATGTTCTCCGGCACAAAAAGAGCACCTTAATTTGTTCTTACAATTTTGAGCTGAATCCATTACATTTGGAACGAATTAAAATATTATTGTCATTGACGATACCCAACCAACAAATAGTTTATTGCCTGAATTAGTTATTTTTTCATATAGATTTCCATTACTTCTTAAAAATATTGTGTAGGTATTTCTGTAGGCAATGTATTTACCATATTCTATTTCAAAACTATCGCCTTTATCGATGATATCATTTTGTGAAGTTCTTTATTGGACAACTGCTTCTTCAATTTTATACCAGTTATTTTAATTTTGGGCTGAATCAACATATCTTCTTGAACAACAAATTGATTTTTCAAACTTATTGGAAACTTCTTCATTCAATTTATTTGAATCAGTCGTTGAATCACAATTAATTTTTATTGCTCCTCCTAGTAGATTGATCACCTTGTTTGTAATTTAACTCAATTTCTTCACCAAAATTTTTTTTCGACACTCATAGCTCTGATTGTCTATTGGCTTAATTACAATACTTGATTAAGGATAATACAATATTCCTACTTTGTAATTCCCTTGGAATTTTCCAGTCAGGCCCTGTCTCCGAAGCTCTGACACTTTCATGGGACACGCTGAATCATTTACCCCATTAACTACTCCCCACGCCGTGGATAAGTGAGTATTGGGCCCGAAAATTGTGTTCCTCTTAGCAGGCGGAGTGAACCAAGAATGACTGCCTTCTGCATTCGTCCGGATAAGATTTATGCCATATTACGGCAAGTAGGTATAATTGCCAAGTTGGAGAGCAGTTTGTCCATCATTCCACCAAGGACCCCTATTATCAGAACCACCATTTTAACAGAATGGTTTGGGTAACGCCTACGAAGTTCAAAGAGTAGATCTCGATATTTATTAAGTTTTTCACCCTCTTTTCGGACGATGTTCGTTTCGCCTAGAGCCGAAAACTCAATGACGACATTCGTCTTAGCCTGTTGGTCGAGGACCTGCTCTGTTAGGACTCTGACTTGACCAGATGTTATGGTGAAGCTAGTCCTGCAGAGCGGCATCAGCTGTTCGATACATCTCACTATTTGATTGGGTACCACAAGGCATCTGAGCAAATTCATGATCTCATGCGATGTTGCATCAACTGTCTTGCGTGATACATCTGTCGATCAGCAAGTTCTCATTTCAGCCAGCGATACCGTTCTTTGGCCCCCTTTGCTCAATTTTTTATGAATTTTTTCCAAACTCTCCATGATAGTGTCTTCGTCGAGAATATTTGAAACAATCAAATCATTTGTTCAATACATTTTTCTTCATCTTCAACGGTTTACTTCAAAAGAATATTTTCTTTCTGCAGATCTTGATTACAGTCATCCTTTTCTTTTTCACGAAATCAGCTTCTTTTTGAGAAAGTAGACTATCGTCATCATCACTAGAATTTATGGCATTTTCAGTTCTTCCCCTTTCTTTTTTCTAAGTCATTTTTTAATTTTAATCCACCCTGTGCACATTCATTCCATTTTCATTTGACCGTCGGTATTTGAAAAATATTTTAAATATTGATTACCCAAAATTCTGATTAAACTAGTATCATGTATACTTATTCTTTATAACTGCATTTTCACACTTTTATCGTAAATATCTCTATATTTTGTGTTTGTCCAATTTGATTAACTTTGTATCAGTCACTGTTCCCGAGATGCGAATAGTGATTCGACCTAAAAAACAGCCAGTATAAAAATGCCTTAATAATGAAATAATATCGACGAGAAAACATGGTTACCGTTACATTACATCTCTTAAAATATGACTTATCTTACTGGTACACTATTACTAAAACTCACCTGACTTTGATGTAATCTGAAAGCAACCACCTATAGATAGCTTTTGTAGCATGCGTCATGAAGCAACGTCCTTTGAAGCTAGTTTTCAGCAAAAACCATGGTAATGCTCCACAATGGTCCAAATGAAAGCTAATGAAATTATATGAAATGAGTAAAAATACATTGAAATTACAGTTAATGCAATAAGTTTTTAAATGAAAATAATATTTAATAAGTGACGAAGATTGATACCTATTTTTTGACCAAGTGCAAATCTGAAATTTTTTGATATAAGGAGAAATGTTAATGTTTTGAAAATGTATGCCTTCCATGAAGTGGCATTAAGAAAACCAATACATTTCTAGACATCAATTTAATGAAACTTGAATCTTAGCATGACGCCGAACACGACAAAAGACAGAAATTTAATTTGACTGATATCAAGGGTATACCACTATCGAAATTAAATACATTATTTAAGTAACTGACGAAAATCTTGTTGGAAATTCTTTTTGAATCAACTATGGAACAAACTTTCAACACCCAGTGATTTTCAGCGGTGAAACTGCACAATAGCAAAAATTAATCTAATTTTATATAACTGAAAAATTGCAGAATTGCTAAACCAAATTATGGTATGATTTCGGAACAAACTCAATTTACTTACTGAGATATGAGTAGTATATCGATTTCATCTGCCTCAATTAGATCTACAAATGGTAATGCATCCATTCCTGATAATCCAGGGTGAATACCACAGTCAAGCTAGAAAAAGCATTTTCAACTATTTTAGTTGAAACTGGCTAAAGGATTATTATTACCATAATTTTTTTCCCTTTGAATTCTATCATAATGCAAGATCTTCCGACTTCCTGGCCAGCACCCCTGAAACACAAACATTAGAATATATTGAAAGTAAGAAAACTCATAGTATGATGAGAATTAAAGTTGATCGATATCCTTCGTATGAGTAAAAAATATACCAAAAAAATCATGTCGTTTATCAAAAGCATTCGAAACGGCTTTTTTGATCATTGCAAGTCATATGAATTAGTGAATCTTTATCATTCTCATATTCTTAAAATAATGCTCAATAATATAATGATTCATTTCATTCGTGTTTTATTTCACATGGGATTTTTTTCAAATTGAATAGTATGTAATTCAGTTTATTGCTTATACTAGTTTCATGTGCTTGAGTTTTAGTCCGGTTTTATTTCCATTTGTATATTTTTACTAACAATATTTTGATCGTGCTAGGATATAATCTTCAGAGATTCCTGTAGTTGTAATCAAAACCAGAATAACTTCATTCCACTGACCTTCACGCAGAATTAATGATATTCCACAAATTACCAATTCAAGAAAAAATCCAAAACTAATCTTCAAATTTTATTAGAAATTTTGTTACTATGGAATGGGATTCTTAGAATTGACAATCATAAAGTCAAATACACTGACTGTGCAAAGATTATTAAAATAATTCATTTAAAAATATTATTAATATTTACACGTTTTCAAAACGGACTAAAAAAACTCAAATAATGTATCGGCGTCCAATACAGATTGTTCTGAAATTTGTGATTGTAATTTTCGAATAATAGCTATGAAAAAACTTGATAGATTTAAAATAAAAAACGTGAGGCGCATGCAATAGAAGATTGATGCAGCTATAGTTCACTCAAGTCATAACACTTTTATTGCACTTCAAATGATATGCACTGTTGGCCATCGCATGCGCCTCACGATTTTCTTTTGAAACAAGTTTTTTCATAGCTATTATTCAAAAATCACATTTACAAATTTCTGAACAGTATGTTTATGTTTATGGGACGCGAAAACATTATTTTATTATTTTTAGTCGTTTGTTAAGAGCAAACACTGCCTTGGTTAAACGGGAATCGGTTTTACGTCTACAGGTTTTGTTGAAGAATTTTTTTTCTTCAGCAAATGATTCATGATTTGTGTAAATTCGGTTACTGTATTTTTTTATAGAAAACTGGAAGCAACTACAATTTGTTGAGGAAGTTAAATTTCTCTGTGTTATTTTTGATGAAACTGAAATGGGACTCGCATATTAGGAATCTCAAAAGATCCTGCCAAACTAGTCTGAATTTGATAAAGGTATAGCCAATCATACATGGGGAGCTGACAGTACAACCTTGCTACGGATTTATCGAGCAATAATCAGATCCAAACTGGATTATGACGAGAGCACCACTTTTGAATTCTCTACATATCATCCAGAATACGACCGTTAGAATTTCTAAGGGAGCATTCTGTACCAGTCCTGTAGAAAGTTAACTAATCGAGGCGGGAGAACCACCTCTTGAACCCCGTCGACTAAATCTAGTCTTAACATATGCAGCAAAAAGGTCAGCTAAAAAAAGCAATTCCAGGCATCAAAATACTGTAACGATTTCGAGACCGGCCCCGAGACCGGCCCCGAGACCGGCCCTGATCTTATTAATTATGCACCCTCGTTCAACTACAGCTGCATATCTGCTGGCGTACGCATCGCCGAGAACAAGCTGGAATAATCGATTGTTCGATACTATTCGAAGAGCCATCTAGATGAAATGTTCTATACTCCTGAATATTCGAGAGCCGTGAATGGAAACAGCTTGGGAGTATATAAGCGGGACAGGCAGAATGGAGAGTTAGTTACAGTTCCAGAGTTCTCTGATATATAGCCACAGTAGAAATAAATTGAAATAGTAAATGTTTTAGTGAATAATCGTTGTAAATAGTGTTTCAAATAAATTAGGAAAATTAGTAAATGCAGTTTTACTACATTTGTTGTCAGAAGTCGGATGTTTGAAATAAACATGTGTTAAAAAGTGTTCGTCGCGTTGAAAAACTGATAGACATTTATCGCGCCTAATAGACAGTTAGTGAGTGACCCGTTGAACATTTGAGTGCAAAGTGGACAGTTTTGCGCGTCGCGGGACAATAAACTGAAAACTTTTTGTGTGAAATGAATAATAGACTGATATTTCGGCAAAGACAATAAGAGACAAAATGTTTCCGAGAAGAGTTCACCTAGTTGACCTTAAAGTTAGTGAATTAAAGCAAGAGTTAGAGGAGCGAGAGTTAGAAACAACTGGAAAGAAGGCCGTACTCCAGAAAAGACTTGCAGATGGACTGATTGAAGAAGGAGAAGACCCCGAAACGTTCTTATTCGAAGTTTCTGGAGTTGATTTGAGTTCCATAATGAATAAACTCGACGAGACCACGAAATCCTTGGAAGATAAATTTCTGGAAAATTCGAACAGTTTGAAGGAGGAACTTCAACAAAATTCTGTGAGTTTGAAGGAGGAACTTCAACAAAATTCTGTGAGTTTGAAGGAGGAACTTCAACAAAATTCTGTGAGTTTGAAGGAGGAATTTCTACAAAATTCAAAGAGTCTGGAGGAAAAGCTTCTAGAAAACTCGGTCAGCCTGAAAGAAAAACTTCTAGAAAATTCGAATTGTCTAAAAGAGGAACTTCAAGAAAATGTGAAGAGCCTGGAAGAAAAGCTTCACGAAAATTCGAAAAATTTAGAAGTGAAGCTTCTAGAAAGCTCGGAGAATTTGAGAGAAGAGCTTCTAGAAAATTCGAGAAGCTTGAAAGAAGAAGTTTGCAGTATGGCGAATCGGTTGGAAGAAAGAATGGGAACTGTTGAAACAGAGATGGAGAAAATCAAAGATGAAATGGAAGAAGAAATGAAAAAAAATAAGGAAACGCTCCACGATGAGATGAAGGAAAAATTTAGTGAGCTAGAAAAGCGAATGGATTCTGTGCACATTCCAGAAATTTCCAACAGAAATTCAATGCCGGATCTGAGTACTAAATTGAAGGAAGTTCAAAAAGACATCAAAGATTTCAAGGTCAGTTCGGAACCAGGAAAGCTCTCATTGAAACCGCCTCAGTTCGACGGAAATACTCCATGGTCAAACTACCACTGACAATTCGAAGCTGCTGCCAAAGCAAATGGATGGAATGCTGGGGAAAAAGCTTTAGCATTGACACTGGCATTGCGTGGCGAAGCAACAAATATTTTACAAACGCTCACCGCCCAACAACAGGAAGACTATGAATAGCTGGTAAAACACTTGGAACTTCGCTATGGCCAAGCCCACCTTGAACACGTATATCACTCACAGCTGAAAAACCGATGCCAGAAATCAAGCAAGTCGTTGCAAGAATTTGAAGCAGATATTGCACGCTTGGTTCGTCTTGCGTACCCAGCTACACCGGAAAATGTAATGGAGCGACTAGCGGTCCAAGCATTTTTGGATGGACTTCGTGACCAGGAGACCCGGCAAGCCCTAACACTAGCTCGCCCCGCACATCTCATGGATGCATTGGCACGCGCTCTGGAATTCGAAGCAGCAAAGCAATCCTGCAAAAGCCAGAGTAGAGTCCGGATGATCTAGGAAGACCCACAGCCACAGGAGCCCGCTAATATCGAAACTGTCATGAGAAAATTAATGAAGGAAGTCCTGCCTGAAAGGAAACAAATAAGGTGCTGGAATTGCGGGAAAATTGGGCATGTGCGACACCGACACAGGAAAACTAAAGAAGGTCGATGAGGAGGGGCAGTCGTCGGCCTGTATCCAGCAAGCCCCAAATAACAATGCATATGTCGCTGTCCTTCAACGACAGAACAAAGGTGTTTTTGTAGACGGTCTCATCAACAACGAACCTCGTACCATGCTGCTTGATACAGGTGCGACTAGGACAATCCTTGGACCATTTGCCAAAACACCGGCAAGAATTGAATCGTCGAATTGGAAGCTACGCACAGCAACTGGAGAGCCGGCAACTGTGTATGGTGAACTTCCAATTGAACTGACTTTGGGCAGCACTAAAGTGAAACATCGGGCTCTTGTAGCGGACATCGAGGATGATGCAATTATAGGAATGGACATCATGAATTCCAGAGGATTCGAGATGAATTTTAAAGACGGCGTCCTTCGTGTGAACGGAGAAGAGCTGGTACTTCATGGGAGAAATGAAGAAATGGTTCGAGTTCTGCTGGCTGAAGACGTAAGCGTACCGGAGAGGGCTGAAACCATTTTGGAGGCTCGCCTGGATGGAGGTGCGAGCAGTGGAAACGTGGTGATGTTCTAACCCAAGCTACATGATGAGAAAATTGGACGAGGAATTGCACTAGGAAAAACCTTGTTGCGTGCTGATAAATTTGTGCCAATAAGGGTAATGAATGTCAATTATTACCCGGTGACCTTGAAGAAGGGAACAATTTTGGGGCACTGCTCGTCAATTTCCTGTGATTAGGAGTGTACGCGGCACTGTTAGCCAAGCCAGTAACATGCCAGCAGAATTGGAGAAGTTGGTTGCTATTTCGTCCAAGGACATGGGGCCAGCACAAAAGACCAAACTGAGGGAACTAGTCAGGAAGTATCAGGAAATCTTCGATACCGGAGTAGGCAAAGGAGGTAGAACAAAGGTGGTTCAGCACAAGATAGATACTGGAAATGCCCGACCAATCAGGCAATCAGCCAGAAGACTTCCTCTAGCCAAAAAGGAGGAGGCTGACAAAATAGTCTGCGACATGGAGAAAGACGGAGTCATCGAGCCATCCGACAGTCCCTGGTCCTCTCCAGTCGTGTTGGTGAAGAAGAAAGATGGATCAACACGGTTTTGCGTAGACTACCGTCAACTAAACAACGTGACAAAAAAGGACAGCTACCCTCTCCCAAGGATAGACGACACGCTAGACACGCTGGCTGGATCTACGATTTTCTCGACCTTAGATTTGAAGAGCGGATACTGGCAGGTAGAACTGGCCCAGGAAGATCGAGAAAAGACAGCTTTTACCATCGGCTCCAGATTATGGCAGTTTACAGTTATGCCATTCGGCCTCTGCAATGCTCCAGCCACATTCGAAAGATTGATGGAGACGGTTTTGAAAGGACTATCATGGAAGACGTGTCTGGTGTATCTCGACGACATTATTGTGGTTGGCAGATCGTTCGAGGACCATGTAAAAAACTTGAAAGAGGTATTTCAGTGACTGAGAAGCTCCGGACTGAAACTGAGCCCCAAGAAATGTCATCTGTTTCAAAAAGAAGTACGTTATCTCGGCCACGTTGTCTCTGGGAAAGGAGTGGCAGTAGATGAGCAGAAGATCAAAGCTGTTAAGGAATGGCCCGTTCCGAGAGACATTCACCAGCTTCGAAGTTTTATTGGCTTGTGCACTTACTATCGCCGATACGTGCTGGGATTTGCTAACATCGCATAACCACTGACCAGGCTCACGGAAGGACAAACAAAGTTCCAGTGGTCAGATGATTGCCAAGATTCATTCAGGAAGTTGAAAGGAGCTTTGATCAACGCACCAATCCTGAGCTACCCCCTTCCAGACGGGAAATTCATCCTGGACACGGACGCCAGTAACGTGGGACTTGGAGCTGTCCTGTCTCAGATCCAAGAAGGACAAGAGAAGGTCATCGGTTACTTCAGCAAGACCCTCAGTAAACCGGAGCGGAATTACTGTGTCACCAGGCGGGAACTGTTGGCTGTTGTCAAGGGAGTTGAACACTTCTAAAAGTACGTGTATGGACGAAGATTCCTACTGAGAACTGACCATGCAGCTCTCAAATGGCTCCTACAGTTTAAGAATCCCGAGGGTCAAGTGGCACGCTGGATTGAGAGGCTCCAGGAATTCGACTTTGAGATCGAACATCGGGCGGGGACCAGCCATAAGAATGCGGATGCCCTATCGCGAAGACCATGTCCAGACGACTGTTCGCACTGCCGACGAACAGAGGAAAAGGAGTCGACACTCTGCAGAACCACGGCGATCGATGATAACTGGAATGACCACAAGATCCAGAAAGACCAAGGTTTGGTCATCGGCTGGAAGAAGAGTGATCGAAAACCGTCGTGGCAGGAAATAGCCAGTTGTTCTCCAGTCGTTAAAACTTACTGGGCCCAATGGAACTCTTTCACCTCAGACAATGGAGTCTTGAAGCGTGTGTTGGAGTCGGAGGATGGCGGGGAAGAAAGACGTCAGGTAGTAGTTCCCAGGAGCAGAAGACAGGAAGTGCTCCGAGAAATCCATGATGGGGTCACCGGGGGACATCTGGGAGTGACGAAGACCCTCCAGAAAGTTAGGCAACGGTTCTACTGGGCCAATTGTCAAGCTGACGTCAAGGACTGGTGCAGAAAATGTGCTGTATGCGCTGCCAGTAATGGGCCTCGAACAAGACCTAAGGCCCCGATGCGCCAGTACAATGTGGGCAGCCCATTCGAAAGGATCGCCATTGACATCGCTGGCCCGTTCCCACAATCTGAACACGGGAACAAGTACATCCTTATGGCGATGGATTACTTCAGCAAGTGGGCCGAAGCCTATGCCCTGCCCAACCAAGAAGCCATCACCGTTGCCGACGTCTTGGTGAAGGAGTGGATTTGTCGATTCGGTGTCCCGTTAGAACTGCATTCGGATCAAGGCAGGAATTTCGAGTCAAACCTGTTCCAGGAGATGTGTCAGATGCTGAACATCCGGAAAACGAGGACCACAGCTCTACATCCGCAGTCCGATGGAATGGTGGAGCGGATGAATAAGACGATAAACCGCCACCTGTCCAAGGTAGTCTCTGACCACCAGAAGGATTGGGACCAGTACCTCCATCTGTTCCTGATGGCATATCGTTCCGCAGTTCATGAGTCAACCGGCCAAACCCCTGCGACTTTCATGTGACCTGAAGTTTGGGACGCCACCAGGACAAGACACTGCGGGAGATGACTACGTCAGCAAACTGCGACAGAGAATGGACGACATCCATGAACGGGTCCGTTTGAACATCCAGAGTGCCAGCGACAGAATGAAGGAGACCTACGACATCAAGGCGGATGCTGGTGGATATCAAACAGGTGACCTTGTCTGGCTATACAACCCTAAACGTCGCCGTGGACTATCACCGAAACTTCGGAGCTCGTGGGAAGGTCCATATAAGATCATGAAAAGGATAAACGACCTCGTCTACCGCATATATAAGCCACCACGAGGAAAACCTAGGGTAGTCCACTTCAATAGGTTGTCCCCTTAGCCGGAAACCACGATCAAGTCCGCACCGTCAGATCACCGGAGGACGAAATGACGTTTCAGAGGTTCATGTCCCTGTACTCGAACGGACAGAAAGTTCAATATGGGGTAACCCGAGAGGAGTCACGAGATCTTTTCAAGGTGCCTGCCAATTACGCGTTAGCTCACTGTGTGGCAGAAGATCTCCAAATGTCCAGAGGCATTGCAGTAGTTTTCTCCAAGAAGTTCGGTCGAATCCAGGAACTGAGAGAACAGAACCCGGAAGTTGGAGGGGTGTTAGAGCTGAGGAAAGGCCAGAGAAACATCTACTATCTGGTTACCAAGAAGCGTTCTCGTGATAAGCCGTCTTATGAAGATGTTTGGAAGAGCCTTACGAGATTGAGAGACACGATGCTGGACCAGAATATTGTAGACCTGGCAATCCCAAAATTGGCCTGTGGGCTTGATCGGCTGGACTGGAGAGTTATAAGAAGCATGTTGGAGACAATATTCAGATCCAGCGGCATCAACATTCTGGTGTGCTCCAACCATCTTCCTCGACCCAAAATGAAGACTGTGGAGTGCTACTTCCATCGAACGTCCAGGTGCAGATATGGAGAATCTTGCAGATATCTTCACACTCCAAGAATGACGTTCCGGGGCGAAACGTCTTTAAGAAGGGGGCAATGTAACGATTTCGAGACCGGCCCCGAGACAGGCCCTGATCTTATTAATTATGCACCCTCGTTCAACTACAGCTGCATATCTGCTGGCGTACGCATCGCCGAGAACAAGCTGGAATAATCGATTGTTCGATACTAATCGAAGAGCCATCTAGATGAAATGTTCTATACTCCTGAATATTCGAGAGCCGTGAATGGAAACAGCTTGGGAGTATATAAGCGGGACAGGCAGAATGGAGAGTTAGTTACAGTTCCAGAGTTCGCTGATAGATAGCCACAGCAGAAATAAATTGAAATAGTAAATGTTTTAGTGAATAATCGTTGTAAATAGTGTTTCAAATAAATTAGGAAAATTAGTAAATGCAGTTTTACTACAATACATTTTCCAATCGTTTTTTACCATAATTCACAACTTCCTCTTTATGCCAGAATTTCCAAATTACCAAATGACCCAATTTCTAATCAGACCAATCTTCCTCTGGACAATAGCCCTTCCTAAATGTAATTCCCATCTCACACATTATCCCAAGAATGATACACCAAAGCACTCATAAAAAGAGCTTTACCAGAAGTTGCTTTCAAATATGTAAATCACAGACAGGGCATTCTATATTTATTGAGTACCACTAGTAGCTAGTATTTATACGGGAGAACTCTATCCCATAGCCAAAGCTCTAGCGCACTGTAGTGAATATGGGAAAGACGCTGTCATTTTTAAAGACTCGCTGAGTGCTGTGCAGGGTCTTCAACAGTTCCAAAATGCTCTTTTTCTTAGTATTAAGGAATGGGAACACTATCTGAAATGGAAAAACGCATTCAAGTTGTTTGGGTTCCTTCACATGAAGGAATAGCTGGAAACGAAACTGCTGACACACTAGCCAAAGAGAACATTTCAAATCCTCCCAATCAACTGATTCACCGAGTACCACATGAATATTTTATCCCTAGAATACGGCAATTTACCATAAATACATGGAGGGAAAGGTGGCAGCTCTGGAGAATAACAAGCTCAGGACAATCAATCCCAGCCTAAGACACCAAAATTACGAGTTAGTCACTCGTAAACATCAGACAATTCTAACCCGCCTCAGGATTGGTCCACAAGATACACCCACCAGCATCTACTGAGGAAAAAAAACAAGAAGGTGTGTTTCCTGTTATGAAGAACTGAGCGTAAGACATATAATTACGGAGTGTCCTGACTACAGAGAGGAACGGATATCTTCAGGATTGTCCGAAAAATTCGGATAACATCGAGTTGTTAGTGAAGATTCTGAAATCTATTGAGATTTTGAAACAAATACGATGAATTGTTGTTGTTATTGTTATATCCGTCAACCGGCTGCATTCCTGCAACCCTCAGAAGTAAGAGACTTGTGCGAGCTAGGGTAAGACGTAGACCTTTTGAAACGTGTGATGCCATGCACGAGACCGGTGGTAGTGCTGAGATTCGAACTCATGCTCCTACGGAATTTGGATTATGGATCGAGCACTTAACCCGCATGCTACCACGGCCCATGAAATACTGTACCACTACCGCTAATAACCTTTATGGTTGGTTGGTTTTATTGAATAAAAAAAAACAACTGAATTCATCACAACAAAGTTAATTCATTTTCTGTTCAATCAACAGAATAAATGATTTTTTTGTATTAAAAAACGATCTGTCAATTTTTTTCATCATAGAGAGTTATCAAGAAACGAAATACGTTTCAATCGAGTAGAATAGACTGAAACTATGATGTCTTACCAAAATATGACTTGTTCGTTCTGGAATAGAGCTGGAAAAAAAACGAAAAATGATATTTTTGACAATGCCCCGTATAGACCCTAATGTACTATCAATCAGCCCTATGCTGTAACACTTCTGTCAAAATTAACTTCACCGTTAATCGCCATTTCCGTTATTTTGCTATTACCAAGCAATAGCAAAATGACGGCAATGGCGAATAACGGTGACGTTATTTTTAACGAAAGTGATACAGCATAGGGCTGATTATTAAGATTATAATTGAACATGTTAACGAATTCCGATAAATACATTTTCTTCCTGAATTTGTCTTATTTAGACCAACAAACGGTTTTTTTTCATGAACATTCCACTTAACTATGACGTTTTCACAAACCGCTTGTATCTCAGCCTCATTTTGAAGCTGAAACTTTAGAAGTGAAAATTGAAATTTGACTAATTCGAACGGTTGACACTGACCAATGACATTTGTGGCATGGAATTGAAAACAAAATTAATAAAGACAGAAAAATTATGAGTTTTAAGTTAACCGAGCCAAAGGTCTGAAAACATCAGTTTAATGAGAACTTGGAAACAGATATTTCGTATTCATATTTTAATTAATTGAAAAGATCAGAATTCTTTATACTTTTATACCATAAATAACACCTACAATTTTAACAAACTGACGTCTAGTACCTAACAGTACTATTGATTGAAATTTATTTTATGTATTATGTTTTTTGTATATATTTACAGACTTTTATTTATATGAATAATTTAACGTGTACTTAGTACCCTGCTCTACAAATTTTATGTTATGAATGACATGGTGAATGTTTAATATACTTTGAATATGTAGCGAGGTATGTATGAAAAATATGCATGTCATATCCGATTCCTGAATGAGCCCTTTGTCCCGGAATTGCGTCATACACTATAAACATTGCATCATCTACTACGCAGAAGATAGAGGATATTCCTCAGCACATTTGAAGGTCTTCGTGGAACAATAGAAACTACGCAGTATCCAGTCAGCATTCCCGAACCTATAAAAGTCGAGAAGACCGGATTCAAGTCGTTCAAGTCTTTCCAGTCTTCAAACCAAGTAGTTTAGTAGATTTGAATCAGTACGAATTTTTAAACCATTATAATTTCACTTGTAAAATTCAATATTTCCATATTGCAATAAATGTGAATAAAGTCTGTTTTTAAAAACTCAAACCAAAGAAGACTGATTTAACATGCATATAATCAATTGTTATTGATGTTTGTTTTTTACTGTTTTGTTTTTTACTTTGTCAATAGAAATTATCGTTCTTCAGACAATAAAGTAATTTTGATTTGATTTGATAATGCGCCATGGTGCATTTTTGGAGAAATTTGAAGAATGGTGCGATAAATATTTTGTTAGTAACACTACGTAGGTCTTTATTAATAGGTGATATAAATATTGACTACCAATTAATTCAATTCTGTTTTTATTGATAGTGTCAAATTCTATAGATAACGTTGTTGAATGGTCGTATGAGGCGTATGTTGCAATTGAAAATAGTTTTAGTGAGTTCAGAAAATTACCATAACATAAAAGCAGTTCCAATATTAAATTCCCCAAGTAAACTTTTCATACAACCGGGTATGCAGTACTCAATCTCATAAACTCCTCAATTGAACAAGGTACATTTCCCGACAAATTGAATTTGAGTTCAGTTAATCCCGTTCCAAAATTCGTACAGGATTTTGGAAAAATCGCCAAGCCACTTCATCGCTTGACTGAGAACAACGTTCAGTTTGATTGGAGTTCTGATTGTCAGCAGTCATTCACTGAACTGAAGAAGAAATTAACAACTGCACCTATTTTAGCTTATCCACAAGAGAAAGGCACTTTCATTTTGGACTATGATGCGTCTCAGCATGGTATTGGATCTATTTTATCTCAGGAACAGGATGGTGAAGAGAAAGTTATAGCCTACTATAGTAAAACTCTGGGCAAAGCCGAAAAGAACTACTGTGTTACGAGAAAGGAACTTTTATCGATAGTCAAAGCCATTGAACATTTCCACACCTACCTCTATGGCAGACGTTTTCTCGTGAGGACTGATCACAGCGCTCTGCAGTGGATAATGAACTTCAAGAAGCCTGAGGGTCAGGTTGCCAGATGGATAGAAAGACTCCAACAATATGACTTCAAAATAATTCATCGTAGGGGCAGGAAACACAGCAATGCAGACACCATATTAAGACGTCCATGCTTGGAGCAGGAATGCCGGTATAGTCAGAAACTTGAAAACAAAGAGGCCAACTTCTACAATGAAGAGCAGTGCAAGGAAATTTTGCAAGCCACTGTGAGAGTCGAGTCCGAAGAATCTGATTTATGGACAACAGAAAAAACGAGGAAAAGTCAGAAGAAAGATAACAATCTGAAGTTAGTCCTAAGCTGGCTAAAAAATGGAGTAAGACCCAAGTGACAGGAAGTATCCAAGTTTGATGCAGTTGCCAAAGGATACTGGGCTCAGTGGGATTCCCTATGTCTTCGTAATGGCCTATTGCATCGCAGATGGGAGAGCCCAGGGGAGCAACAGTGGTGTACCAATTGGTGCTGCCAAAGGATCATGTCAAAGATGTGCTTGAACAACTTCATAGTAGTCGTGCAGGTGGACACTTCGGAATCAAGAGGACCCTAGCCAGAGTTCGAGATCGATTCTATTGGGTAAATTGCCGTCGAGATGTTGAAGAATGGTGTAAGAGATATGATCTATGTTCTTCAAAGAAGGGACCGAAAGCCAGAAGTCGAGGAAAAATGGCCCAGTATCTTTCTGGTGAACCATTCGAAAGAGTAGCAGTTGACATTCTGGGGCCGTTTCCAGTTACTGAGCATGGAAATAAATACTTGATGGTAGCCATGGACTATTTCTCCAAATGGCCCGAAGTTGTGACCATTCCAAACCAGGAGGCAAAGACAGTTGCAAAGGCCTTCCTAGAAAATGTGATAGCCACACATAGAGTTCCGCTAGAATTACATTCAGATCAAGGAAGAAACTTCGAATCCGAGTTATGGCAGGAAATGATGAACATTTTAGGCCTGAAGAAAACTCGCACAACAGCCTTACATCCACAATCAGATGGAATGGTTGAACGACACAATAAAACCATCAGCCAGTATCTGTCGATGTTCATCTCCAAGAATCAAAAGGATTGGGATGAGTTGGTGCCACTATTTCTCCTATCCTATCGAAGTGCCCAGCATGAGTCCACCGGATATACCCCTTCAATGTTAATCACTGGGAGAGAAATGAAACTGCCAATCGATCTGCTATTTGGAATGCCACCCGCCAGGAATGTAGATGAGGACAAAGTTCTTCCAGAATTTGTCAAAGCATTGCGAGAAAGACTGGATCGAGTGCATGAATTCTGCAGACATCGTCTTCAAATCACCAGTGACAAGATGAAGAAGATATTTGACAAGAATACTCCAGGGACTATGTTTGAGCCAGGTGATGCTGTTTGGCTGTACCAACCTCAAAGAAAGAAAGGACTATGTCCCAAGCTACAGAGGAACTGGACAGGCCCTTATGTCGTCGTAAAGAACAACGATTTGGTGTACCGCATCCAGCTTACCCCAAGGAGCAAACCCAAAGTTGTTCACGTGGAGAGGTTAGCAGAATACCGAGGCCACGACCCTCCAAATTGGTTCCAGCGAGACAATCAAGATGGAGATGATGTTATCCGGGACGGAATAACCTAGAAGAGGAGGCAGTGTTACGAACCTGGTAGTAGATAGAAAAATCATGAATCCTTCTGTTTGCTTTCTAGAAACCCATTAGAATGTACTAGAATCATTAAAGTTTATTCGAGAACTTAGTATGGAATGTTCTGTTGAAAGTTCTATAGCTTCTAGAATAATGTTATCCTATAAATACGATCAGATTTGCCAAGTTTGGGGAAGTTTTTGAGTTTTGTTTACTTTTTAACATTTGACTGTTGTAACGTTACCAAGGGAAGTTTGAAGTATTTATTTGAACTGCAAAGTGTCAAACAGTGTTGTCAGTTGTATTATTTGTTCTGTGACAATAAAGGCGAGTTTATAAGTAAGTGTACCACTTATTGAACCTGAAAAACGCAACAGTATAATTTTAGATTAAATTAAATACCTGATATTCATAGTTGATGACACGTTATCATTGAAGGGCCACTGTGAATAAGTAGATTTGTGAGAAAATTTCTAACAAATTATTTTTTGTTGCAAGAATTGCTGCCTTTCTATTTCTCCAGAGTAGAAAAATCGTTTATAAAACAATAATCCAACCACATGTATTATCTTATTATTTTATTTTCTTCCATTTTATTATATTCCTAATCTATTTTATTAATACAATGATTTTTACTTCTATATGTATATACAGTGTGTTTCACTTCTCATGGAAACACCCCAATATCTTTCGTAATTTTCGACTTAGAACCATGAAATTTTCAGGATACATAGATGCACTAGAAATGAACTAACTGCACAAAAAGAATCATCATACGTGGTAAACACGGAGGCGTTTCCATGGGAAGTGAAACAAATTAGAATTTTTCAGAACTGAGTTTTTTTCAGGAGACAGGTAGAATAGTAGTAATTCAGGGATCCTGAACACGAATCCGAAGGAATTTCTGGTCAATTTTGCCCCTTTCCGGAAAAAGGTGTGATTTCATCGCTGCTAGCGTGCAGTGTATATCACACAGGATGACCCCTTTCGTGAAGAGAGTTCATCTCTAGTGTATCTATCGTTCCTGAAAATTTCATGATTTTTCGTCAAAAATTACAGAATATACGAGGGTGTTTCCGTGAGAAGTGAAACACACTGTATGTTCAAAATGTATGCATGTTTTCGTGTAAGGGTGGGTGTGTAGGTGTGTGTGTGGGTTTATGTTCCCGCCAGTGACCATGCTGGGAATCGAACCCATGATTGCGAGATAAGCGCTCTACCATCACGACCATTACGGCCCATTATAGTATTATAATACACTATGTATATTTCTTCAAAGACTTCATTTCTTTCACAAAAACACTAGCGTCTGCCTAGAAAGTATCACTGATATTCCCTGGCGTATTGCCTGATGATTTATAATTATCGTTTGGATAGATGAAAGAAAGGCAAATTCTCCTGGAAAACTTACGTCTACGAGCAAAAAATTCACAATTTTTGTAACAATTACAATTATTATTGACCTGACTAACCCAACGTAAACCGAATAAGTACTTCATTTTTATTAGGAATGAAGTATTCTACTTACGTTAGGTTGGTCAGATCAGGTTAGATTAGCTAATAATTTATTTACGCATATTCAACCAACAGTAATTGTGAATTATCTGCCCGTAGACTTAAGTTTTCCAGAAGAATTTGCCCTTCTTTCGTTTATTTACACGATTTATTTCCAATAGTGAAGCCTGTATCATTCAAACACATACATTTCATATTCAATAACTAGAGATTATTCGGATTGTATACAGTTAGGCGGTTTTTAAATTAATAACAGATTGAGTGATGACTGTGCCACCAGAATCACCGAGAACTCAAAAACGATGAGAGACTCTCAATTAATGTATGTATTGCTCAAAGAAAATGTACCTAATATCTATTTTATACAGTGCGGCTTTTAATAGTCTCCCCCTTGTTAACTTTTAAACAGTTTGAAATAAAACACATTGCAATCGTTGAGGGAGCGAGGGGGCACAACAAATTTAAAAATTAAAAAAATTACGACGGGTCAAGTGTTACGGAATTCGAAAAACTGTTGATGATTGAAAAGAGAATTGAATTATCTTTTCAACGATGTGACACATGACCCCTCATGCCATTTAAAATTTTTTAATTGATGTGCCCCCCAGCGCCATCTGTCGAGCAATCACAATGTGCTTTATTTCCCAAAGTAGTATCTGTGAAACCCTCCAAACAGTTATTTTTAAGTTTGTACGTCAAACCGTTCAAAAGTTAACAGGGGGGGGACTATTAAAAGCCGCATTGTATAGATAAAGTAAGCATTAACAAAGAAATATGAAAACAAAAATTCACAAATTATAACAATTAGGAGCCTATAAATACTTTTGAAACATCAATCAAACACATTGAAATGTCATCAAGTTCTTAAACTACTGTAAAGTGAAGAGGAAATAATAAAAAAAAATAAACAAAAAAAAAATAAATAAGTATCGCATCAGGGCAGATTATTGAATCAGAAGTTTTTTAAAGAAAAATGGGAAATGCAGGAAAAAGGGAACTGGGACTTAAACCTTCATTGACTGCATATCTGTTGAGGAGAAAGTAATTACAGACAGTAATGCCATTGTAACTAAGTTCAACAAATACTTTTGTGAAATAGGGGAAATCATTATAAATATTATTGAAACTTAGAAATAGAATGAGGGCGAGGAAATTATTCTAATAACAATAACAGTCACCAAGGAAGAAGTAAGTACTATTATAGATGACTTGAATAAGAACTAGGCACTTGATTTGATGGAATAACAATAAATGATCTGAAAACCCCAAACACATTTTGCAAAGATTGACATACATCACTCATAAATGATATTTTCAGAACTGAGGTATTTCCTGAATGCTTAAAAATTGTCACTCCTATTTATAAAGCAGGAACAAAAAATCATTTGGGTAACTACAGACCCATAACGTCAGTCACAAGTAGAATAGTCGATTTTATTTAAAAAAACCGCAAACTATTGGATACATACCAGTATAGTTTTCTGAGAATTAGCAATAAACAAAGTGCTACTATGGATTTTGTGAATTACAAATCAAGAAATCTTGATAAAAATCAAAATTTGTTGCAATTTTCGATGATTAAAAAATGCCTTTGATGTTGTTCACCACCAGACTTTATTGAGAAAACTATATTTAATGGGAATAAAGGAGTTAAGCTATGCCCTATTAGAATAATTCATACAATATAGATAGAAATCAAGTTGATACTTCATATATCAACTGTGGAATATCGTAAGTTTCAGTTCTTGGTCCACTTCTTTATTCATTACATTAGCAGAACTTAAAAAATGTTATCTTCAAGCAAGGTACTTCATCTTTGCAGATGATACTGCACTGGATAGGTCCATCAATTAATATGCTAGAAAACTTGATCAATAAAGACTTAGAACTCTATATAGAAAATGAACAGATGTAATTCAATGTCCATATGGGGAAGTAGTTGTTTTCTGTCAGATATTTGCCTCATTTTTCCAATTTGTGAGAATGTGTAGAGAAAAGGGTATTTTCGACCCTAGTCGGAATCATTTGTTTTCATTTATTTGATCCTCTCCGTATACACATTTTTAGAACTTAGTTCGATTTATTGCATTAACTCTTCCTAGAGTATGTAATGCCAAGAAATGCTGTTTTTTTCCTCGCGGTTGGCGCTGTGACTGACTTTTATTGTAAGTCACAGCTTCTTTGTAAGGGAATACTGTGAGGCTCTTGAATGTTATCTTTCGTTTTGTGAAACAAGACAATTCTATTGTTGTCTGACCTATTCTAGCACTGATGAGAGGAAATGATCTTGAAACATGCATGTATGCAGGTGGTAATTTCCAACAAAATGAAGAATAATATTTACTCAATGGCTTTATTTCAATCAGCAATTGCAATATGTCTTCCTTGAGGAACATTGCATAAATGAATGACAGGTGTAAATCAATGTCCGTAGGAGGAAGTAGTTGTTTTCTATCAGATATTTGGCTCATTTTTCCACTTTGTGGGAATGTGTAGAGAGAAGGGTATTTTTGACCGTAGTCGGAATTATTTCCTCTCTATATTTGATCTTCTCTGTATACACACTTTTGAACTTTGTTCGATTCATTAATCTATTGTTTTCTGTATTTTTCTTACTGAAGAATTCATTTGTGTCCTCAATTGATCTTAAGCTGTCTTACTTCTTAAGTTTTATATACTCTTTCAGCTTCGTCAACAAGATATTTCTTCTGACAATAAATCATATTTATTACTATTTTTTCATATTTTTGTCAAATAGATGAAATGATTCAACAAATTTCACCTTTTCAAGGTATGTTAGGAGGTTCTTTGCAATGGTGCAGTAGAAATGATTTATAGTGTCAGGGTCCAAAGATGTCGTTTTGTTTTTTTTTCTAAAGTAATCCTTGTTTTACCTGTAATTCATTGGAGATAGCCCATGTTTCTCTTGTTTCATTATTAGATTGTCCAATTCTTTCTTAATAGTATCCATCTTTTGCTTTTCTAATTAATTCTCTAATATTATTCTATACTCATTGAAGTAAGAATTAGAGGATTTATCATTTGTATATTTTCTTTTATAATGAAGAGATGGTATATTTTCTGTAGATTTCTAATGCCAAAATGAATTAAACTTTTTATAGTTCGTCTTAACTTATAGCAGTAAAAATTTGCCTTTTTGAGTATTTAATTACAAAAAACAGATTATGGCTTCATGATCAAATAAATTACTGGGGATCAAAAGTAATTATAAGAGTTAATGAATGTTGTTCTAATTCAATAATTCAATTTTTTGGGTATCCAATGCAGTGTCTTGAAAGTTAATACTCAAGTCCCCTGCTAAAGTAGATTTAGAATTTACTGGTAATTTCGACAATAGGTGCCCTAATTTATTGATAAATAAGTGTATATCAGTGGCTGGAACTCTGTTTATGCAAATCAGAAAAGTAATGATTTTTTTTTCAAATTATTGAAAATTCAAAATCTTTTTATTCTATTGCAGTGCCTCTATGGATATAAGTAAATACTTCTGTGGAACACTGATAACATTGTAATTTTCAATGCCCAATGGTTCTCTGACTTCAAGCTAGTGCTTGCTCTGTAACCACCATTATGAGTGGAAATTTCTTGTTTTCAAGTAATATACATAGTTATATCATCAATTTTGTTAGGAACACACTGCACATTCAATGCAACAAAAAGTTAAGTACCTATATACATATTTTGATTTACATTGTTCATATACAAAATTTATATTCACATTGTTTTTCTGCATTTTCTCTTATTGGCTTTTTACCCAACTTCTCAATCAGTTTACACATTATTTTTCTAATTATTTAAGATGTATCACACAAATAAAAGCTATCAGGTAAGAAAATCATTGAGATAATTCTACGAGTCAATCACCGGTAATATCTATGAATGTTTAAGGTCAATTTCTTTGGGAATGTATGTATGTACTCACAGGGGTCTGATGATGAGTTGATCACTTTCCTCCGCTGGGACTTGGGAGTCCTGTTTACGTTTATAGGACATTCTATATCTTCTTAACAATGTAATTAATTATTACAGGTTTCAAAATACAAAAATTGAATTGAACCCAAAACAGCACTCGTGTATATCAGTGTATATCACTGACATAAACTCGACTTCAACGTTTACTATTTCACTATTCACTACCGCAAAATTGTATTCTTTGACATAACCTAAAAATTATTTTCATAACACAACACACAACGCAACAAACAACAACATTAGAACCAGTCACAGAATATACAATCTGTGGAACCAGTAACAACACACAACCACAGATTACGGAAAACTCACAGGCAAGAATTTCTATCCACAACACTTCCCAATAGGCAATCCGCTTGATCCAATCAGAACTATCCTGGCCAAGGCGGTATATTTGAATCGATGCTAAGGCGATATAGTAGTCCCAAGTATTCATCTTGGATATTGGAAAGCAAGGTTAGTTTGGTTAGGTTAGATCATGTTCCCTTTTTATAAATTTTTAAGCCATAAAAGAAGGAAACAATCTAATTTAACCAAACTGGACATTGATATCCAAGTTGATCGCAACGTAACCTAAAATTACATTGCATACCACGCAGGCGCAACTAAAATAGAGTTTTGATTGGTCCATGCGGATTGCCTATGGGGAAGTGTTGTGGATAGGAATTCTTGCAACGCACAGAAAGGTATACATATAATCCATCAGAAAAGTAAAATCTCAAACTGAAATTGACTATGAATTAAAAGTATCGAACCAATAAAATCCAGTAAAGATATTCTAGAAAAGCGAAATGGTTCAGAATTAATTTAAAAAAAATCGAAAATAATCAAAATAGAAATTTGGTAAATCAATATATTGCAGTAACGGATAATATAATAATAATAATAATAATAATAATCCTTCATAAACACTCACTTGAGTGTACCCAAAGGCATAGCCTGCGCGGGTAGAGGACAGCTATTATTATTATTTGCCGTGGCACTCCGGGGCGACTTACTGATGTTTTAGGTGATATATTAACTTTTCAGCTGTAGGAAAACCCGGAAAACCTACCGCACCACCTCGGTTGGTCGGTGTGCACTCCAAGCTAGCACTAGCCCACACACAGCACATGTACGCACAATGGATGAACAATGGACGTTCAATATGGAAGTTCAAGACATCCAGTGGATGTCCAGAATTAGTACAATGGACGTCCAATGAACGTTCAATGGACGTCCAGGACACCACTATGGACGTACAATTAAAGTCCAGAAAACGTACAATGGATGTACATTGTACGTATTTTGGGCGTCCATTGTATATCCATATTTGGTGAAATGGGTGTACAGAATATATCAAAATAACAACCACTGTGGATATTTTTTGGACATCCAAGGTGTTCTGCAAATAATTAGCAGTACTTAGGTAGATATTATAAAAGTAAAAATTATATAAATTCCCATATAAACATTATTTGTCATTGAATAAATAATTACAAAATCTTCTTACTGGAGTTATCACTAAAATACGGTGAAACAATAATTGAAAGGGAAGAAGCACTTGGTGTCAATTTTTTACCCATACCATGCATTACCATTGTATATTAGCCTGAACTGAACTGAAACACAAAACACAACACTGCAGTCATATCTAACCTCACATATTCTTCTTCTGCTTCAGCTGATTATTCTTTTATCGTCACCAATCGGTATTTTGGTTCTGTGTCATCGATCATTATTTTATTACACCAAAGAATCTAGAATTACCAATATTCAAAATCCATAACTATTTAATGCATTTGCATGAATTGAACGTCCAATTGATGTTTACGATTGGACGTCCAATGGATATTTACGACTGGACTTTCAAGTAATGTCCACTTAATGTCCTCTCAATGTCTAGATATAGTCTGACAAAGTGCGTTTTATCTAAGTATTACATTTCCATTAGGGATGAAGACAAAATAGCATAAACAGGATAATTAATCATATGTATCAAAAATAATTTTTTTTTGTACATCATATGTACGTACAATGGATGTACATTTTCGAATGTCCACTGTACGTCCGTTTCCTGTACGTACAATGAATGTCCATTAAACATCCATGGACGTTTGGACTAGAGCTGGACGTAAAACGGACATCCATTGGATGTCGTGTGCTGTGTGGGAGACGAGATTGGCATCTAGACAACTCACAATACACTTGCTTTTCAACAAGACATGCGGCCACCTATCGATCCGATATAAATTAGTTGAGAAAAATTCACGTACCTACATCGGATTCGAACCGACTATCGCTATGCTGGAGTTTCAAACGGCCTGTGCATTAGACCGCTGTTCAAAATCTAAAAATTCGAGAATCAGGAATGATCGTATCGATCTTTCGAAGAACTGAAATTCGAAGAACTGAACATTACAAGAATATAAAACTGTAATACCGTCAAAGGAGAATGACAGAAAATGGGAAGACAGATATTTGACCAAACCAGCAAATCAGAAAATCAATATTTTGTAGAAGTGGAAAAATATCGGAACAGAATATTATAAGAATTAAAATCGTCTAATCCATAGAGTAAAAGACCTAAAATTTCCATATTAAAAATAATCAGAAGAATAAATAGTAGAATCGAAAAGGACAGAACCGAAAAATGTCAGAATTTGGAGAGGGGATAGCGGATGGCTCTAGTCTCTCAGAGATATGGAGCAGCGTGTGGTCAATATTACTAAATTCTAATATCGGAATGAATTCCCATCCCATCACATCAAGCATGGTTCTTAATTCGCTCATCCCCTACACAATTTCTGCTAGATTTCGATTCTGACCGTTTTCAGTCTAATTCACTTCGTTTCCAAGGATTTTATGTTACTACAGATTCATTTTCAGATAATTTGTTGGATTTACGTTTTTAGATACGATTATATGTTGTTTTGATGGAATATTACATTTCGATATTTTTTGAGCGTGATCGTTTTATGTTTTGAAGTTATTGAAATTTGCAATTACTTTATTTTCTCAATTCGGTCAATTTCCAATTTTGCCGAATTCAGACCTATGAAATCTGGTTCTACTGTTTTCGCGTATGCTGCTTTATTGTTTCTTATAAAAACATATTAGATGAATTTCAATTTGGATCATGAATCATTTCTATCCATTCAATTCTGCTGTTTTTAAGACCTATAAAATGTTATTCTGAAACATAATTATTCTCCATTTTTTTGGTTTTACATATTAATGGTTTTTTCATTTATCGATATTACAAAAATAATTCTGCTATTCTATGGCCCACCATAAAAGATTTAGATGTAGCATGCTAAAATTCTGATGGAACCTCGCCATATGTAATCCGTTATATGTTGGTACTATACTAAAAGTCACGATTGTCTCGAGGCAGGAATGAAATTTGGTGCAATGACGTCATACGTCACCAGCAACTTGGAAAGCTAGGTTAGTAAGGTTAGGTTAGATTGTGTCCCTTCCTTTTACTTCAAGAAATTAGGTCTATTAAACAATTGAACATATAGAATAGACAGTCCCTTCAATTTCACTATGATCCTATATCTCGGAAATGATGTTTATGTTTTATAACTCTGAGAATGTAAAAACGGAAAGGAAATAAACAATATCCAAAGGTTAATGCATTACGTCAACGTCGTCAACACATATGCCATGACGTCATTGCACCAAATTTCATTCCTGCCGCGAGACAATCGTTAAAAGTCAGGGTCGGTGTTATGTGATTATGCCAAACTCTATTCGAATTTTGGATCATTGCATTGTTCATTCTTCTGTTTATTAATATTCATGTCCATTGTTCAGCCTGCGATTCTTAAATAAGGCAAATAATTATAGGCAACTCTAGAATTCAGTTTTTATATGCTTTTCAAAGCTTTTTTTGTGGTCTGCCTCATGTAAATCACTACATTTTGTAAATTTCAAAATAGTTTGTTTCTTCTCAATAATAACTGCTTGTGAAAAGTGCATATTCCTAATTCGTCAACATATTGTAACGATTTCGAGACCGGCCCCGAGACCGGCCCTGATCTAATTAGTTATGCACCCTCGTTCAACTACAACAGCATATCTGCTGGCCTATCGCCGAGAACAAGCTGGAATAAAATCGATCAGTTCGATACTGCTCGAAGAGCCATCTAGATGAAATGTTCTATACTCCCGAATAATCGAGATCCGTGGATGGAATCTGCTTGGGAGTATATAAGCTGGACAGTCATAGTCAGTAGTCATCAGGGAGGAAGGTGAAGTTGGCTGCCAGAGCTAGCTGCTAAAATTTCCGAACATTTCCGAACGACCAGTGACGTACGTGATAATGTTTTTTGGGGAAATTCTATGATATCGATTGACTTAGCTGCTAATATAATTTGTTTCTCCTGTTTTTGCTGAATATGAAATAGAAATCATAACAGTAGTAGTAATTGGAATAACAATGATACATTTAATGTCTAGATAAGTATGATATCAAAGCAATTCTTTGTGAAATGGTCTGCCGATTTCAACACCGAAATTAAAGTTTGCAATGCAGGTACATTCCCAGACGGCACAATCATATTGCATGAATATCCTAGGCATATTTCACCGGAATATTGGCATATTCCAGAGATATGCCATATCCTCCAAAACATGTGCTATGCATATTCCATGGATATTCAAGGTCACCATGAAATATGTTCCAGGAATATGCCATAATCTTCCACTGCATATGCCAGGAATATTCCATATCCTGCAAAGCATGTGATATGCATATTCCAGGAATATCCTAGCACATGCTATATATATATGTTTTCTTACCATAAAAATATGCCCGCAATATATTTTTGTATGCTTCTTGAAGATAAATGCAGAACATATTCAGGGTGTCTAGTTTATATATGGAATAAACTACCCTTGATATATAGAATATGAGGTCCAATGTTTTATTTTTTTGAGTAAGAATAAAAAATTAAATACAAAACAAAATTATTTATTGCAAAAACGACAAATACAACATACATATGTATTCTGATACACTATCTTGGCAATTATCAAGACCTTTGGAAATTCAGATCTGCATTGACACTAACACAAATTACTAAATCGGTCTCATTACACTTTTCAGTTCTTCAGAATCTTTGTTTTTCTTAATCCTAAAAAAAACAATCAGGAAAAAATGAACCTCGTTGTACAATAATTTACTTAGTGTTCTATTGCAACTCTCAGTAACTTACTTAGATCAGGAAAATGGTATGTTCTTCGACTTCTCAGTAAATTGCTATGTGAGTGGGATATACATACATACCCCTAAAAATACTATTAATATAGTGTAGAAAAAAATTGATGAATTATATTTATTTTGATAATTAAGCATGTTGATTGATATTTGCAACATATATGTATATTGAATAGAAGTGATATTTTATAAAGGGGGAATAGTTGAAAATGATGTAAGTGAATAGATAATGAATTTGACATTTAAATATTGTTAAAACACTATGGTAAGGTTAGTCTAAAATTTAATCAAATTGAAGTAATGACCAAGTGTCTAATTTTTATATACATTGTCTCTTATTACAAAAAATATTAAATATTCTAGAACAGTTGGTCAACATTGAGAAAAAACGTTTTTTGAATACTACTATGTAGTATAAATTAAGTAAAGGTAAATTTTAATTCAAATTGACGTCATCTCTGTGGTATATTTTTACCTTTTATCAAAGTAGCCATGTCTACATTAGATAATTTTTTCCATCCATTTCCTCCAACCTAGCTAAAGGTGTCTTAAAACACTAACTGAGGCATATATCTCCTAATACACTGATGCGTCCAACATGAAGAAGCTTTGTCATCTATAAATAGAATTATTACATCTTGTCAGTTATAGTGCACTAATAACAACAATTTAACAACAAGCACTCATCAAAGTAATTGTGAAGGAAGTAACAAGTAAGTTTTTGTCAGTAAGTTTTCCATCCAACTCCATCAACTCTATTATGTTAGACTGAGATATCTTGGATATTATTTCCTTTCTTAGAATTTCTTTTAGTCCTTATCATTTCTGCATTTTGTGTGGCCCTTCCTTTAAAAATATTTAGAAGTCTCATAGGACTTTCAGTAGAATCTCTGAAAACAAAGGAAAGTTTAATGAAAAAATGCATAAATATACTTTTTGGAGATTTACTTACTTTTACAGGATAAACATTATTGTTTTGCTGTGGTGAAATAGATTCTTGAGTTCAACAGATCCGAAATACTGTTCACTTCCTTTTCTTAGTCCACTTTGATACTGTTACAAACTGAGACGAGCTGGCTAGTTGCAAATTAATACCTGGAAAAATATATTATTTGTTATACTAACGAATGAAAACTAAAAACAGAAAAGATTTTGGAACTTTTGATAAGGAGATTCGGAGAGATGCTTGGATTATGCAACGTTCCCAAGAACTAAGACTATGACTAAGAACTAATAGCTAAGAATTCAACACCATCGAATCAATGAGCGCGTTTACGCAATCCATACTTGGATTAAAAACTAAGAACTATGATTAAAAAGTTGCCCAACCTTTAACTAAGTTCTTGGTCAAAAAAGGTAGTATGCTTAGTTATTAGTTACTAGTCTTAGTTCTTGGGAACGTTACATAAACCAAGAATGAGGTAAATTCCGAATTATCTTACCAGGAGTCGTTGGTGATTTCAACTGCGGATATTTTCTAGCAACTTATTCTGTAATATGTAGTAATACTCTCAACAGCACTACAAACTACAACACTTCCACCCATACGAGGGCTTTCACTTTCACTAAAAACATTATCTAAACAAATTTCATATACGATGTTGATACTTGACGATTGACAAATGACAATGTCAAATATCCATAAACTGATCGCAGTGCCAATCGCAAGAATTCCTTTCCACAACACTTCCTAATAGGCAATTCGCATGAACCAATCAGAACTACCCTGGCCAAGGCAGTATATTTGAATCGATGCTAAGTATTCAACTTGGTTAGCAATGTAGTTTGGTTAGGTTAGGTCATAGTCCCTTCTTTTTTAATTTTTAAGCCATAAAAGAAGGGAACATGATCTAATTTAACCAAAGTGTGATATCCAAGTTGATCCTCAAAATAACCTAAAATTACATTGCACACCACACGCGATTAAAATAGAGTGTTGTGAATAGGAATTCTTGCGTGCCAATCAGCTTTGATTTGTCAGTCTCGCTTCGAGCGCAGATAACCGAAACATTTGATTGGTTGAAATTCCACTTCAAATGTACTCTACTTCATAAACTAACCAATTGAATGCTTTATTTGGCTACGAAACTTGAAAGGTTTTTTTAAATGCATGTGATTTTTCAGTTGTTATTATATACATATTCGAGAAACATTTGATATTTTTCTAACAAAAAGTTCCTTCAAATTGAAATGCCTTTGGAATATTCTCAGAATATTCAAAAACTTACGTTTCTGCTTGATATGCCTTTTGAATATACCAGCAATATTCAAGAATATTTTATGGATATGAGTGGAAATATATTCCAGGAATATTCTCAATGTGTATAAGATCAAATAAATATTCATGGAATATTCCAGGAATATTGCAATATCTGTTGGAAAATAGGATGTTGTAGGCATATTCCAGGAATATTGGGTGCCGTCTGGGTTACAGTTCATGTCCTCTGCCCATGTAGGTGTGATATCAGAATAATTCCTTGCGAATTGTTCCGGTAACTTTACACTTGAATAAGGAAATTTTGGAAATAATTTTATTTTACCACTTTCGGATTTGACTGTCCCGATAGAATTTATGCAGGTTCATTACCTACATTTCATGTGTAAAAAGGTGTGATATCAAAATAATTCCTTGCGAATTGGTCCGGCGACTTCTACACTGAAAGAAAAGAAATTTTTGAAATAATTTTTTTTTACTAATTTTGCATTCGACTGTCCCGATGAAATATATGCAGGTACATTACATTTCTTGTGTAGAAAGATGTCATATCAAAATAATTCCTTGCGAATTGATACGGCGACTTCAACACTGAAAGAAAGAAATTTTGGAATATTTTTTTTTTGATCAATTTCGCATTCGACTGTCCCGATGAAATATATGCAGAAGCATTACATTTCCTGTTAAAAAGGTATGATATCAAAATAATTCCTTGCAATTTGGTCTGGCGACTTCTACACTGAAAAAAAGAAATTTTGGAAATACTTTTTTTTGACCAATTTCGCATTCCACTGTCCCGATGAAATATATGCAGAAGCATTACATTTTATGTAAAGAAAGGTATGATATCAAAATTATTCCTTGCGAATTGGACTGGCGACTTCTACACTGAAAGAAAGAAATTTTGGAAATGATTTTTTTTGACCAATTTCGCATTCGACTGTCCCGATGAAATATATGCAGGTACATTTCATTTCATGTGTGGAAAGATGTTATATCAAAAAAATTCCTTGCGAATTGGTCCGGCGACTTCGACATTAATAGAAAGAAATTTTGGAAAATATTTTTTTTGATGAATTTTGCATTCGACTGTCCCGATGAAATATATGCAGAAGCATTACATTTTATGTAAAGAAATTATTCCTTGCGAATTGGTCTGGCGACTTCTACACTGAAAAGAAGAAATTTTGAAAATAATTTTTTTTGATCAATTTCACATTCGACTGTCCCGATGAAATATATGCAGGTACATTACATTTCATGTGTAGAAAGATGTAATTTTGGAAATAATTTTTTTTGATCAATTTCTCATTCGACTGTTCCGATGAAATATATGCAGGAACATTAAATTTCATGTAAAGAAAGGTATGATATCAAAATAATTCCTTGCGAATCGGTCTGGCGACTTCTACAATGAGAGAAAGAAATTTTGGAAATGATTTTTTTTTTACCAATTTCTTCTTCGGCTGTCCTGATAAAATATGTGCAGATACATTTCATTTCATGTGTAGAAAGATGTCATATAAAAATAATTATTTGCGAATCGGTCTGGCGACTTATACACTGAAAGAAAGAAATTTTGGAAATGATTTTTTTGACCAATTTCGCATTCGACTGTCCCGATGAAATATATGCAGAAGCATAACATTTCATTTGAAAAAGGTATAAAATCAAAATAATTTCTTGCGAATTGGTCTGGCGACTTCTACACTGAAAAAAAGAAATTTTGGAAATAGTTTCGCATTCGACTGTCCCTATAAAGTATGTGCAGATACAGAACATTCTATGTGTGAAAAGATGTCATATCAAAATGATTCCTTGCGAATTGGTCCGGCGACTTCTACACTGAAAGAAAGAAATTTTGGAAATGATTTTTTTTGATCAATTGACTTGTTGATAGAGATTACACAGTGGCAACTTTTATAAATTTCAATTGTTTCAGTGATATCAATGTAACAGATTTTATATCTCTTAGTAACAATAATTGGCTTACAAATTTTGTAATAGAGATAGCTTTGAATTTATTGAATGTTGAGAACAAGTACCAAATCATACCAAAGGAAATTACTACAATCATTTTTGAATCCAAAATAAATGAATCATTCATAAAAAATTTTAATATTGAAAAGGAACAGATAGCCATGCCTGTTCTAATTAATCAAAATCACCACTGCCTAATTGTTGTGGATTTCGAAAAATCAACATTTGCGTTTTTGGACCCTTTCAATAGTAACGAGAATCAGACAAAATTTTATATGAATATTTTTTGCGATTTCCTTAATTTTTATAATAATCATAAGAATGAGCAACTCTGCACTAACTTATCCACTTTAGTTTATCGTCATGCAGAACAAAAGGATAATTATAATTTCGGCGTATTTTGTTTAAATTTTTTCGAGTGTATCTTTAATAATCTGGATCTGATGGCAATTACAGATATAGATAATTATAGGAATACAATAAAATCACTTATTCTCACTGGATCAATTGATATGCGTAATTTGTGTTTAATTTGTTCACGTAGTTCAGGCCAGAACGAAGCTACCCACTGCACATACTGCAGGAGATTTATACACAGTGAATGCCTTTTTATCAGAGGAAACGCTTTTATTAATAATGAAACTTGCCAATTGTGCCTTCAGTATTAGCCTATTGCTCTGGTTATCCAAATTGATAAAGTAAATACGCTTAGTGAAAACGATTTGTAAATAAAGAGTGTCTGTCTATGAGGGGAATTCATTTCCGACGGAGGGTAGGTTCCGGGGTGGGGCTGTAGGTTTTCCGGGTTTTCCTACAGCTGAAAAGTGAATACGCCACCAAAAATCAGGAAGTCGCCCCGGAGCGCCACGGCAAATTATAATAATAGTCATACTCGACCAGAACAGGAATATTCCCATTTTTGTATATGGGGTGAAAAAATTGTGTTTTTGCGGTATTTGTGAGGTGAAGGGAAGGCTGTGAGGGGAGGTTGGAGGCTTTTTGCAAAAATGGGAACAACCTCATTTTTGTCAATACGGGAAAAACGCGGATTTTGCGAATTTTTACAGTAATTGTGAGGTAAGGGTGAGCAGGCTGTGAGGGGAGGTTGGAGGCTTTTTGCAAAAATGGAAACGACCACATTTTTGTCAATACGGGAAAAACGCGGATTTTGCGAATTTTTACGGTAATTGTGAGGTAAGGGTAAGGCTGTGAGGGGAGGTTGGAGGCCTTTTGCAAAAATGGGAACAACCGCATTTTTGTCAATACGGGAAAAACGCGGATTTTGCGAATTAATACGGTAATTGTGAGGCAAGGGTAAGGCTGTGAGGGGAGGTTGGAGACCTTTTGCAAAAATGGGAACGACCTCATTTTTGTCAATACGGTAAAAACGCGGATTTTGCGAATTTTTACGGTAATTGTGAGGTAAGGGTAAGGCTGTGAGGGAAGGTTGGTGGCCTTTTGTAAAAATGGGAACGACCTCATTTCTGTCAATAAGGGAAAAACACGGATTTTACGAATTTTTACGGTAATTGTGAGGTAGGGGTAAGGCTGTGAGGGGAGGTTGGAGGCCTTTTGCAAAAATGGGAACAACCTCGTTTTTGTCAATACGGGAAAAACGCGGATTTTGCGAATTAATACGGTCATTGTGAGGCAAGGGTAAGGCTGTGAGAGGAGGTTGGAGGCCTTTTGCAAAAATGGGAACGACCTCATTTCTGTCAATAAGGGAAAAACACGGATTTTACGAATTTTTACGGTAATTGTGAGGTAGGGGTAAGGCTGTGAGGGGAGGTTGGAGACCATTTCCAAAAATGGGAACGACCTCATTTTTGTCAATACTGTAAAAACGCGGATATTGCGAATTTTTACGGTAATTGTGAGGTAAGGGTAAGACTGTGAGGGGAGGTTGGAGGCCTTTTGCAAAAATGGGAACAACCACATTTTTGTCAATACGGGAAAAACACGGATTTTGCGAATTAATACGGTAATTGTGAGACAAGGGTAAGGCTGTGAGGGGAGGTTGGAGGCCTTTTGCCAAAATGGGAACGACCTCATTTTTGTCAATACGGGATAAACACGGATTTTGCGAATTTTTACGGTAATTGTGAGGTAAGGGTAAGGCTGTGAGGGGAGGTTGGAGGCCTTTTGCAAAAATGGGAACAACCTCATTTTTGTCAATACGGGAAAAACGCGGATTTTACAAATTTTTACGGTAATTGTGAGGTAGGGTTAAGGCTGTGAGGGGAGGTTGGAGGCCTTTTGCAAAAATGGGAACAACCACATTTTTGTCAATACGGGAAAATCACGGATTTTGCGAATTTTTACGGTAATTGTGAGGTAAGGGTAAGGCTTTGAAGGGAGGTTGGAGGCCTTTTGCAAAAATGTGAATACCCACATTTTTGTCAATACGGGAAAAAAAACGGATTTTGCGAATTTTTACGGTAATTGTGAGGTAAGGGTAAGGCTGTGAGGGGAGGTTGGAGGCCTTTTGCAAAAATGGGAACGACCTCATTTTTGTCAATACGGGAAAAACGCGGATTTTGCGAATTTTTACGGTAATTGTGAGGTAAGGGTAAGACTGTGAGGGGAGGTTGGAGGCCTTTTGCAAAAATGGGAACAACCTCATTTTTGTCAATACGGGAAAAACGCGGATTTTACGAATTTTTACGGTAATTGTGAGGTAGGGGTAAGGCTGTGAGGGGAGGTTGGAGGCCTTTTGCAGAAATGGGAACAACCTCGTTTTTGTTAATACGGGAAAAACGAGGATTTTGCGAATCTATACGGTAATTGTGAGGCAAGAGTAAGGCTGTGAGGGGAGGTTGGAGGCCTTTTGCAAAAATGGGAACGGCCTCATTTTTGTCAATAAGGGAAAAACGCGGAATTTGCGATTTTTTACGGTAATTGTGAGGTAAGGGTAAGGCTGTGAGGGTAGGTTGGAGGCCTTTTTCAAAAATGGGAATAAACATGTTTCTGTCCTATGCAGGAAAGAACAGATTTCTGCGGAATTTATGCGGTATTTGTGAGGTGAAACCGATTAACAAGGAATTATTTCGATAATACACCTTTCTACACTTGAATATGAAGTGTAATGTGCCTGCATATATTTCATCGGAACAGTCGAATGCGAAATTGGTCAATATATTTATTATAACAATTTCTTTCTTTCAGTGTAGAAGTCGCCAGGCCAATTCGCAAGTAATTATTTTGATATGACATCTTCCTACACATGAAATGTAATGTACCTGCATATATTTCATCGGGACAATCGAATGCGAAATTGTTAAAAAAAATATTTCCAAAATTTCTTTCTTTCAGTGTAGAAGTCGCCAGACTAATTCGCAAGGAATTATGTTGATATCATACCTTTCTAACAGGGAATGTAATGCTTATGCATATATTTCATCGGGACAGTCGAATGCGAAATTGGTCAAAAAAAATATTTTCCAAAATTTCTTTCTTTCAGTGTAGAAGTCGCCGGACCAATTCGCAAGGAATTATTTTGATATAACATCTTTCTACACATGAAATGTAATGTACCTGCATATATTTCATCGGGACAGTCGAATGCAAAATTGGTCAAAAAAAATTATTTCCAAAATTTCATTTTTTCAGTGTAGAAGTCGCCAGACCAATTCGCAAGGAATTATTTTGATATTATACCTTTCTTTACATAAAATGTAATGCTTAGAATGCTAGAATGCTAGAAGTCGCCGGACCAATTCGCAAGGAATTATTTTGATATAACATCTCTCTTCACATGAAATGTAATGTAATAATAATAATAATAATAATATTTATTTACACTTCTAGAAAGATATTAATAAAATCATACATTATTTCAACTGAAACGTGTAAATAATATTCTACTCGATAAGTGACTAAACACTTGTTTCGAGAAAATAATAATATATAATATATATCACTGGAATTAGGTTTAGTTGGCACGTAATTAAAAGAAATATTTAAAAAGTATATACTAGAGACAAGACTAAATATCAATTTCAATTTACATACAGTTATCAAAAGTTCATATTATTATACACATACTTACATAAATAAAAACATTTGAAACAGCATAGTACAGGCAGTATTAAATTTCAATTTATATTATAGGAAATAATTATCGAACTTGCATTATACAAATAAATATAAAGGATTAAATATTCACCTATGGAATTGGAATACTTACAAATAGTTAAATGTGGTAAATTTCTTTCATATATCGAAAAAGTGACGTATCATATGTCTTGAATTTTCCTGTATGTATTTTTTCAATAGTTTTTTGAATGTTATGTTGTTGTCTATACGTTTCAACTCATCAGGAATTGTATTGTACAATTTTGGTGCCAAGTAGTTGAACATTCTTTGTGTTGTGGTTTTAAGCATCAAGGGTGGTACATAATGCATTTTTTTCCGGGTGTTATAGTTATGGGTTGGGCGTGGATTGTTATGTTTTGTTCTTTGATATTTTATGCATGAGAGGAAGAAGTATAATTGTCTCAGGTCGAAGATTTTGGATTAAGAATATATTAAATCGGATGAATATCTGTGATTTTTTTTTAATTAGTTTTATGAATCGTCTCTGTATTACATCTAATGGGTTCATATGTGTTTTCAAATCCCCACCCCATGCTAGAATTCCAAACCGTATATGACTTTCAACTAGTGCGTGATATAAAATTTTCATTTGACTGAAAGGTAAGTTATCCTTGAGTTTCTTGAACTTGTACAATATACATCTCAATTTTTTTATAACAAAATTTATATGAGAGTTCCATTTTAAATGGGTATCAAAATGATTACACCTAGGTAATTGATTTCTCTCACAGGTTCTATAGAGAACTGTTCATTTGTCGTTGTAACGTTCAGTCTGTCGAAATTAGGGAGACCACGAATATTACAGCTGAATGGAACATAGTTTGTTTTTTCTTTGTTGATTGTGAGCAATTTATATTCGAACCATGATTTTATTGATTGGAAGTCGGTCTCTGCTTTTTGCTTTAAGTTTTCCCAGTTGTCAGCATTGTAAAAAATTGCTGTGTCGTCAGCAAATCCGATAATTTCTCCACTATTGTTGAGTGAGAATAGTCCATTTAGATAAATGTTAAATAATGTAACGATTTCGAGACCGGCCCCGAGACCGGACCTGATCTAATTAATTATGCACCCTCGTTCAACTACAACTGCATATCTGCTGGCGTACGGATCGCCGAGAACAAGCTGGAATAAATCGATTGTTCGATACTATTCGAAGAGCCATCTAGATGAAATGTTCTATACTCCTGAATAATCTAGAGTCGTGAATGGAAATTGCTTGGGAGTATATAAGCGGGACAGTCAGAATAGAGAGTGAGTTACAGTTCCAGAGTTCGCTGATAGATAGCCACAGTAGAAATAAATTGAAATAGTAAACGTTTAGTGAATAATTGTTGTAAATAGTGGTTTAAATAAATTAGGAAAATTAGTTAGTGCAGTTTTACTACATTTGGTGTCAGAAGTGGGATGTTTGAAATAAACAAGTGTTAAAGTGTTCGTCGCGTTGAAAAACTGATAGACATTTATCGCGCCTAATAGACAGTTAGTGAGTGACCCGTTGAACATTTGAGTGCAAAGTGGACAGTTTTGCGCGTCGCGGGACAATAAACTGAAAACTTTTTGTGTGAAATAAATAATAGACTGATATTTCGGCAAAGACAATAAGAGACAAAAGTTAGTGAATTAAAGCAAGAGTTAGAGGAGCGAGAGTTAGAAACAACTGGAAAGAAGGCCGTACTCCAGAAAAGACTTGCAGATGGACTGATTGAAGAAGGAGAAGACCCCGAAAAGTTCTTATTCGAAGTTTCTGGAGTTGATTTGAGTACCATAATGAATAAACTCGACGAGACCACGAAATCCTTGGAAGATAAATTTCTGGAAAATTCGAACAGTTTGAAGGAGGAACTTCAACAAAATTCTGTGAGTTTGAAGGAGGAACTTCAACAAAATTCGGTGAGTCTGGAAGATAAATTTCTTCAAAACTCGAAATATCTAGAAGAAAAGCTTCACGAGAATTCGAAAAATCTGGAAGAAAAACTTGAAGAAAATTCGAAAAGTCTAGAAGTGAAACTTCAAGAAAAGCTTCTAGAAAACTCTGAAGGCCTAAAAAGAGAACTTTGTGGTGTGGCAAATCGACTGGAAGGAAGAATAGGAGCCATTGAGACAGAGGTGGATAAAATAAATATTGAGGATGAGATGAAAAAGATAAAGGAAACGCTCCACGATGAAATAAAAGATGGAATCGAGACAGAAATCGGCAGGATAAAGGAAGAATTCAGTGAATTAGAAAAGCGAATAGATTCTGCGCACACCCCAGAAACTAACAACAAAAACTCAAGGGTGCTGAACCTGGAAAGCTCTCATTGAAACCGCCTCAGTTCGACGGAAATACTCCACGGTCAAACTACCACCGACAATTCGAAGCTGCTGCCAAAGCAAATGGATGGAATGCTGGGGAAAAAGCTTTAGCATTGACACTGGCATTGCGTGGCGAAGCAACAAATATATTACAAACGCTCACCGCCCAACAACAGGAAGACTATGAACAGCTGGTAAAACACTTGGAACTTCGCTATGGCCAAGCCCACCTTGAACACGTATATCACTCACAGCTGAAGAACCGATGCCAGAAATCAAGCGAATCGTTGCAAGAATTTGAAGCAGATATTGCACGCTTGGTTCGTCTTGCGTACCCAGCTACACCGGAAAATGTAATGGAGCGACTAGCGGTCCAGGCATTTTTGGATGGACTTCGTGACCAGGAAACCCGGCAAGCCCTAACACTAGCTCGCCCCGCACATCTCGTGGATGCATTGGCACGCGCTCTGGAAATCAAAGCAGCAAAGCAATCCTGCAAAAGCCAGAGTAGAGTCCGGATGATCGAGGAAGACCCACAGCCACAGGAGCCTACTAATATGGAAGCTGTGATGCGAAAAGTGCTGAAGGAAGTTGTGCCTGAGAGAAGACTGATTCGATGCCGAAATTGTAGAGAACTTGGGCACGTGCGTAGCAAATGTCCAACATTGAAAAAATCGACATCAACGATGAAGATCAAGAAGGAGCAATCGTCAGCCCGTATCCAACAAGCCCCAGTTAACAATGCATATGTCGCTGTACTTCAAAGACAAGACAAAGGGGTCTTCGTAGACGGTCTCATTAACAACGAGCCTCGCACCATGCTCCTTGATACGGGTGCGACTAGGACAATCCTTGGACCTACTTTTGCCAAAACACCGGCAAGAATCGAATCGTCGAATTGGAAGCTACGCACAGCAACAGGAGAGCCGGCAACTGTGTAAGGTGAACTTCCAATTGAACTGACTTTGGGCAGCACTACAGTGAAACACCGGGCTCTGGTAGCGGATATTGAGGACGAGATAATGATTGGAATGGACATCATGAATTCAAGAGGATTCGAGCTGAATTTTAAAGACGGCGTCCTTCGTGTGAACGGAGAAGAGCTGGTACTTCATGGGAGAAATGAAGAAATGGTTCGAGTTCTGCTGGCTGAAGACGTAAGCGTACCGGAGAGGGCTGAAACCATTTTGGAGGCTCGCCTGGATGGAGGTGCGAGCAGTGGAAACGTGGTGATGTTCTAACCCAAGCTACATGATGAGAAACTTGGACGAGGAATTGCACTAGGAAAAACCTTGTTGCGTGCTGATAAATTTGTGCCAGTAAGGGTAATGAATGTCAATTATTACCCGGTGACCTTGAAGAAGGGAACAATTTTGGGGCACTGCTCGTCTATTTCCTCTGTATTCAGGAGTGTACGTGGCACTGTTAGCCAAGCCAGTAACATGCCAGCAGAATTGGAGAAGTTGGTTGCTATCTCGTCCATGGACATGGGGCCAGCACAGAAGCCTAAACTGAGCTAACTAGTCAGGAAGTATCAGGACATCTTCGATACCGGAGTAGGCAGAGGCGGTAGAACAAAGGTGGTTCAGCACATGATAGATACTGGAAATGCCCGACCAATCAGGCAATCAGCCAGAAGACTTCCTCTCGCCAAAAAGGAGGAGGCTGACAAAATAGTCTGCGACATGGAGAAAGACGAAGTCATCAAGCCATCCGACAGTCCCTGGTCCTCTCCAGTCGTGTTGGTGAAGAAGAAAGATGGATCAACACGGTTTTGCGTAGACTACCGTCAACTAAACAACGTGACGAAAAAGGACAGCTACCCTCTCCCAAGGATAGACGACACGCTAGACACGCTGGCTGGATTTACGATTTTCTCGACCTTAGATTTGAAGAGCGGATACTGGCAGGTAGAACTGGCCCAGGAAGATCGAGAAAAGACAGCTTTTACCATCGGCTCCGGATTATGGCAGTTTACAGTTATGCCATTCGGCCTCTGCAATGCTCCAGCCACGTTCGAAAGATTCATGGAGACGGTTTTGAAAGGACTATCATGGAAGACGTGTCTGGTGTATCTCGACGACATTATTGTGGTTGGCAGATCATTCGAGGACCATGTAAAAAACTTGGAAGAGGTATTTCAGCGACTGAGAAGCTCCGGACTGAAACTGAGCCCCAAGAAATGTCATCTGTTTCAAAAAGAAGTACGTTATCTCGGCCACGTTGTCTCTGGGAAAGGAGTGGCAGTAGATGAGCAGAAGATCAAAGCTGTTAAGGAATGGCCCGTTCCGAATGACATTCACCAGCTTCGAAGTTTTCTTGGCTTGTGCACGTACTATCGCTGATACGTGCTGGGATTTGCTAACATCGCAAAACCACTGACCAGGTTCACGGAAGGACAAACAAAGTTCCAGTGGTCGGATGAATGCCAAGATTCATTCAGGAAGTTGAAAGGAGCTTTGATCAACGCACCAATCCTGAGCTACCCCCTTCCAGACGGGAAATTAATTCTGGACACGGACGCCAGTAACGTGGGACTTGCAGCTGTCCTGTCTCAGATCCAAGAAGGACAAGAGAAGGTCATCGGTTACTTCAGCAAGACCCTCAGTAAACCGGAGCGGAATTACTGTGTCACCAGGCGGGAACTGTTGGCTGTTGTCAAGGGAGTTGAGCACTTCTACAAGTACGTGTATGGACGAAGATTCCTACTGAGAACTGACCATGCAGCTCTCAAATGGCTCCTACAGTTTAAGAATCCCGAGGGTCAAGTGGCACGCTGGATTGAGAGGCTCCAGGAATTCGACTTTGAGATCGAACATCGGGCGGGGACCAGCCATAAGAATGCGGATGCCCTATCGCGAAGACCATGTCCAGACGACTGTGCACTGCCGACGAACAGAGGAAAAGGAGTCGACACTTTGCAGAACCACGGCGATCGATGATAACTGGAATGACCACAAGATCCAGAAAGACCAAGAGAAAGATCCAGATCTTGGTTTAGTCATCGGCTGGAAGAAGAGTGAGCGAAGACCGTCGTGGCAGGAAATAGCCAGTTGTTCTCCAGTCGTCAAAACTTACTGGGCCCAATGGAACTCTTTCACCTTAGACAATGGAGTCTTGAAGCATGTGTTGGAGTCGGAGGATGGCGGGAAAGAAAGACGTCAGGTAGTAGTTCCCAGGAGCAGAAGACAGTAAGTGCTCCGAGAAATCCATGATGGGGTCACCGGAGGACATCTGGGAGTGACGAAGACCCTCCAGAAAGTTAGGCAACGGTTCTACTGGGCCAATTGTCAAGCTGACGTCAAGGACTGGTGCAGAAAATGTGCTGTATGCGCGTAATGGGCCTTGAACAAGACCAAAAGTAAGGGGCCCAAATGTGAATCTTGGGGAACGCCCGAGGTTGCAGGATCATACCTTTCTAACAGGAAATGCAATGGTTCTGCATATATTTCATCGGGACAGTCGAATGCGAAATTCGTAAAAAAAATATTTTCCAAAATTTCTTTCTTTCAGTGTAGAAGTCGCCGGACCAATTCGCAAGGAATTATTTTGATATAACATCTTTCTACACATGAAATGTAATGTACCTGCATATATTTCATCGGGACAGTCGAATGCAAAATTGGTCAAAAAAAATAATTTCCAAAATTTCTTTCAGTGTAGAAGTCGCCAGACCAATTCGCAAGGAATTATTTTGATATCATACATTTTTAACAGGAAATGTAATGCTTCTGCATATATTTCATCGGGACAGTCGAATGCAAAATTGGTCAAAAAAAATATTTTCCAAAATTTCTTTCTTTCAGTGTAGAAGTCGCCGGACCAATTCGCAAGGAATTATTTTGATATAACATCTTTCTACACATGAAATATAATGTACCTGCACATATTTCTGAATGCGAAAATGGTCAAAAATGTTTATTTTGAAAATTTCTTTCTTTCAGTGTAGTAGTCGCCAGATAAATTCGCAAGGAATTATTTTGATAAGACATCTTTCTACACATGAAAAGTAATGTACCTGCATATATTTCATCGGGACAGACGAATGCGAAATTGGTCAAAAAAATTATTTCTAAAATTTCTTTCTTTCAGTGTAGAAGTCGCCAATTCGCAAGGAGTTATTTTGATATCATACCTTTCTTTATATGAAATGAAATGTACCTGCATATATTTCATCGGGACAGTCGAATTTCAAATTGATCAAAAAAAGTATTTTCCAAAATTTCTTTCTTTCAGTGTAGAAGTCGCCCGACCAATTCGCAAGGAATTATTTTGATATGACATCTTTCTACACATGCAATGTAATGTACCTGCATATATTTCATCGGAACAGACGAATGCGAAATTGGTCAATAAAAATTATTTCCAAAATTTCTTTTTTTCAGTGTAGAAGTCGCCGGACCAATTCGCAAGTAATTATTTTGATATGGACATCTTTCTATACATGAAATGTAGGTTATGAACCTGCATAAATTCTATCGGGACAGTCAAATCCGAAAGTGGTAAAATAAACTTATTTCCAAAATTTCCTTATTCAAGTGTAAAGTTTCCGGACCAATTCGCAAGGAATTATTCTGATATCACACCTACCTGGGCAGGGGACATGAACTCTAATGTACCTGATGCATTGCAAACTTTTTTTTCGGTGTTGAAATCGGCAGACCATTTCACAAAGAATTGTTTTGATATCATACTTATCTAGACAGTAAGTGTAATATCTGATCAGAATCATTGTTACTCCAATTACTACTACTGTTATGATTTCTATTTCTTATTCAGCAAAAACAGGAGAAACAAATTATATTAGCAGCTAAATCAATCGATATCATAGAATTTCCCCAAAAAAAAATTTCACGTACGTCACTGGTCGTTCGGAAATGTTCGGAAATTTTAACAGCTAGCTCTGGCAGCCAATTTCACATTGCAGAGTTCCAGAGTTTGCTGATAGATAGCCGCAGTAGAAATAAATTGAACTAGTTATTGAAGTCTGTTTTAGTTACTGATTCACTCTGAAATCAAAGGGAGTGAAAAGGCTAACACCATTGTACTTGAGAACGAAAAGTATTTAACCCCTTCACCACACATTTATTTCCTAGATGCGCATTTCGATAAGAAAGTTATCTTCATCTTTAGTTTAGTAATTCCTACTGATGAAGATAACTTTGTTATCGAAATGCGCATCTAGGAAATAAATTACTTGTGTGGTGAAGGGGTTAAATACTTTTTGTTCTCATTGAGTGACACCACAGGCGTCCAATATCCCATTTTCGACCATTGTACTTGATTCTTGTTCCATTTTACATTGTTCAAGCTCTTTACTTCAACCTGAATGTGATGATGTTGATAAAGAATTGGTTCAGAGGAAGGATCAATTTGATCACGATTATATTGCCTCTAATGTTTGGGATTTGACTTTATATGCTCAAGACATTATTGCATATACAGCAGGATTTGTTGTAAAAAAATTTAAAAAAACTGTCAAGTTTATAGATTGCCTGAATTTTCTCATCACCGATGTGTAGTAAAACTGCACTAACTAATTTTCCTAATTTATTTAAAACACTATTTACAGCAATTATTCACTAAACATAGACTTCACTAGATTCAAATTTATTTCTACTGTGGCTATCTATCAGCGAACTCTGGAACTGTTGCTCACTCTATTCTGACTGTCCCGCTTTTATACTCCCAAGCAGTTTCCATTCACGACTCTCGATAATTCAGGAGTATAGAACATTTCATCTAGATGGCTCTTCGAATAGTATCGAACAATCGATTTATTCCAGCTTGTTCTCGGCGATCCGTACGCCAGCAGATATGCAGTTGTAGTTGAACGAGGGTGCATAATTAATTAGATCAGGGCCGGTCTCGGGGCCGAACTCGAAATCGTTACATTGCCCCCTTCTTAAAGACGTTTCGCCCCGAAACGTCATTCTTGGAGTGTAAAGATATCTGCAAGATTCTCCATATCTGCACCTGGACGTTCGATGGAAGTAGCACTCCACAGTCTTCAATTTGGGTCGAGGAAGATGGTTGCAGCACACCAGAATGTTGATGCCGCTGGATCTTAATATTGTCTCCAACATGCTTCTTATAACTCTTCAGTCCAGCCGATCAAGCCCACAGGCCAATTTTGGGATTGCCAGGTCTACAATATTCTGGTCCAGCATCGTGTCTCTCATTCTCGTAAGGCTCTTCCAAACATCTTCATAAGACGGCTTATCACGAGAACGCTTCTCTGTTTCTCCGTCATTTCCTCAGCTGTAACACCCCTCCAACTTCCGGGTTCTGTTCTCTCAGTTCCTGGATTCGACCGAACTTCTTGGAGAAAACTACTGCAATGCCTCTGGACATTTGGAGATCTTCTGCCACACAGTGAGCTAACGCGTAATTGGCAGGCATCTTGAAAAGATGTCGTGACTCCTCTCGGGTTACCCCATATTGAACTTTCTGTCCGTTCGAGTACAGGGACGTGAACCTCTGAATCGTCATTTCGTCCTCCGGTGATCTGACTGTGCGGACTTCATCGTGGTTTCCGGCGTAAGGGGACAACCTATTGAAGTGGACTACCCTAGGTTTTCCTCGTGGTGGCTTATATATGCGGTAGACGAGGTCGTTTATCCTTTTCATGATCTTATATGGACCTTCCCACGAGTTCCAAAGTTTCGGTGATAGTCCACGGCGACGTTTAGGGTTGTATAGCCAGACAAGGTCACCTGTCTGATATCCACCAGCATCCGCCTTGATGTCGTAGGTCTCCTTCATTCTGTCGCTGGCACTCTGGATGTTCAAACGGACCCGTTCATGGATGTCGTCCATTCTCTGTCGCAGTTTGCTGACGTAGTCATCTCCCGCAGTGTCATGTCCTGGTGGCATCCCAAACTTCAGGTCACATGGAAGTCGCAGCTCTCGGCCCATTATAACACTAGCAGGGGTTTGGACGGTTGACTCATGAACTGCGGAACAATACGCCATCAGGAACAGATGGAGGTACTGGTCCCAATCCTTCTGGTGGTCAGAGACTACCTTGGACAGGTGGCGGTTTATCGTCTTATTCATCCGCTCCACCATTCCATCGGACTGCGGATGTAGAGCTGTGGTCCTCGTTTTCCGGATGTTCAGCATCTGACACATCTCCTGGAACAGGTTTGACTCGAAATTCCTGCCTTGATCCGAATGCAGCTCTAACGGGACACCGAATCGACAAATCCACTCCTTCACCAAGACGTCGGCAACGGTGATGGCTTCTTGGTTGGGCAGGGCATAGGCTTCGGCCCACTTGCTGAAGTAATCCATCGCCACAAGGATGTACTTGTTCCCGTGTTCAGATTGTGGGAACGGGCCAGCGATGTCAATGGCGATCCTTTCGAATGGGCTGCCCACATTGTACTGGCGCATCGGGGCCTTGGGTCTTGTTCGAGGCCCATTACTGGCAGCGCATACAGCACATTTTCTGCTCCAGTCCTTGATGTCAGCTTGACAATTGGCCCAGTAGAACCTTTGCCTAACTTTCTGGAGGGTCTTCGTCACTCCCAGATGTCCTCCGGTGACCCCATCATGGATTTCTCGGAGCACTTACTGTCTTCTGCTCCTGGGAACTACTACCTGACGTCTTTCTTTCCCGCCATCCTCCGACTCCAACACACGCTTCAAGACTCCATTGTCTAAGGTGAAAGAGTTCCATTGGGCCCAGTAAGTTTTGACGACTGGAGAACAACTGGCTATTTCCTGCCACGACAGTCTTCGCTCACTCTTCTTCCAGCCGATGACTAAACCAAGATCTGGATCTTTCTCTTGGTCTTTCTGGATCTTGTGGTCATTCCAGTTATCATCGACCGCCGTGGTTCTGCAGAGTGTCGACTCCTTTTCCTCTGTTCGTCGGCAGTGCGAACAGTCGTCTGGACATGGTCTTCGCGATAGGGCATCCGCATTCTTATGGCTGGTCCCCGCCCGATGTTCGATCTCAAAGTCGAATTCCTGGAGCCTCTCAATTCAGCGTGCCACTTGACCCTCGGGATTCTTAAACTGTAGGAGCCATTTGAGAGATGCATGGTCAGTTCTCAGTAGGAATCTTCGTCCATACACATACTTGTAGAAGTGTTCAACTCCCTTGACAACAGCCAACAGTTCCCGCCTTGTGACACAGTAATTCCGCTCCGGTTTACTGAGGGTCTTGCTGAAGTAACCGATGACCTTCTCTTGTCCTTCTTGGATCTGAGACAGGACAGCTCCAAGTCCCACGTTACTGGCGTCCGTGTCCAAAATGAATTTCCCGTCTGGAAGGGGGTAGCTCAGGATTGGTGCGTTGATCAAAGCTCCTTTCAACTTCCTGAATGAATCTTGGCATTCATCTGACCACTGGAACTTTGTCCTTCCGTGAGCCTGGTCAGTGGTTTTGCGATGTTAGCAAATCCCAGCACGTATCGGCGATAGTAAGTGCCCAAGCCAAGAAAACTTCGAAGATGGTGAATGTCTTTCGGAACGGGCCATTCCTTAACAGCTTTGATCTTCTGCTCATCTACTGCCACTACTCTCCCAGAGACAACGTGGCCGAGATAACGTACTTCTTTTTGAAACAGATGACATTTCTTATGGCTCAGTTTCAGTCCGGAGCTTCTCAGTCGCTGAAATACCTCTTCCAAGTTTTTTACATGGTCCTCGAACGATCTGCCAACCACAATAATGTCGTCGATATACACCAGACACGTCTTCCATGATAGTCCTTTCAAAACCGTCTCCATCAATCTTTCGAACGTGGCTGGAGCATTGCAGAGGCCGAATGGCATAACTGTAAACTGCCATAATCCGGAGCCGATGGTAAAAGCTGTCTTTTCTCGATCTTCCTGGGCCAGTTCTACCTGCCAGTATCCGCTCTTCAAATCTAAGGTCGAGAAACACGGGAACAAGTACATCCTTGTGGCGATGGATTACTTCAGCAAGTGGGCTAACCAAGAAGCCATCACCGTTGCCGACGTCTTGGTGAAGGAGTGGATTTGTCGATTCGGTGTCCCGTTAGAGCTGCATTCGGATCAAGGCAGGAATTTCTAGTCAAACCTGTTCCAGGAGATGTGTCAGATGCTGAACATCCGGAAAACGAGGACCACAGCTCTACACCCACAGTCCGATGGAATGGTGGAGCGGATGAATAAGACGATAAACCGCCACCTGTCCAAGGTAGTCTCTGACCACCAGAAGGATTGGGACCAGTACCTTCATCTGTTCCTGATGGCGTATCGTTCCGCAGTTCATGAGTCAACCGGCCAAACCCCTGCTAGTGGTATTATGGGCCGAGAGCTGCGACTTTCATGTGACCTGAAGTTTGGGACGCCACCAGGACAAGACACTACGGGAGATGACTACGTAAGCAAACTGCGACAGAGAATGGACGACATCCATGAACGGGTCCGTTTGAACATCCAGAGTTCCAGCGATAGAATGAAGGAGACCTACGACATCAAGGCGGATGCTGGTGGATATCAGACAGGCGACCTAGTCTGGCTATACAACCCTAAACGTCGCCGTGGACTATCACCGAAACTTCGGAACTCGTGGGAAGGTCCATATAAGATCATGAAAAGGATAAACGACCTCGTCTACCGCATATATAAGCCACCACGAGAAAAACCTAGGGTAGTCCACTTCAATAGGTTGTCCCCTTACGCCGGAAACCACGATCAAGTCCGCACAGTCATATCACCGGAGGACGAAATGACATTTCAGAGGTTCAAGTCCCTGTACTTGAACGGACAGAAAGTTCAATATGGGGTAACCCGAGAGGAGTCACGAGATCTTTTCAAGGTGCCTGCTGATTACGCGTTAGCTCACTGTGTGGCAGAAGATCCAAATGTCCAGAGGCATTGCAGTAGTTTTCTCCAAGAAGTTCGGTCGAATCCAGGAACTGAGAGAACAGAACCCGGAAGTTGGAGGGGTGTTACAGCTGAGGAAAGGTCAGAGAAACATCTACTATCTGGTTACCAAGAAGCGTTCTCGAGATAAGCCGTCTTATGAAGATGTTTGGAAGAGCCTTACGAGAGACACGATGCTAGACCAGAATATTGTAGACCTGGCAATCTCAAAATTGGCCTGTGGGCTTGATGGGCTGGACTGGAGAGTTATAAGGAGCATGTTGGAGACGTTATTCCAATCCACCGGCGTCAAGATGTTGGTATGCTGTAATCATCGTCCACAACCAAACCTGAAGACCGTAGGGTGCTACTTCCATCAAACAGCAAGGTGCAGATATGAAGAATCATGCAAATATCTCCACACTCCAAGAATGACGTTTCGGGGCGAAACGTCTTTAAGAAGGGGGCAATGTAACGATTACGAGACCGGCCCCGAGACCGGCCCTGATCTAATTAATTTTGCACCTTCGTTCAACTACAACAGCATATCTGCTGGCCTATCGCCGAGAACAAGCTGTAATAAAATCGATCAGTTCGATACTGTTCGAAGAGCCATCTAGATGAAATGTTCTATACTCCAGAATAATCGAGAGAGCCGTGGATGGAATCTGCTTGCGCCATATAACCGCTGGAGGACAGTCAGAATTCAGATTATGTAACAGTTCCAGAGTTCGCTGATTCAAATAGTTATTGAAGTAAATGTTTTAGTGAATAATTGTTGTAAATAGTGTTTTAAATAAATTAGGAAAATTAGTTAGTGCGTTTTTACTACAATATTAAGGGAACATTTTGGTTTATAGAGATTTATGGTGGGTTTTATGAATTTTATTTATAGTTTCCAGGTGAACGTTGCTGCACAAACATTCAGCTCGAGTGTAGCTGATGCACTATCATATTCCTATCCGATGTTCTTCATTTGGAAGAATTTCAGAATGTTCAACCAACAGTTGAGTTCATCAAAATTATCGATGGATTATTTGATATTCTAAATTCCCGAAATATATTTATGCTCGTGGAATGAAAATACCAATAATAAAGGAAAACTGATGTGATCAATGATAACCTTTTATTACCAAAGCATTTGATTATTTGTGCAAGTGTGAAAGTATCTTGTTGCTTTGACACCAGAATTAGAAGTACTCGAAATTTTGATTGCAACATTTCAGACAATAAAGCAAGTTGATCAAACGCCTTTGAAAATACAATTCTATTTATTTGGGGTATATTAATATATTACGGGTATACTTTCTCAAATTTCGATTTTATGTACTCATGATTTCCACAATTCCAAATTTTCTATGTTCGTCTGCGAAAATATATAGATTTAGGAAAGCCGGCCCTGTATTTTGGGTAAGATGCCTAAACACCCTGGTGTGCCGACTCATACCTGTGAAACTGGACATTTGCTAGCTTGATTATGAGAGAACAAATGAAATCGTGGTCTGTTTTCCAAATATCCTGCGATACTTGCGTGAACCGCCATTATAGGTTGGTGGAACCGCCCAAGGACATTACACACAGGACTGCCCGATGAGACTTCAACCAATCACTGAATTGTGACGTACCTCAGTGGCCCCCCCACCACCATTCCACTTATCAATTTGTTTCTTTCATTCCGACTATTCCGACTGCACTTTCCTTCCTTTATTATATCTGTTGTTGAAAAGAAATAAATACTCATTGAGGTCGATGTTCGATTTTTTTGGTTACCATTGTTACCAAACACAAACGGTCACTTTATCTGTTAATTCTGTTATCACTTTTTTATTGTACTTTTTGCTTGGTGTCTCGTATATTGAGTTATTGAGTTTTTGATAGATTTATTGTTATATTTGTGTCTAGTCTAGTGCCTGTTTGCCTGTTTCACAGATTGAGGAAACGTTTAGAAACTATTTTATACTCTTTCTGCAGTTGTTACTCTATGTGAAGTGAAAATATTGAAAGATTTTGCCAGTTCTTAAAGGTTTGGGGTTTCAGTATTGTTGTGATTGAACATTTGTTTATTCCTGTTCTTTTAGTTGAATGAAATGCCAGGAAAAGCGTGTGCCATCGCCTCTTGCAAAAATAACTCCTCCAAAGGCTTGGGTTACATATTTCACAACTTCCCAAAGGATGATGGCATAAGACAAGTTTGGATACGTTTATGCAATAGGAGTGACATATGGAACCCTAGGACTAGTAGCATTTGCTCAGTTCATTTCACTGAAGAGGACTACAAGCGAGACTTGAGAAATGAATTACTAGGTTTTTACTTACTTCATTTTGTTTTCAAAATAATACAAAAAAAATCTTTGTTTCAGGATTACCTGTTAAGAAATTTCTTAAACCCAATGTCGTGTCATCCCTTTTCTTGGGACTAGAACCGATATCTCTAGAAGCTTGTTCAAGTCAAAGAAAAGCGAATGAAGAAGATATTCCAGATGAATTGTTACCAGAGGAAAATGAAGTTATTGCTGTTGGGAGTTCCGAAAACATTGATCATCTGAATGAGACCTATTTTCAAAGGAAATATGAAACACTCCTTGCAAGTCATAATAAGGTGCAATTGGAATTAAGAACTCACAAGCAAAAGTGTAAAAGACGGGTAAATTCTTTACAAACACACCTAAATTATAATAAGAAAAAGGTGCAATATAAAGAAAATAATAAAGCTGAGAAAGTTTTGAGTAAATTCTTTTCCAAAAATCAAATTAACCTATTACTTCAGAAAAGAAAAGGGATTAATTGGACTCAATCAGAACTCTCAATGGCCTTCACATTGCGGTATTACAGCAAAAAGTCATATTTATATTTGAGGAATGTTTTAAAGTTTCCTCTGCCTGCATGGGTTATCATCACTTCGAAAATGGGCCTGCAAAATCAATATGAAAAAAGGAATTCTAGAAGACGTCTTGAAATTCATGAAATTAGCTGGTGAGGATATGTCAGAACTTGAGAAATGCCTCGTCATTCAATTTGATGAAGTTAAAGTCAAGTCAGTATTGGAATATGACAAATTTGAAGACCAACTCATTGGACCTCACAATCAAATGCATGTTATCATGGTTCGAGGTTTATTTGCCAAATGGAAACAACCTGTTTACATATCATTTGATTCCAAGATGACTAAAGGCATAATCTTTGATATAATTTACAGACTTCATCAAATTAATTATAAAGTTGTTGCAACTGTCAGCGATTGTGGAGGAGGTAAGTTTTTTTTTAATTTTAATTTTGTGAAATAATTATATATCTGTTTTTGTAGGTAATGTAGGTCTGTTGAAGGAGATGGGAGTTGACATTCAAAAAACTTATTTTCATCATCCTCAGACCAATGAAAAAATTTATATGTTTGCAGATATACCGCATCTACTCAAATTATTGAGAAATTGGCTCATTGATACAGGTTTTATTCTAGAGGACCAAACTATCATCAGTCATAAGCCACTTCTTGATTTGATTGAAATGACAGATAAAGAATTGAATGTATGTTTCAAACTAACAGAGAAACATATAAGATGTGAAAAGACAAAACGTCAAAATGTTCGTTTAGCAGCTGAGTTGCTATCACATTCAACGGCTACAGCTCTTCATCATTATCAACCATGAACTGATAAAAAATTGGCTACAGATGTAGGAAATTTTATTGAGTTGGTTAACAACTGGTTTGATATAACCAATAATTATATACCTTTCAATAACAATCCTCATAAATCTGCTTATGGTATTTACCTGGAAGAGCAAAATAAAGTTCTTGATGACATGCTGCATACAATTTTGCAATGAGGGCTACTGGGAAAAGAAGTTTACAGATTTTTCAGAAAGGAATCATCATATCAATTAAATCTCTTAGGCAGTTATTTTCCGACTTGAAAAAAGCTTATGGTATTTCCTCATTATGTACCCATAAACTCAATCAAGATTCCTTGGAAAACTTCGTCTTTCAGCTGCGGAGTAGAGGAGGCTTGGATGACCATCCTTCACCACTGAATGCTCTATACAGAATTCGCATGGTTATTTTAGGAAAAAATCCTGGTATCCTTGACTCTGCTGTGAATACTGAAGATAGAATGCAAGAAGAGTATTTGATTGCAAACGTAATGAAGAAAGTGGTCTTCAATATTGACTCAGAGCTTGATGAAGATGGTATTTCCATTGAGGAATATGAAAATAAAGAAAATGTGGAAATTCGATTCACCAGTAGCAGTTCTGGTTCATCCGAGGCCAATATTTCAGAAAACGATTATTTACCAGAGATGACCAATGATTCACTGGAATACATTGCTGGATATTTGTCAAAAAAATTCAAAAAGAAATACCCCTTTTTAGGCATTCATACACACAAATGTTCGAAGGAACATGATTATCAATTACCATCATGGGTTAGTCATTTATCATATGGTGTGTTGATAAAACCAACTGAAGAATGGCTTTCATTAGTGAAGAAATTTAATAAAAGATTTTTGAAATATCATTGGGAGGATCCTTTGCGTTTCAATAAGGAAAAAAATGTTGTCAAAAATGTTACTGAAAGAATACAAAACAAACTTAAACAGAAAATTGTTCATTCTGATATCATTGAAGTATTTGATAGGTTACGAACAATAATCAGAATGAATTATTTCAATAAAAAAAATGAGGAATCTAAAACCAAATCTCAGAACTTGAAAAGAAAAAAATCTGCTAATGATTCTGATTCCAGAAAGTTGACAAAAAAAATTAAAAGAATTATAAATTGAATTTTTGATCTGGAACTGGACCTTATTATGCTTATCATAAATTAGGTATTTTATATTAATGCAAATGTAAATGTATGTATGACTATCAGGTGCATGATTTTATTCATTCACTCATCTTGATCTATGAGTAGTCTAATAAAGTAGGTACATCTATGTATTATCATTTTTGTATTGATACTATATCATATGAATAAATATCAATCCAATCCAAGGTGTCACGCGACCCGTGCCCGTGGATGCATGGCGGTGGGAGAGCACCGCCTTGAACGGAGCCTCGTGCATACCAGGCGACCTGCACGAGTACCAGCCTTGCCACGCCGTGCGGGGCTCCGGCGTGGTCGACTCCTAGTTCCCTAGCTATTCGTGGGACCAACATGGATAAGGAAAAAACTAAAAATGAATCGCGGGAATTCACCGCAACCCAGGATGCTCAAGAGCGTCCTGGCAGCTCCCACTCACCGAAATCACCTCGGGAAGCAGAGGGAGCGAAAAAGAAAAAGGAGGAAAAACCTTCGGAGCAAGCATCCGGCAAAGGTACTTCCCATAAGAAACCTCCCAAGAAAAATCGGAGGAAACAAGATCTGCCACCTCCAGGCAAGCCTGGAGGCATCGATGATCCGCTAAGAAGAGGTCTTAGCGGGGCAGGAGTAAGATGGTACCTTCGCTTCCTTGAACAGGGCCTGACACCTGAGGAAGCAAGAAGGAAAGCCGTCGAGAGGAAAAGGCCTCAGGAGCAACCTCCACAACAGACGGAGAAGAGGGGCCCCAAAACCCAAACACCCCCTCAACGTCCGAATGTTAAGAGGAGGAAGACTGAAGCGGGAAGCAGCACCGCCACTGCTAAGCAAACTGGGCAAGCCACCAGCTATGCTGAAGCAGTGAGCATGATAAAAGTTGCAGTCCTCCCCAAAAACTATCCACGGGAGACGCTGAGTGCTGAGCAACTCACAGCACTTGAAGACGCCATTGTGCAGGAGATGGTGCTGGGTGCAGAGTGTAAACTCCAGTTTGGAGGAATCCACTTTCGCCCAAGCACGCTTGTGGTAGACTGTGTCACCCAAGAGACGGCAGACTGGCTGAGGGCAAATGCCCCCAGTCTGAGCAACTGGAGGGGTACAGAGCTGATGGCGTGCGTGGGAGAGGACATCCCAAGGGCGCACGCCATCACTGTGTTCTTTCCCAGGAGCTCGAACTTTGAAACGGAGAAGTTGCTAGCCCTGGTAAGTACACAAAACATGGGGCTTCACACCCAGTTGTGGAAAGTACTGGGAAGTAAGAAAGAAGGCAACGGCCAGTTACTAAACATTGGCATTGACGACGAGTCCTGCGAGGCCATCAGGAAAATGGGATACACCATTTTCTTCAGGTTCGGGAAAATCCCCGTTCATGGCCTCCGCAAGGACTCAAGCAAGAAGAAGGAGGAAGAAGAGGCGGGCAAGACACCGGACCCTGGGGCTGTAGAAGACCCAGCAGGCGAAACAGAATCGACTGGGAGCGTGGACCAGGACACCACGGTGACTCCCAGCGAAGAAGAGCAAATGCTGCTGGATGATGAGGAGGCAAGCACTCCAACTCACGTGTAGCAATGGCTACCCACGTCAAGGTTGCCCAGGTGAACGCTCATCACGCTAAGGGGGCATCTGCCGCCTTATCGAGGGTGTTCGCCGGGACAAACTTGGGAGTTGTGTTGATCCAAGAACCTTGGGTCAACAGGGGGCAGATCAGAGGACTGCCGAACAAAGAAGGTATGGTGATCTGGGATGTCAGAAGTGACAACCCCAGAGCTTGCATACTGATCAGAAATAATATTAATTATATTTGTCTTTCAGAATTCATGACGAGGGACTTAGTGCCGGTTCGGGCCAAGATCCGCACAAGGCACTCACTCCTCGACATAGTAATAGCCTCAGGATACTTCGCTGGAGATGGGCAAACACCACCAGAAGAAGTACAGAGGCTATCCGACTACTGCAGCAGGAGCAATCTACCCCTCCTGCTGGGCTGCGACGCCAACGCGCACAACACCATCTGGGGCAGCACGGACACCAATCAAAGAGGTGAGCAATTGCTAGAATTCATACTCGCGGCTAACCTAAATGTACTCAATGTGGGATGTGTCCCCACCTTTGTAACTAGGGCTAGGCAAGAAGTATTAGATTTAACGCTCGGCAGCCCGAGCATCAGTAGAATGGTAAGGAACTGGAGGGTCTCAGAAGAACCCTCTCTTTCAGACCATAGAATCATTATGTTCAACGTGGAAGGGCTTGAGACACAAACAACCTTCACCAGAAACCCTAGAAACACAGATTGGGAAAAATACACCACCAATCTAAAATGTAACCTAGAACAGATCAAGTTCAACGGCAACAGTCACGTCGAATTTGAGCAGACCCTAGAGGCGGTAAACGGGGCAATTATGGATGCATACGAATCCAGTTGCCCCATAAAAGAAAAGAAATCCCACAGTGGAACCATTTGGTGGAACGAACACCTGTCAAATCTGAGATCCGAAGTCCGCTGGCTATTTAACAAAGCCAAGCGGGGCGGAGATTGGCAGGGATACACCGAAAGGCTGACAAAATATAATAAAGAAATAAGGAAAGCCAAGAGGAACAGCTTCAGGAGCTTTTGTGAGACAATCACATCAAGCCCTGCAGCATCCAGGTTATACAAAACCATGGCGAGGGGCAGAGAGCAAGGACCTATGTCACTCAGAAGAACAGATGGTAGCTATACAGAGGATGAAGAGCAACGAGCTCTCCTCTTACTGGAGACGCACTTTCCAGGCAGCATACCATTTGAATCCGACAGATCACTGGAAGAACCAGGCAGAGCCAAACGAGAAGACTGGGAAGTAGCAAAGACCATATGCACTCCCCAAAGAGTGAAATGGGCAATTGAATCCTTCCAACCATTCAAGTCACCAGGAGTTGACGGTATATTTCCGGCTCTTCTACAAAAAGGGCAAACGGAACTACTGCCGTACATCATTAAAGCAGCCAGATTTAGTCTGGCACTCGGGTACATACCGAACAACTGGAGAAGAGCACGGGTAACCTTCATTCCCAAAGTGGGAAAGAAGGACCCTACCCTCCCGAAGTCATTCAGACCAATCTGTCTCTCATCCTTCTTACTGAAGACAGTGGAGAAGACGGTAGACAACTACATCAGAACTGAGATACTGGAGAGAGTGCCATTGCACTCCGGGCAGCATGCATATAGGGCGGGCAGATCAACGGAAACCGCTCTGTACGTGCTTACCGAAAGCATCCAGAGATCACTTGAGCACAAAGAAATGGCCATTTGCGCCTTCTTAGACATAGAGGGGGCATTCGACAACACCTCTCATGAAGCAATAAAGAGGGCCCTAATGAACAAGGGAGTGGACAGAACCACATCCAGATGGATGTGCCAAATGCTGGCCACAAGAACAGCTGAAACGAAAGTGGGTGAGAGCAGCTTTCGGATCAGCACAAACAGGGGGTGCCCACAAGGAGGGGTACTATCACCTCTGATGTGGAGTCTCGTAGTAGACGAACTACTCGGAACACTGACCGGGAGCGGAGTCACTTGCCTTGGATATGCGGACGACATAGTCATCATGGCCAAAGGCAAATTCGAAGGAACCCTCTGCGATCTCATAGAAAGAGAGCTAGAGACAACCAGAAGATGGTGCCTCTCTGTGGGGCTGAGAATTAACTCATCAAAAACCACAGTAGTACCATTCACTAGAAGAACAAAGGTTCAGCACCTAAGGACTGTTCGCCTCGACGGAGCAGACTTAGAATGGCAGCAAGAGGTGAAGTATCTAGGACTTACTCTAGACTCAAAACTACTCTGGAACAGACACGTAGAAAAGATCGCTAATAAGGCAAAATCATCACTGATGGTGTGCAGGAACATTGCAGGAAAAACATGGGGATGTAACCCATCAGTACTGCGATGGATGTACACCATGATAGTGAGACCTATGATCACCTACGGGGCAGTAGCATGGCAAGGCAGAACCGAACTCGCCACAACAAAGAAGATCTTGGAAAAAGTGCAAAGACTAGCATGTCTTTGTATAACAGGAGCAATGAGGTCGACTCCAACAGCAGCAATAGAGGTCATTCTGGACCTCACTCCTCTCCACATAATGGTGAAGAGAACTGCTTGGGAGGCAAACCTCAGGTTGGCTAAAGTCGGACTCATAGGGACAGCACACGGCGCGAGGGGCTTAACCCCTACCAACTGTGCACACCTTGCCGACCTCCCAACTGACGAAATTACCAAGAAATTTAGTTTCGAGAAACTTTTTCGAACGGAACTAAACACCAAGCGAGAATGGAACATAGAATCGATTCGAGCACTGGGGAAGAATACCTTAACATGGTATACGGACGGGTCCAAAACTCCCGAAGGAACTGGAGCAGGGGTCTTTGGGCCTCGCACCAAATACTCTGAACCCATGGGCCAGTTCCCCAGCATTTTCCAAGCGGAAATTCACGCCATAGAAAGGTGCATTCAGTTCAACCTCAATAGGAAATACCGGAACCAGGAAATCGTGATCCTCTCCGATAGTCAAGCAGCCATCAAAGCGTTGAGCTCCTGCAACATCAACTCGAAGATGGTTTGGGAATGCCTAGACAAACTTAATGATCTGGGCAGGAACAATAAGGTGACCCTCCTCTGGGTGCCAGGGCACGCCGGAGTAGAGGGCAACGAACAAGCAGATACCCTGGCACGGAAAGGCGCAGCAACGCCACTGATCGGGCCAGAACCATTCTGCGGACTTGGAAAATATTACTTCCGAGAAGAACTCAATAAAGCTGAAGAAGCAATGAGAGCAACATACTGGCTAAGACTTCCAGGGCTGAGGCAGGCCAAAGATCTCCTCGGAAATTTCAACCGAGCAAGATCAAAGACACTGATTAACCTCAGCAAAATTAGTCTAAAGACAATCACGGGATTTCTAACGGGGCATTGCAGACTCAAAGAACACCTGAGGAAACTAGGCTTAGAGGAGGACAGCACCTGCAGATTATGTGGGGAACACCCAGAAACACCCCACCATATATTGATGGAGTGTTACGCTGTACATCGCAAAAGATTGAATATACTGGGATCACACCAGCTGACCGTGGGAGAAATACCACGAGCAGACCCCCTCAAAATCCTAAAATTCCTGAAGGAATTGGGACTTGAAGGGCTGCTGTAAACAAGAACATCTTGTGACAGCAGAAGAAGATGGGGCACAATAGATCTAATCAGGTCGCAGCGCATCAATCACCATCCATACTCACCAATACCAATACCAATGAATAAATATATTTCTATTCTACTATTGTGGTGTATCTTTTGAAAATTATTTCAATTAAAAATTTCATGTTGTAAAGGATATTTTAATTTTTCCCTGGCAATCTTTTATTTCAATGTACATGTGTTGTTTTAGGAGTTATATGAATTTTACTGTTTAATTTTATTTTCTCTCCCTGTGGCAGCAAGAAATTGTAAATTTGCATATTTTCAAAACCACAGTGCAGTAGGGGAATTACCCTCGAAGAACAAAGAATTAACATTGTTTATTTTCAGAGTAGGTACGGAGAATACCGAAAAACATTAACTTATTTATAACAATTGTATAATCGTTTTCCCTACGTGGGTAAGTAGGTATTTAATAACCCAGATAATAGCAATATTTTCTCTTTAAATAATTAGGGTCAGACAAAACGATGTTAAGTAGGTACGTTTTTCCTTACCACAACATGCACTAAATTTCTTCCAAAATTAGGACCTCTAATATTCATAAAATAATTCCTCTACATTGGTTCCGAATGTATTTGCAAAATCAATCGTTAATCTGAATGAAGATGGAAATTTTAACTTTCAAATTTTTTTTATTTATGTCTGGTTTTCAATTGAGAATGTTGGCTTTTCAAACAAAACTTCTTGCAGTTTGAATCATCTTTTGATTAATATGAATAATTTACAAGCGAGTAAAATGAGTAAAAACAGTAAATGTGAGTATTACAAAAACGAAATGAGTTTTTGAAAAGTTGATATAATCGCGCTTAAAATTTCAAAAGCTTTATTTTATCTTTCTTCTGCAACAGGGAAAAAAGAAACAGGTGAAGACTGCAAACAACTGCGGATAAAGTGGCGGAGGGAAGCCACCGCATTACGTCATTTCAAGGTCATTTCCAATACAAACATGGAAGATAGGAATGGAGCAGTCCTGTCGTTACACACAGGGAACCGCCACCGTCGGGTTTGTTGTTAAGGTACATTTTCATGAACTGATGTTCCAAGTATTGCGCAGTAGCATGAAACGAATAAAACAACATAATCAATCAAATTTACGAAATCACTTTCTGCTAGCAGTTTTATTCGTTACATTTTCAACTTATATTACTTTTTGTTTTGCTGAAATGCATTTTACTGGAATAATTAACAATCACACATTTCACATAAAAGAATTGAAATTCAGCTGCATGGAAATTCACTATTAGAACTTCAATCTTGTGCCTATCTGATATCTGCCCAAGCATGCGCATTTCGCAAGTAGGCACAAGCAGTGTATCCGATTTTTTTTCAAAAGGTTCTTTAAGTAATAATTTTGTCGCTTTTTCTGAGTTTATAATTGCTTTTCAGAAGATATATGTGTGATGAGTTGTGTGTAACAATGTTCTTGCACTATTTTGAAAACTGTTAATGTTATTTAATAGTGAAGATATTTCTTTTTTGTGCAATTTTTTTCGACAGATAATTAATATTTTTTAGATGATCTAACAACACTGAAAAGATTTTACGAAAACGAAAGGTAAAATAATGAAAACCCTAACAAGCTAAATGATATATGCAAAATTGATAGATTTCAGTAGGAGTGATGATTTTTATTTACTTTATCACGGACTTTCACAACTTGAACTTATGGAAGATTTAAAGAAAGAGTAGGGTCCCACTAAACATGGAAACTTACAACTACTTGCCCTTGCAGATTCAAACTTGAAACGGAAAATTCACTCACTAAGGCAGAAAATGTGCATGCGTTAAGTTGATATTGCTCACTTACCGAATACTTCCGGGCATAAATTCATACCTGACAGTTTTTTACCAATTACAAATGTTAACTTTCAAAACACATTAAAAATAATACTTGTGTATAACATATACATATTAAAACTTGTATCAGTAAGTTTGATGTAATCTTTGATGTGATATTTCTCAAACCAAAGCTTGACGTAAATTTTGGGTCATGAATTATTTGGGACTTTACAATCGTTTAGAAGGTTTTCATTTCAAAACTATCATTTCCAAGTTGGATCCCAGCTTTGATGTACATTATTTCAGCATTCTAAGATTGCAGTAAATTTGTGGTCATATTGCATGCAAATTTAGTTAAAAATTCGTAAATTTTAGACGAACCTAACCTGACCTGAATTATTTAATAAACAGATTAAACTGAAAAAAGGGCACATTGTTTTATTCACCGGTGGCTCAACAAAGCCCGTATCTCATGGTCAAATAGATTTATCAAATTGCCTAGCAGTGGTGTCATTTCTATTGGCTTATTTAACACAATTTGAAACAATCCACCATAAAATATAACGCCTCTGCAAGGTAGTTTTGAAGTGTTCTGTGGTTTTATCCACAAAACGGACGTTGTTGTGTGGTTTTATTAAACTATTTGACCATGATCCACGTAATGACAAGACAGCTGTTCTTCTCAATTAAACTTCCCGCCATTGTTGTGACCAATTACAGATCTCGTCCTCTGTATGGTTATATCGTGGTCACGTGATCTACCGTCTACGTATCCATTTTGGATTTGCTTTTGGCTTTTGCTCTAATGCTGATGTGGTTGGTGAACTAGTGTAGTAGTGATGTATAACGAAATCCCGCTTCACTCGCGTCTTCATTACATCTGTGTTGGTATTGTTGAAATATGTGAAGAATGAAGATATATATTCAAAATGAATAACAAGGTGAGTGAATTATTGTTTAGTGTACCTAGTTATATATGCAGAATTGATTTCAATTACGGGAAATTTGTTTACTGTGTATCATATGAGAAGGCTTTCATCGCGTAAATGTCTATATAGGTAGGTAGATAGATATATGTTTAGGAAAACACATTCGTAACAGATTACTATACCTACTAGTAAACTTATTTTTTTGTTTGTTTTCACGAACAATTTCACTGTTTCGTATGTTTAAAAATATTGAAATTAAAATTACATCAGACTATCAATAAGACCTATGAAGGTATAAAGCAAAGGACAATGGGGGACATGCTTATTTATACTTCTTCTGGCATTATTTATCGCGTTCAGTGAAAACAAAATCTGCACATAATGTAGGTCTGTGTCCTCTGCTAGGTATAATTATTGAGTAGAATTATTATAATCATAATACTCATTCGAAAGAGGGGGGATGCTGGGAGTAAACAAGCTCTTAAACATATTTCATTGTAAATTGTGCATTTTCAAGGTGCATTTTCAAAATATGAATTGGTTTTAATGAGAATATATGACACCAAAAAGTAAAAAATTAGATATCAACTCCAATTTCATAATTTCAAAGTTTTTTTGCAAAATCTGTTTTTGGGGTGTTTCAAAATTCATTTGCCAAAAACCATCAAATGAAGTAGGAATATCTATTAGCATATGAATTATGAAGTAGAATATGTAAATAAAGATTATTGAGAAATATTTCTAGAGAAATACTGAAAACCCAATATTTTCAGTAAAAAGTCTTTTCTTCCGAAATTCCTTCAGATTTTCTTTCAGCAATTTCATTCTGGCATACCTTTCATGTTAAGGAGAACCAATCTCACATATCATCTTTTTTTTGCAGGAACGACAGAAGGAACATTAGGACCTAATTAATATAGAAATGTAATATGAATTTTATTAAACACTTTATAACTGCAATAGTTTTTTGTAAATTGAAAACTTCTTTTCCCTAAACTCGTCCATCTTATGTAGGAACTAACAATGGAGAATATTCAGAAAGAAATAACTTCCATTTTCTTCTTGGGGCTAAAAAACAGTTGATGAAGATACATTGAAAAAAAAATATTGGAGTAGCAATAGCAAAAGAAGTCTCACGAGTTTTTGAGAAGTTATATTTTAGTTTGTTTTTTCTACATTATTACGATGTAAAATAGAAATGATTGACAAAAGTTTAACATCATGATTTAGAGAGTCTGACACTTTCAATTCAATAAAGTTCATTTTTGAAAAAATTTGCATGCCTACTCTCAATATTTTACATGATGGTATTTGGAGAAAACAATAAATATCAAACACAAATCTGACGATCATTTCTATAGAACTTTATATAGGTAAGTAGTTCAACATTGTATCCATTTGAGTTGGCGACATAATATTTCATGAAAAACTTTTTTATTTTTCGTTTTAAGAAGAAAAGTTACTTCATGAAAAGTTTTGCATGTTCTAGAACCTTATTATGAATAATCAAAAATTTATTAGTCGTATTTGAGAGAGTGTCAAAAAATACGAGTTAGAGGATATACTTTTATTTGTGAAAATATCAAAAATTGTAATTAAAATTTGATCAGAACTAAATATGGCATTCATACGGTAACACTTTAAAGTGTACCACTTGAATAATGGCTGTCGTAGTGAAGTCGGAGAATTTTCAAAGGCTTAGCTAGTTTTTAGCAAAAATTTCTGTAGAAATTGGTAAGAGAAGAATATGAAAAAGAAGTATTTCTTTTAGATATATATGATTGCTTATTGGAACATTAATAATTTTGAACATCTTTTCATAATTTGAATTTCCGAATTTGTTACAAGTAAAAGTGCTTTAAATTAAACATGTACCAAATTCATATTTTTTTACTCTATACTCATTTACAACTGCCACATTTTAAGGTATCTAGAACGGGCAGGATTCTCAATGAAGAATAACTTTTTTTTTTAAATCGTAAAATAAAAAAGCTTTCAATATGTCGCCAACTCAAGTGAACATACTGTAATAACATTTTAGAAATGCTCTAGAAATTTTCACCTGAAATTTGCAATAAGAATTTGTAACGAACTTTCAAAAGGAATTTTTTGGGAATTTTGAAATGGACTTTCGTTATGTAGTAAAACTGCACTAACTTATTTTCCTGATTTATTTAAAACAGTATTTACAACAATTATTCACTAAAACATTACTTCACTATTTTATTTCTACGGTGTCAGTCTCTATCTGCGAACTCTGGAACTGTAACTCCCCCTCTATTCTGCCTGTCCCGCTTATATACTCCCAAGCAGTTTCCATTCACGGCTCTCAAATATTCAGGAGTATAGAACATCTCATTTAGATGGCTCTTCGAATAATATCGAACAATCGATTTATTCCAGCTTGTTCTCGGCGATCCGTACGACAGCAGATATGCAGTTGTAGTTGAACGAGGGTGCATAATTAATTAGATCAGGGCCGGTCTCTGGGCCGGTCTCGAAATCGTTACATTGCCCCCTTCTTAAAGACGTTTCGCCCCGAAGCGTCATTCTTGGAGTGTGAAGATATCTGCAAGATTCTCCATATCTGCACCTGGACGTTCGATGGAAGTAGCACTCCACAGTCTTCAATTTGGGTCGAGGAAGATGGTTGGAGCACACCAGAATGTTGATGCCGCTGGATCTGAATATTGTCTCCAACATGCTTCTTATAACTCTCCAGTCCAGCCGATCAAGCCCACAGGCCAATTTTGGGATTGCCAGGTCTACAATATTCTGGTCCAGCATCGTATCTCTCAATCTCGTAAAGCTCTTCCAAACATCTTCATAAGACGGCTTATCACGAGAACGCTTCTTGGTAACCAGATATTAGATGTTTCTCTGGCCTTTCCTCAGCTGTAACACCCCTCCAACTTCCGGGTTCTGTTCTCTCAGTTCCTGGATTCGACCGAACTTCTTGGAGAAAACTACTGCAATGCCTCTGGACATTTGGAGATCTTCTGCCACATAGTGAGCTAACGCGTAATTGGCAGGCACCTTGAAAAGATCTCGTGACTCTTCTCGGCTTACCCCATATTGAACTTTCTGTCCGTTCGAGTACAGTGACATGAACCTCTGAAACGTCATTTCGTCCTCCGGTGATCTGACGGTGCGGACTTGATCGTGGTTTCCGGCGTAAGGGGACAACCTATTGAAGTGGACTACCCTAGGTTTTCCTCGTGGTGGCTTATATATGCGGTAGACGAGGTCGTTTATCCTTTTCATGATCTTATATGGACCTTCCCACGAGTTCCGAAGTTTCGGTGATAGTCCACGGCGACGTTTAGGGTTGTATAGCCAGACAAGGTCACCTGTCTGATATGCACCAGCATCCGCCTTGATGTCGTAGGTCTCCTTCATTCTGTCGCTGGCACTCTGGATCTTCAAACGGACCCGTTCATGGATGTCGTCCATTCTCTGTCGCAGTTTGCTGACGTAGTCATCTCCCGCAGTGTCTTGTCCTGGTGGCGTCCCAAACTTCAGGTCACATGGAAGTCGCAGCTCTCGGCCCATAATAACACTAGCAGGGGTTTGGCCGGTTGACTCATGAACTGCGGAACGATACGCCATCAGGAACAGATGGAGGTACTGGTCCCAATCTTTCTGGTGGTCAGAGACTACCTTGGACAGGTGGCGGTTTATCGTCTTATTCATCCGCTCCACCATTCCATCGGACTGCGGATGTAGAGCTGTGGTCCTCGTTTTCCGGATGTTCAGCATCTGACACATCTCCTGGAACAGGTTTGACTCGAAATTCCTGCCTTGATCCGAATGCAGTTCTAACGGGACACCGAATCGACAAATCCACTCCTTCACCAAGACGTCGGCAACGGTGATGGCTTCTTGGTTGGGCAGGGCATAGGCTTCGGCCCACTTGCTGAAGTAATCCATCGCCACAAGGATGTACTTGTTCCCGTGTTCAGATTGTGGGAACGGGCCAGCGATGTCAATGGCGATCCTTTCGAATGGGCTGCCCACATTGTACTGGCGCATCGGGGCCTTAGGTCTTGTTCGAGGCCCATTACTGGCAGCGCATATAGCACATTTTCTGCACCAGTCCTTGACGTCAGCTTGACAATTGGCCCAGTAGAACCGTTGCCTAACTTTCTGGAGGGTCTTCGTCACTCCCAGATGTCCTCCGGTGACCCCATCATGGATTTTTCGGAGCACTTCCTGTCTTCTGCTCCTGGGAACTACTACCTGACGTCTTTCTTCCTCGCCAGCCTCCGACTCCAACACACGCTTCAAGACTCCATTGTCTAAGGTGAAAGAGTTCCATTGGGCCCACTAAATTTTAACGACTGCAGAACAACTGGCTATTTCCTGCCACGACGGTCTTTGATCACTCTTCTTCCAGCCGATGACTAAACCAAGATCTGGATCTTTCTCTTGGTCTTTCTGGATCTTGTGGTCATTCCAGTTATCATCGATCGCCGTGGTTCTGCAGAGTGTCGACTCCTTATCCTCTGTTCGTCGGCAGTGCGAACAGTCGTCTGGACATGGTCTTCGCGATAGGGCATCCGCATTCTTATGGCTGGTCCCCGCCCGATGTTCGATCTCAAAGTCGAATTCCTGGAGCCTCTCAATCCAGCGTGCCACTTGACCCTCGGGATTCTTAAACTGTAGGAGCCATTTGAGAGCTGCATGGTCAGTTCTCAGTAGGAATCTTCGTCCATACACGTACTTGTAGAAGTGCTCAACTCCCTTGACAACAGCCAACAGTTCCCGCCTGGTGACACAGTTATTCCGCTCCGGTTTACTGAGGGTCTTGCTGAAGTATCCAATGACCTTCTCTTGTCCTTCTTGGATCTGAGACAGGACAGCTCCAAGTCCCACGTTACTGGCGTCCGTGTCCAGAATGAATTTCCCGTCTGGAAGGGGATAGCTCAGGATTGGTGCGTTGATCAAAGCTCCTTTCAACTTCCTGAATCAATCTTGGCATTCATCTGACCACTGGAACTTTGTTTGTCCTTCCGTGAGCCTGGTCAGTGGTTTTGCGATGTTAGCAAATCCCAGCACGTATCGGCGATAGTAAGTGCACAAGCCAAGAAAACTTCGAAGCTGGTGGATGTCTTTCGGAACGGGCCATTCCTTAACAGCTTTGATCTTCTGCTCATCTACTGCCACTCCTTTCCCAGAGACAACGTGGCCGAGATAACGTACTTCTTTTTGAAACAGATGACATTTCTTGGGGCTCAGTTTCAGTCCGGAGCTTCTCAGTCGCTGAAATACCTCTTCCAAGTTTCTTACATGGTCCTCGAACGATCTGCCAACCACAATAATGTCGTCGAGATACACCAGACACGTCTTGCATGATAGTCCTTTCAAAACCGTCTCCATCAATCTTTCGAATGTGGCTGGAGCATTGCAGAGGCCGAATGGCATAACTGTAAACTGCCATAATCCGGAGCCGATGGTAAATGCTGTCTTTTCTCGATCTTCCTGGGTCAGGTCTACCTGCCAGTATCCTCTCTTCAAATCTATGGTCGAGAAAATAGTAGATCCACCCAGCGTGTCTAGCGTGTCGTCTATCCTTGGGAGAGGGTAGCTGTCCTTTTTCGTCACGTTGTTTAGTTGACGGTAGTCTACGCAAAACCGTGTTGATCCATCTTTCTTCTTCACCAACACGACTGGAGAGGACCAGGGACTGTCAGATGGCTCGATGACTCCGTCTTTCTCCATGTCGCAGACTATTTTGTCAGCCTCCTCCTTTTTGGCGAGAGGAAGTCTTCTGGCTGATTGCCTGATTGGTCGGGCATTTCCAGTATCTATCTTGTGCTGAACCACCTTTGTTCTACCGCCTCTGCCTACTCCGATATCGAAGATGTCCTGATACTTCCTGACTAGTTCTCTCAGTTTAGGCTTCTGTGCTGGCCCCATGTCCTTGGACGAGATAGCAACCAACTTCTTCAATTCTGCTGGCATGTTACTGGCTTGACTAACAGTGCCGCGTACACTCCTTATCACAGAGGAAATTGACGAGCAGTGCCCCAGAATTGTTCCTTTCTTCAAAGTCACAGGGTAATAATTGACATTCATTGCCCTTACCGGCACAAATGTATCAACTCGCAATAAGGTCTTCCCTAGTGCGATTCCTCGTCCAATTTTCTCATCATGGAGCTTGGGCTCGAACATCACCACATTTCCACTGCTCGCACCTCCATCCAGGCGTGCCTCCAAAATGGTTTCAGCCCTCTCCGGTACGCTTACGTCTTCAGCCAGCAGAACTCGAACCATTTCTTCATTTCTCCCATGAAGTACCAGCTCTTCTCTGTTCACACGAAGGACGCCGTCTTTAAAATTCAGCTCGAATCCTCTGGAATTCATGATGTCCATTCCGATTATTACCTCGTCCTCGATATCCGCTACTAGAGCCCGGTGTTTCACTGTAGTGCTGCCCAAAGTCAGTTCAATTGGAAGTTCACCATACACAGTTGCCGGCTCTCCTGTTGCTGTGCGTAGCTTCCAATTCGACGATTCAATTCTTGCCGGTGTTTTGGCAAATGTAGGTCCAAGGATTGTCCTAGTCGCACCTGTATCAAGCAGCATGGTGCGAGGCTCGTTGTTAATGAGACCGTCTACAAAGACACCTTTGTCTTGTCTTTGAAGTACAGCGACATATGCATTGTTAACTGGAGCTTGTTGGATACGGGCTGACGATTGCTCCTTCTTGACCTTCATCGTTGATGTCGATTTTTTCAATGTTGGACATTTGCTACGCACGTGCCCAAGTTCTCTACAATTTCGGCATCGTATCAGTCTTTTCTCAGGCACAACTTCCTTCAGCAATTTTCGTGTGGCTGTGGATCTTCCTCAATCATCCGGACTCTACTCTGGCTTTTGCAGGATTGCTTTGCTGCTTCGAATTCCAGAGCGCGTGCCAATGCATCCACGAGATGTGCGGGGCGAGCTAGTGTTAGGGCTTGCCGGATTTCCTGGTCACGAAGTCCATCCATAAATGCTTGGACCGCTAGTCGCTCCATTACATTTTCCGGGTAGCTGGGTACGCAAGACGAACCAAGCGTGCAATATCTGCTTCAAATTCTTGCAACGATTCGCTTGATTTCTGGCATCGGTTCTTCAACTGTGAGTGATATACGTGTTCAAGGTGGGCTTGGCCATAGCGAAGTTCCAAGTGTTTTACCAGCTGTTCATAGTCTTCCTGTTGTTGGGCGGTGAGCGTTTGTAAAATATTTGTTGCTTCGCCACGTAATGCCAGTGTCAATGCTTAAGCTTTTTCCCCAGCATTCCATCCATTTGCTTTGGCAGCAGCTTCGAATTGTCGGTGGTAGTTTGACCGTGGAGTATTTCCGTCGAACTGAGGCGGTTTCAATGAGAGCTTTTCAGGTTCAGCACTGACCTTGAGATTTTTGATGTCCTGAACTTCGTCCGAGTTCATACTCAGGTCCACCCTTGAGTTTTTGTTGTTAGTTTCTGGGGTGTGCGCAGAATCTATTCGCTTTTCTAATTCACTGAATTTTTCCTTTATCCTGCCGATTTCTGTCTCGATTCCATCTTTTATTTCATCGTGGAGCGTTTCCTTTATCTTTTTCATCTCATCCTCAATATCATCTTTTATTTTATCCACCTCTGTCTCAATGGCTCCTATTCTTCCTTCCAGTCGATTTGCCACACCACAAAGTTCTCTTTTTAGGCCTTCAGAGTTTTCTAGAAGCTTTTCTTGAAGTTTCACTTCTAGACTTATCGAATTTTCTTCAAGTTTTTCTTCCAGATTTTTCGAATTCTCGTGAAGCTTTTCTTCTAGATATTTCGAGTTTTGAAGAAATTTATCTTCCAGACTCACCGAATTTTTCCCCAGCATTCCATCCATTTGCTTTGACAGCAGCTTCGAATTGTCGGCGGTAGTTTGCCCATGGAGTATTTCCGTCGAACTGAGGCGGTTTCAATGAGAGCTTTCCTGGTTCCGAACTGACCTTGAAATCTTTGATGTCTTTTTGAACTTCCTCCAAGTTAGTATTCAGATCCGGCATTAAATTTCTGTTGGAAATTTCTGGAATGTGCACAGAATCCATTCGCTTTTCTAGCTCACTAAATTTTTCCTTTATCTCATCGTGGAGCGTTTCCTTAATTTTTTTCATTTCTTCTTCCATTTCATCTTTGACTTTCTCCATCTCTGTTTCAACAGTTCCCATTCTTTCTTCCAACCGATTCGCCACACTGCAAACTTCTTCTTTCAAGCTTCTCGAATTTTCTAGAAGCTCTTCTCTCAAATTCTCCGAGCTTTCTAGAAGCTTCACTTCTAAATTTTTCGAATTTTCGTGAAGCTTTTCTTCTAGGCTCTTCACATTTTCTTGAAGTTCCTCTTTTAGACAATTCGAATTTTCTAGAAGTTCTTCTTTCAGGCTGACCGAGTTTTCTAGAAGCTTTTCCTCCAGACTCACCGAATTTTGTTGAAGTTCCTCCTTCAAACTATTCGTGGTTTCCTCGAGTTTGTTCATTATAGCACTCAAATCGACTCCAGAAACTTCGAACAAAAATGTTTCGGGGTCTTCTCCTTCTTCATTCAGTCCATCTGAAAGTCTCTTCTGTAGTACGGCCTTCTTTCCAGTTGTTTCTAATTCACGCTCCTCTAACTCTTGCTTTAATTCACTAACTTTAAGGTCAACTAGGTGAACTCTTCTCGGAAACATTTTGTCTCTTATTGTCTTTGCCGAAATATTAGTCTATTATTTATTTCAAACAAAAAGTTTTCAGTTTATTGTCTCGCGACGCGCAAAACTGTCAACTTTGCACTCAATGTTCAACGGGTCACTCAATAACTGTCTATTAGGCGCGATAAATGTCTATCAGTTTTTCAACGCGACGAACACTTCAACACTTGTTTATGTAACGATTTCGAGACCGGCCCCGAGACCGGCCCTGATCTTATTAATTATGCACCCTCGCTCAACTAACTCTGCATATCTGCTGGCGTACGCATCGCCGAGAACAAGCTGGAATCATCGATTGTTCGATACTATTCGAAGAGCCATCTAGATGAAATGTTCTATACTCCTGAATATTCGAGAGTCGTTAATGGAAACTGCTTGGGAGTATATAAGCGGGACAGTGAGTTACAGTTCCAGAGTTCGCAGATAGAGACTGACACCGTAGAAATAAATTTGAATCTAGTGTAAATGTTTTAGTGAATAATCGTTGTAAATAGTGTTTCAAATAAATTAGGAAAATTAGTTAGTGCAGTTTTACTACATTTGTTGTCAGAAGTCGGATGTTTAAAATAAATAAGTGTTAAAGTGTTCGTCGCGTTGAAAAACTGATAGACATTTATCGTGCCTAATAGACAGTTAGTGAGTGACCCGTTGAACATTTGAGTGCAAAGTGGACAGTTTTGCGCGTCGCGGGACAATAAACTGAAAACTTTTTGTGTGAAATAAATAATAGACTGATATTTCGGCAAAGACAATAAGAGACAAAATGTTTCCGAGAAGAGTTCACCTAGTTGACCTTAAAGTTAGTGAATTAAAGCAAGAGTTAGAGGAGCGTGAATTAGAAACAACTGGAAAGAAGGCCGTACTACAGAAGAGACTTTCAGATGGACTGATTGAAGAAGGAGAAGACCCCGAAACATTTTTGTTCGAAGTTTCTGGAGTCGATTTGAGTGCTATAATGAACAAACTCGAGGAAACCACAAATAGCTTGAAGGAGGAACTTCAACAAAATTCCGTAAGTCTGAAAGAACTTTAACAAAATTCGGTGAGTCTGGAGGAGAAACTTCTAGAAAATTCTGTCAGCCTGAAAGAAGAACTTCTAGAAAATTCGAATTGTCTAAAAGAGGAACTTCAAGAAAATGTGAAGAGCCTGGAAGAAAAACTTCACGAAAATTCGAGAAATCTAGAAGAAAAGCTTCACGAAAATTCGAAAAATCTAGAAGAAGAGCTTGAAGAAAATTCGAAAAATTTAGAAGTGAAGCTTCTAGAAAACTCGGAGAATTTGAGAGAAGAGCTTCTAGAAAATTCGAGAAGCTTGAAAGAAGAAGTTTGCAGTGTGGCGAATCGGTTGGAAGAAAGAATGGGAACTGTTGAAACAGAGATGGAGAAAATCAAAGACGAAATGGAAGAAATAAAAAAAATTAAGGAAACGCTCCACGATGAGATAAAGGAAAAATTTAGTGAGCTAGAAAAGCGAATGGATTCTGTGCACATTCCAGAAATTTCCAACAGAAATTCAATGCCGGATCTGAGTACTAAATTGGAGGAAGTTCAAAAAGACATCAAAGATTTCAAGGTCAGTTCGGAACCAGGAAAGCTCTCATTGAAACCGCCTCAGTTCGACGGAAATACTCCATGGTTAAACTACCACCGACAATTCGAAGCTGCTGCCAAAGCAAATGGATGGAATGCTGGGGAAAAAGCTTTAGCATTGACACTGGCATTGCGTGGCGAAGCAACAAATATTTTACAAACGCTCACCGCCCAACAACATGAAGACTATGAGCAGCTGGTAAAACACTTGGAACTTCGCTATGGCCAAGCCCACCTTGAACACGTATATCACTCACAGTTGAAGAACCGATGCCAAAAATCAAGCGAATCGTTGCAAGAATTTGAAGCAGATATTGCACGCTTGGTTCGTCTTGCGTACCCAGCTACGCCGGAAAATGTAATGGAGCGACTAGCGGTCCAAGCATTTATGGATGGACTTCGTGACCAGGAAATCCGGCAAGCCCTAACACTAGCTCGCCCCGCACATCTCGTGGATGCATTGGCACGCGCTCTGGAATTCGAAGCAGCAAAGCAATCCTGCAAAAGCCAGAGTAGAGTCCGGATGATTGAGGAAGATCCACAGCCACACGAAAATTGCTGAAGGAAGTTGTGCCTGAGAAAAGACTGATACGATGCCGAAATTGTAGAGAACTTGGGCACGTGCGTAGCAAATGTCCAACATTGAAAAAATCGACATCAACGATGAAGGTCAAGAAGGAGCAATCGTCAGCCCGTATCCAACAAGCCCCAGTTAACAATGCATATGTCGCTGTACTTCAAAGACAAGACAAAGGTGTCTTTGTAGACGGTCTCATTAACAACGAGCCTCGCACCATGCTCCTTGATACGGGTGCGACTAGGACAATCCTTGGACCTACTTTTGCCAAAACACCGGCAAGAATTGAATCGTCGAATTGGAAGCTACGCACAGCAACTGGAGAGCCGGCAACTGTGTATGGTGAACTTCCAATTGAACTCACTTTGGGCAGCACTAAAGTGAAACACCGGGCTCTAGTAGCGGATATCGAGGACGAGGTAATAATTGGAATGGACATCATGAATTCCAGAGGAATCGAGCTGAATTTTAAAGACGGCGTCCTTCGTGTGAACGGAGAAGAGCTGATACTTCATGGGAGAAATGAAGAAATGGTTCGAGTTCTGCTGGCTGAAGACGTAAGCGTACCGGAGAGGGCTGAAACCATTTTAGAGGCTCGCCTGGATGGAGGTGCGAGCAGTGGAAATGTGGTGATGTTCGAGCCCAAGCTACATGATGAGAAAATTGGACGAGGAATTGCACTAGGAAAAACCTTGTTGCGTACTGATAAATTTGTGCCAGTAAGGGTAATGAATGTCAATTATTACCCGGTGACCTTGAAGAAGGGAACGATTTTGGGGCACTGCTCGTCAATTTCCTCTGTAATCAGGAGTGTACGTGGCACTGTTAGCCAAGCCAGTAACATGCCAGCAGAATTGGAGAAGTTGGTTGCTATCTCGTCCATGGACATGGGGCCAGCACAGAAGCCTAAACTGAGAGAACTAGTCAGGAAGTATCAGGACATCTTCGATACCGGAGTAGGCAGAGGCGGTAGAACAAAGGTGGTTCAGCACAAGATAGATACTGGAAATGCCCGACCAATCAGGCAATCAGCCAGAAGACTTCCTCTCGCCAAAAAGGAGGAGGCTGACAAAATAGTCTGCGACATGGAGAAAGACGGAGTCATCGAGCCATCCGACAGTCCCTGGTCCTCTCCAGTCGTGTTGGTGAAGAAGAAAGATGGATCAACACGGTTTTGCGTAGACTACCGTCAACTAAACAACGTGACGAAAAAGGACAGCTACCATCTCCCAAGGATAGACGACACGCTAGACACGCTGGCTGGATCTACGATTTTCTCGACCTTAGATTTGAAGATCGGATACTGGCAGGTAGAACTGGCCCAGGAAGATCGAGAAAAGACAGCTTTTACCATCGGCTCCGGATTATGGCAGTTTACAGTTATGCCATTCGGCCTCTGCAATGCTCCAGCCACGTTTGAAAGATTGATGGAGACGGTTTTGAAAGGACTATCATGGAAAACGTGTCTGGTGTATCTCGACGACATTATTGTGGTTGGCAGATCATTCGAGGACCATATAGAAAACTTGGAAGAGGTATTTCAGCGACTGAGAAGCTCCGGACTGAAACTGAGCCCCAAGAAATGTCATCTGTTTCAAAAAGAAGTACGTTATCTCGGCCACGTTGTCTCTGGGAAAGGAGTGGCAGTAGATGAGCAGAAGATCAAAGCTGTTAAGGAATGGCCAGTTCCGAAAGACATTCACCAGCTTCGAAGTTTTCTTGGCTTGTGCACTTACTATCGCCGATACGTGCTGGGATTTGCTAACATCGCAAAACCACTGACCAGGCTCACGGAAGGACAAACAAAGTTCCAGTGGTCGGATGAATGCCAAGATTCATTCAGGAAGTTGAAAGGAGCTTTGATCAACGCACCAATCCTGAGCTACCCCCTTCCAGACGGGAAATTTATTTTGGACACGGACGCCAGTAACGTGGGACTTGGAGCTGTCCTGTCTCAGATCCAAGAAGGACAAGAGAAGGTCATCGGTTACTTCAGCAAGACCCTCAGTAAACCGGAGCGGAATTACTGTGTCACCAGGCGGGAACTGTTGGCTGTTGTCAAGGGAGTTGAGCACTTCTACAAGTACGTGTATGGACGAAGATTCCTACTGAGAACTGACCATGCAGCTCTCAAATGGCTCCTACAGTTTAAGAACCCCGAGGGTCAAGTGGCACGCTGGATTGAGAGGCTCCAGGAATTTGACTTTGAGATAGAACATCGGGTGGGGATCAGCCATAAGAATGCGGATGCCCTATCGCGAAGACCATGCCCAGACGACTGTTCGCACTGCCGACGAACAGAGGAAAAGGAGTCGACACTCTGCAGAACCACGACGGTCGATGATAACTGGAATGACCACAAGATCCAGAAAGACCAAGAGAAAGATCCAGATCTTGGTTTAGTCATCGGCTGGAAGAAGAGTGAGCGAAGACCGTCGTGGCAGGAAATAGCCAGTTATTCTCCAGTCATTAAAACCTACTGGGCCCAATGGAACTCTTTCACCTTAGACAATGGATTCTTGAAGCGTGTGTTGGAGTCGGAGGATGGCGGGGAAGAAAGATGTCAGGTAGTAGTTCCCAGGAGCAGAAGACAGGAAGTGCTCCGAGAAATCCATGATGGGGTCACCGGAGGACATCTGGGAGTGACGAAGACCTTCCAGAAAGTTAGGCAACGGTTCTACTGGGCCAATTGTCAAGCTGACGTCAAGGACTGGTGCAGACAATGTGCTGTATGCGTTGCCAGTAATGGGCCTCGAACAAGACCTAAGGCCCCGATGCGCCAGTACAATGTGGACAGCCCATTCGAAAGGATCGCCATTGACATCGCTGGCCCGTTCCCACAATCTGAACACGGGAACAAGTACATCCTTGTGGCGATGGATTACTTCAGCAAGTGGGCCGAAGTCTATGCCCTGACCAACCAAGAAGCCATCACCGTTGCTGACGTCTTGGTGAAGGAGTGGATTTGTCGATTCGGTGTCCCGTTAGAACTGCATTCGGATCAAGGCAGGAATTTCGAGTCAAACCTGTTCCAGGAGATGTGTCAGATGCTGAACATCCGGAAAACGAGGACCACAGCTCTACATCCGCAGTCCGATGGAATGGTGGAGCGGATGAATAAGACGATAAACCGCCACCTGTCCAAGGTAGTCTCTGACCACCAGAAGGATTGGGACCAGTACCTCCATCTGTTCCTGATGGCGTATCGTTCCGCAGTTCATGAGTCAACCGGCCAAACCCCTGCAAGTGTTATTATGGGCCGAGAGCTGCGACTTCCATGTGACCTGAAGTTTGGGACGCCACCAGGACAAGACACTGCGGGAGATGACTACGTCAGCAAACTGCGACAGAGAATGGACGACATCCATGAACGGGTCCGTTTGAACATCCAGAGTGCCAGCGACAGAATGAAGGAGACCTACGACATCAAGGCGGATGCTGGTGGATATCAGACAGGTGACTTTTCTGGCTATACAACCCCAAACGTCGCCGTGGACTATCACCGAAACTTCGGAACTCGTGGGAAGGTCCATATAAGATCATGAAAAGGATAAACGACCTCGTCTACCGCATATATAAGCCACCACGAGGAAAACCTAGGGTAGTCCACTTCAATAGGTTGTCCCCTTACGCCGGAAACCACGATCAAGTCCGCACCGTCAGATCACCGGAGGACGAAATGACGTTTCAGAGGTTCATGTCCCTGTACTCGAACGGACAGAAAGTTCAATATGGGGTAACCCGAGAGGAGTCACGAGATCTTTTCAAGTTGCCTGCCAATTACGCGTTAGCTCACTGTGTGGCAGAAGATCTCCAAATGTCCAGAGGCATTGCAGTAGTTTTCTCCAAGAAGTTCGGTCGAATCCAGGAACTGAGAGAACAGAACCCGGAAGTTGGAGGGGTGTTAGAGCTGAGGAAAGGCCAGAGAAACATCTACTATCTGGTTACCAAGAAGCGTTCTCGTGATAAGCCGTCTTATGAAGATGTTTGGAAGAGCCTTACAAGATTGAGAGACACGATGCTGGACCAGAATATTGTAGACCTGGCAATTCCAAAATTGGCCTGTGGGCTTGATCGGCTGGACTGGAGAGTTATAAGAAGCATGTTGGAGACAATATTCAGATCCAGCGGCATCAACATTCTGGTGTGCTCCAACCATCTTCCTCGACCCAAAATGAAGACTGTGGAGTGCTACTTCCATCGAACGTCCAGGTGCAGATATGGAGAATCTTGCAGATATCTTCACACTCCAAGAATGACGTTTCGGGGCGAAACGTCTTTAAGAAGGGGGCAATGTAACGATTTCGAGACCGGCCCCGAGACCGGCCCTGATCTTATTAATTATGCACCCTCGCTCAACTAACTCTGCATATCTGCTGGCGTACGCATCGCCGAGAACAAGCTGGAATAATCGATTGTTCGATACTATTCGAAGAGCCATCTAGATGAAATGTTCTATACTCCTGAATATTCTAGAGTCGTTAATGGAGACTGCTTGGGAGTATATAAGCGGGACAGTGAGTTACAGTTCCAGAGTTCGCAGATAGAGACTGACACCGTAGAAATAAATTTGAATCTAGTGTAAATGTTTTAGTGAATAATCGTTGTAAATAGTGTTTCAAATAAATTAGGAAAATTAGTTAGTGCAGTTTTACTACATTTATTTTAAACATCCGACTTCTGACAACAAATGTAGTAAAACTGCACTAACTAATTTTCCTAATTCATTTAAAACAGTATTTACAACAATTATTCACTAAAACATTACTTCACTATTTTATTTCTACGGTGTCAGTCTCTATCTGCGAACTCTGGAACTGTAACTCCCCCTCTATTCTGCCTGTCCCGCTTATATACTCCCAAGCAGTTTCCATTCACGGCTCTCGAATATTCAGGAGTATAGAACATTTCATCTAGATGGCTCTTCGAATAATATCGAACAATCGATTTATTCCAGCTTGTTCTCGGCGATCCGTACGACAGCTGATATGCAGTTGTAGTTGAACGAGGGTGCATAATTAATTAGATCAGGGCCGGTCTCTGGGCCGGTCTCGAAATCGTTACAGTTAACTGCATAGCAAGTTTACGAATTCAAGTTCACTAATGGCATTCTTGTGCACACTTACTATCTACATATTTTAGAAGTGATCTGAAAGTTCTCCTATGCTGTTCACAATGAGATTCCTATTATAAACTTACAAATTTCAATTTTCAGAAGATTTGGAATGAAGTTCCATAAACTATTTGTCAAGTTTTCAAATACAAGTTATGTATTCAATCCTTGTAGTTAACTTGCCAGAAAGTCATTTTTGTAAGTTTACAGAACCAAGTGTGTCGAAGGGCCCTTTCAAGCTTGATCAGAACTTGCATTGAGTTGGATGATAGTTATGTTCATAACTTGCACTTGGTGATGTAAGTCTGGTGAGAGTTCTATGCAAGTCGTTTATGTTTAGTGGGCTATAACACACGCACTCAGTTGATGATTTACTTAAAAAAATGTTTGCCTTGAAGTATTGTTAATTAGATCATGGAGAATTAAGAAATGATATGTAAGTTTCAAATTGGTTTCAGAGTATGTTATAGATTATAAGTGGTACTCACTTTAATGAATTATTGTATTCGTTTTTCAGGATTTTATCCACACAAAAACGAATAATGGTCAAATTATTCATATTAATGGTCTATTTCAGTTCACTACGAAATATTTCATTCTGCCACAACTATTTTGACTTTCAAACGGTATTTAGATCATTTTATAAAAATAAGACAATTTGTGTGGTGCTATTTTTCCAAAAAATTTGGTCTTCTACTCCGAGTATGGACACTATATTACTTTAGAATAATATTTAAAAAGTTTATTGACATTCTGTAAAATTAAATGAACAACAACCCAGTCAACCAGCTGTAAGTGGCAGAGAATTCAATTTAATGTCTCTATATGGATCAACAATGCGATTTTACAAATAAGTACCAGCGATTTCGCTTTGCGGACAGTGATATGCAATAAATATTAACCTTGCGATTTCGCAAAATACCATACAAAAGCAGTTAAAATCAATGCGATCTAGAGAAGTCCTTACGACTTCCACAATGTTACCACTATGCCACATATTTTTGACTGTTTTATATCAACGTTCATTTCGTGATATTTATTAAATTTTTAATATTATATTACTCGAGAAGTTCCATGGATTATTTGAGAAATGAATAGCGCCTCTTCGACACTAGCGGCAGAGGATATCAACTGACAACGGCCGGCCATGGCCCATAGCAGACATTTTAACTTTGTCATTTGATGTTGATGAACTTGTAGCTTCAGTAGCTTGTAGCGCTATTGTTTGTTTAGTTTTAGAATTGTAAGTTGCTAACAAAACTTAATTATTGTATCGGTACTTTATAAGTTTTGTATTTTGTAGGTATTCGTGCATAGTTCAGTGCCTTGGTGTAGAAAAGTTGCAAATTTTCTAAAGGTAAGTGAAACTTTTTGACTTCGTTTCGTAATAAACAAAACTATAAACATATTTGATGAAAAATTACGCGATTCATCATGTTCAAGTGGAAGGTGAGGTAGCATCAGTAGAGAAAATCTATACTGAAAACAACTGTAAATAACTGAAAATGTTATTGATTATGATTACCCAGTAAACATAAAAACATAACTTAAACATAACTGTTATATCACATTGTGACTTGGTGATGTTATTCAGAGATATGCTTGATGTTACAGATACGTTGCGTCCATATGCCTTTGTGCCTCTTTTGAATTTTACAATGTAATGTTAATTACTTAACATTACATAAATGTATCATATTTTGCGTAACTTTAATGTGACTTTATTACATACATATAATGTTACTCAAAACATCTATGCAACATTTGTAAAATGTAACATTGTAACATCAGGGTGGAGCATATACTCATGGTTTACCAACACTTTTTTCTATATTTATAGGTATATTTCTGGAATTTCAGTAGTCACTTTTCAGTAGATGAATAACAACAATAGCAATTAACAAAGCTATTCATCTACCAAAGAGTGGCGATTGAAATTCCAGAAATACAACTTTAAGTGTAGAAAAATAAGTGTTGGTAAACAATGAGTATAAGCTCCACCCTCTATACTAAGAAATAAAATATGTATATAAGGGGGTAATGATGTAAAACATACCAATCAATCAAAAAACTTTATTGTCAATGATTAAAATCTCATGGATAAACCGTTATAAAACAAGACAGTTTAGGTTAGATAAAAAAAATGTACTGATGGGCCGCATGGGCTTATATATGCAGATGCAAATCGAAATAATAAAGGAAATAATTATAATAACATATGATAGACAGATGTGTGATATTTTTTATCCATTCGCAGCCCTCAAATTATACAGGGTGGTTAAAAATGATTTTAGTGAAAATGAGCAACTGAAAATTATAAAAATTCAATAGTTGTTTTCTGTTGAATACTAGCAAACGAAAAATGTATAGGTCTATGCGGATATACCGTCAAGTAGGGTCGTTCACTCTTCTTTAATAAGAGTATTCGATAATTTTTTCCACCCCCACTTCATAATTTTGAAAAAGCTCCATTTCTGATTTCTGCTGCTGTGTTCTCTAAATAATTATATTTTTCACTCATATAATCTATTTGAACATATATTGAAGATTATGTAGTGGTGTAGTGGGAATGGCTTTACAGGCAGGGCCTTTAGGAAAACGCATATTAAATGTATTCCCCAAACTACTGCCTTAAAATAGCGCAGCAACTTATCCTCAACTTTTCATTTCAGGTTTATGGAGGCTGCATGCAATGAGAAATTTTTTTTTTTAGTTGCTTCGGTTTCTGTGATTAGCCACTAAAGAACATGTTGTTTGTTTTCGTTATATATATATATATATATATATATATATATATATATATATATATATATATATATATATATATATATATATATATATATAATCTGCCTACTCCTTCGAGAGAAGGAGTAGGCAGATTGAGACCTTAGAGAGAACCAGTGACGAGACATGGGGAGTAGGCAGATTGAGACCCCGACGTCAAGTCACAAAAACCGAACGTAATTATACCTGAGGAGTAGGCAGATTGAGACCTCAGCGTAGAATTACGTTTCAACCATTTATTAATTTTCTTTCTTTTTCAGTTCTTGAAAATGGCTCCAAAATCGGAGCCGAAACGTCGAATTTCAACAAATTCTAGACGCGGTTCAACCCGAACTTTTAGTTTTCATATATATATATATATATATATATAGCATATCCCTGTTTCATATATATATAAATATATTTTTTTGAAGACTATGTCATTATTTTGTTGTTTTATGTTAATTTATATTAGTTAGTGTTAATAAATATGTTGAAAATTATATCAAATTGCTTTCCATTTATTCATTCCAGGGAAATTCCCAAACCTACATTTATTTCATCAATTTGGTAAATATAAAAGGAATGCTTTCAAAAGTTCAATGCAGTAATTACAAATGTGTACATTCATTCAATTTCCGTGAGAGGTGCATTTATATTCCATTCAAAAATTGTCGCGACTAGGGTCTTAGGGAAGCTATAAGCCCTATCGCTTGGGACGTAGTCAGGAAGGACAAACTTCATTTCTTCTTGGCTTCCTATTGACAAATAAAACAATTCGCAAATTCACAAGATACCAACAGGTATATTTTAATGGGCACAATAACCAGGGCACAACAAAGCCCTATTTTCATATTTTCGCCCAACCAGGACAAGTCAACACACAATCAATAAATAGAATATTATATACAAAGGTTTCTTACCAAATGGACACTATAAATACCCGCTTAAGGACATCTTTCTCAAAGGTTCGTCAAGAAGGCTTTACCGCCGTGAACTAGCTCTGGGTTCGACAGAGTCGCAAACCCACCCTGTATTGTTACGAGCATTTTCATTCAATGAAAAAGGTCGTTGAGATCTTCATACCCGTGTCAATAACACATCGTTTTGTTTTTGTTATTAATCGTACCACGCCGAAGTCGACCATGACTGATTCATGTATGATACTGAACTTGAAATAATTCAATAATAGAACAATTTATGCAATATGAATTATAAGAGAATTTTGGTATCAAACGAAATAAATTAAGTTTTGGATTAGCGCCATTCTTGACAATATTTATAATCTTTCAAAAAACCACTGCTTTGTGAATTCGCTTTGAGGTTGTCTATAGAAATTTAAAAATGTACGCTTCGCGACGTCTTGGGTAGTTAGTGGCGATGAGCGTGTTTGCGGACTTTAAGCACTCGCAAATAATCACTAGTGCCTCTATTTTGTATCCACATTGCGAAGTCGCAGATCCCAGCAGTAATTCTTCACAACTTCTATGTGATGGATTCTGGTTCACTGGGAATCACAATCACTATATATCACTGGAATATTGACACAAGGACCAGGTGCCATCTCTGGATCCGATTACAGAAACAGACCACGATTTCATTTGTCTTCAAAAAATTCTAAACAAAATCTAATCAGTCGACATACCAGGGTTTTTAAGGCGTAACCATACCCCTGCGAATTTCGCGATTTTTCGGCGAATAAAATGGCTGCCAGACTTGCCGCAAGAAAGATAAAATATTTTAACTTTTTGCGAATTCGCGCAAACCACGGAACAACAGAATTCATACTAAATTATTCCATGCATTCGCCATATTGATTCAACTAACTTGAGAGATATCTTCGGTTGTTGAATCTTTTATTTTATTGATTGCAAAAAGATTTCATTTGCATTTATAAGATTTTACAATCATTTATGAAAGATTTGTAGTGTTTGTCAAATAACTATTCGATGCTATAAAAGTTCAGCAAGATTATTAGAGGGAGATGGGGATTCCAATAAATATTTTATTTATTTTCTGGAGACGAACTGTTGTCCACAGAGGGGACGAACTGAAGAGGGTGTCTTCAGGTTTGAAACCATTGCATTCTGCAAGAAATGCTCTGGATGTGACTGAGTTATGTATTATATAGAATTTACATATTATTCTCCCATTCTACATTATAATGCCATATTTTGAAAAGTCAAAAACTAGAAAAGTATTATTTGACCTATATTTTGTAGTGACTGAGCAGTGAGCACAACATGTACATTTCAAAGTAGATTTGAGTTGAGGAACAAATTTATCCACGGAATTCGTAACACTCAAAGTACATCTAGACCACGATTCTGTAGCATTTTCAAATACTTTTGTTGAAATCAAATCTCGCTTCTGCAATGAGATCTAATTAAATCTTATTGTAGACTACCTAGTATATGTATCTTAAAAACTCCTGAGCATCTTGCTGGACGTTAGTGTTGAAGTGGAGTGTAAAACTTTGGATCTGACTTTTTAAGGACACTCTATTAAACACATTCTGCTGAATCCCCCGACCACAGATCCTTGATATTAGTTATACTGTTACTGCATTCTTGTTGAAGATACTTGGCTTATATCATATCGATGTCATTTGCATGCCAAATTGGAAAATTCTCCGTATATTACGAATTATATTCGAAACATGTAGGTAATGTTATTTGGGAAACATTGAACTTCTTCCCTTCCATGTTCAACTGATATTTTAGAAATGGGAAAAAACAAACAATTCCTAACCCCAAATATCGAAAAATGACATGTTATGATTCATCATTTACCGCATGGGTATGAACGTTCATGCGATTTTCTTACGATTTGTGAATAGCAGAAAACCTGCAAATAATCGCGAGGGTATGAACTAGCCTTTAGGCATCTTAATCTTGGGTAAACATCAGTGATTTGAAGTGTGTGGCTGTCAATCCAAATCCACGATAGTAATTTTCATCTGGGGTGCAATTTTCAAACCGTTTCGTATGAGAATTGGATTATTCGTTTCATACCAACACACACGAAATATGTATGTCTGTCTGTCTTCATTCGCATGCGAACTTAAACCGAACGATTTGAAAATAGCACGCCTGGCTTTGTTTCATTCGTTAGAAGAATATAACCGATTATAAATCAGTGCCAACGTAAAGCGGACTCAACATATGGCGGCCATGGATGAGGCAAAGACATTAAACACTATTTGTAAAGGATGGTCCAATCCCTATGTTGCAATGTTAACCCACATTTGACGTCACCGTGATACCTTCCGCATGCTTCTGTATATCTATAAATAGTTATATATAGATATACTAATGCATGTAGAGGCATCACGCTACGCCACTTTATGGGATCATGAAATCGGGCGATTGAACCATCCTGTACAAATAGTGTGCAATGTCCTTGTGGATGAGGGGCTATTTTGTCATCATTGGAAGAGCGGCCATGTTAAATCTACTTCTTTTATGCGGTCTGTGGGAAAACTCTGTTACCGACAGTTTCCTTAATCTGGGCCGGGATTCCGAAATCACGATCGAGCATGAATCGTGTCGTCTTCACGAATTTGACGATTTCGAGCCTATACGCCGATCGTATATGTGTTGCAAATAGCCTACTTGACGATTAGTTGCCGAAAATTGGATTCCGAAGTGACGATTAGGCCTCAATGGTGTCGTCTAGACGATTTTGATGTTTCCGATGCTATATGACGATCGTAAATGTGTTGCAAATTGCCTACATTTTACGATTGGTTGACGAAAACTATTTTCTTGTCTGATATATGTGTTACTCTTTTTATTAGTGGTCATTATTGCTTGTGTATTTGTTTTCAGCCCGTTATTTACATGTGATCCATACTTCTGCAGTAGGAATTTTTTATTCAGAATGGCTTTCAGAGCAACCCAAAAGTTTACTGGGAGTTGATAATGAATTTCATAAGAAAAAGGGCATAGCTAAGTGGCGAATAGATTACCCTGTCGAAAAAAATGGGGAATTCTTTCGAAGATTTCTGAGGGTTGTGCTCGTAGAGGTACAGTCGTTGACGGAAACATTAACAATTTTTTTATTATTATTACAAGGTACCATTACAACTGTTGCAATATTTTTTGTAAATATTAATATTACTAACGAGTTCAAGGAATAGGGTGTAGGTACCTATAATGATATATACAAATAAGTATGCACCAAATGTACGTATTCCTTTGAATTAGATTTCAACAGAAAATGCAACACAGAATTGCACTATGCGAGAATGGATTCCTAATAAAGATATACATGAACAATCAAAGATACTTCTTATAATGATAATAATAGGAGTAGTGTACATAACTGCAGTACAATAATTATTAATATCATGGAAGAGGGGCGACACCACTTGACGGAAGACCATAAAACTAAAAATGAAATATGGTGGATTACGTAATCCAATCTTCCGCAATAAAACCTATACAATAGGTAAAGTCGTCGGCAAGTATTCAACAAAAAACAACTACTGCCCCCTACGACCATTGAATTATATTTGTTTAATACTTGGCAAAGTTTTCTACAAGAACCACTTTGCAATGCATTTCAAATATCAAAGCTGAAATTATTTTTCGATTTAATTGGGGGAACACCTCCGTACCGGATTCATGGTCATTGCCAATCATCAGCGAAGGCTAGTTCGACCCAATTGAATCGAAAAATCCTTTCATCCTAATTGGAAATCCCTGAGACAAACACTGAGGTATGAATTCAGCGCCATCTCTGGGTTCCAGTTTAAAATGCACTCCGACTACGTGTCGACTTCAACATGAAGCCAGAAACATCATGAAAGAGGGGCGACACCACTTGACGGAAGACCATAAAACTAATAATGAAATATGGTGGATTACGTAATCCAATCTTCCGCAATAAAACCTATACAATAGGTAAAGTCGTCGGCAAGTATTCAACAAAAAAAAAAACTACTGCCCCCTACGACCATTGAATTATATTTGTTTAATACTTGGCAAAGTTTTCTACAAGAACCACTTTGCAATGCATTTCAAATATCAAAGCTGAAATTATTTTTCGATTTAATTGGGGGAACACCTCCGTACCGGTTTCATGGTCATTGCCAATCATCAGCGAAGGCTAGTTCGACCCAATTGAATCGAAAAATCCTTTCATCCTAATTGGAAATTTACTACTGGACTTTACCTATTGTATAGGTTTTATTGCGGAAGATTGGATTACGTAATCCACCATATTTCATTATTAGTTTTATGGTCTTCCGTCAAGTGGTGTCGCCCCTCTTTCATGATGTTTCTGGCTTCATGTTGAAGTCGACACGTAGTCGGAGTGCATTTTAAACTGGAACCCAGAGATGGCGCTGAATTCATACCTCAGTGTTTGTCTCAGGGATTTCCAATTAGGATGAAAGGATTTTTCGATTCAATTGGGTCGAACTAGCCTTCGCTGATGATTGGCAATGACCATGAAACCGGTACGGAGGTGTTCCCCCAATTAAGTCGAAAAATAATTTCAGCTGTGATATTTGAAATGCATTGCAAAGTGGTTCTTGTAGAAAACTTTGCCAAGTATTAAACAAATATAATTCAATGGTCGTAGGGGGCAGTAGTTGTTTTTTGTTGAATACTTGCCGACGACTTTACCTATTGTATAGGTTTTATTGCGGAAGATTGGATTACGTAATCCACCATATTTCATTATTAGTTTTATGGTCTTCCGTCAAGTGGTGTCGCCCCTCTTTCATGATGTTTCTGGCTTCATGTTGAAGTCGACACGTAGTCGGAGTGCATTTTAAACTGGAACCCAGAGATGGCGCTGAATTCATACCTCAGTGTTTGTCTCAGGGATTTCCAATTAGGATGAAAGGATTTTTCGATTCAATTGGGTCGAACTAGCCTTCACTGATGATTGGCAATGACCATGAAACCAGTACGGAGGTGTTCCCCCAATTAAATCGAAAAAAATTTCAGCTTTGATATTTGAAATGCATTGCAAAGTGGTTCTTGTAGAAAACTTTGCCAAGTATTAAACAAATATAATTCAATGGTCGTAGGAGGCAGTAGTTGTTTTTTGTTGAATACTTGCCGACGACTTTACCTATTGTATAGGTTTTATTGCGGAAGATTGGATTACGTAATCCACCATATTTCATTATTAATTATTAATATTATTATAGAGTATTTATACCTATGTAAGTATAGGTATATACCTATTCCGGTTTACTGCAATATCAAATTTTATGCCAGTAATATAATTTATACACTGCAATGAAAGAATAGGGGCTACTTCAAAAGTATTATATAGAGATAGGAAACCTATTACGATTACAAATTTCTTAATTTTATAAATGCTCCAAGAACAGCGGATGAATGATTACAGAAATAGTAAGGCAATTTGTCTAACAAATTCAGTGAAATTTTAGACAACTGGAAATGTCCAAACTTTCTATAAATGAATTTCGACTTCTTAAACAATAAACAACGGTCACGATTATCTTTTCAAAGTTAATTGGAATTGGTAGATGTACACCTACCTATCATGAAAACTTGTCCCTATTATAACTTGCTTGTTTTCTGAATAGAATTAGCTATAGAACATTTACTTTATAACATTCTACAGGTACGTATGCGCAGTTATTACAAATTGCTTACAGCAAACTTGCAGAGCAGAGAGTATGTATATGAAAGTTGTAACAAACTTGCATTTATTTAATACATTTGCACAATACCTCTCCTCTTGTTACTCTTGTTCAGATTCAAGGAAACCTCAGACCTACCTATACAAGGTAGAATTAAGCGCAAAAACAAACGTTCAAGAAATGAATTTCCTTCTTAGAATAAAATAAAATCAATAATGTAAATTTAAAATCACAAAAAACTAGCAGATTGAATAAAAAATATTGAGAATATCGAGATTACGTCAATTATCAATTCAGAATTTTATGTTTAATGCGGTTTAATCACAGACCTCATAAAAGAAGTAGATGTAGCATGCTAAAATTCTGATGGAACCTATGTGTTCGTCGCCATATGTAATCCGTTTTATGTTGGTACTACTAAAAGTCAGGGTCGATGTCGTATCATTATGCCAAACTCTATTCGAATTTCGGATAATTGTTAATATTCTTCTGTTGTTTATAAATGTTCATGTCCATTGTCCAGCCAGCGATTCTTAAATAAGGTAAATAATTATAGGCAACTTTAGAATTCAGTTTTGATATGCTTTTCAAAGCTTTTCTGTGGTCTGCCTCATGTGAATCACTAAATTTCAAAATAGTTTGTTTGTTCTCAATAGTAACTGAACTATCATTCACAGGCCCAGAACCAGTGTTTGGCATCAGCAAAACCCGATGCGGAAACCTAATAAATGAGTGGAAGAAAACAAAACACCAAACATATTGGGACCAAATCGAAGGGCATCGACACAGCACAGCCATGGTGAGGCACTTAAGCCAAACACTGACGGCTGACATTCTCAACCTGAACAGACCTAAGATACGCATACTTACCGGCTTACTAACCGGACATTGCGCCCTTAGGAAACACCTGCACACCATGGGAATAAACAGAGAAACCGTGGAGTGCAGACTTTGCGGTGACGAGGAGGAAACAGCCTCTCACATCATCTTCGAATGCGACGCGCTGTACAACAAGCGCTACAGAATATTCGGACAGACCAACCTAGAAATAGGCAAGAATCCGAAACACCTAGTGAATAGATTACTAAACCTGATAAAAGACACGGGCCTATTTAACTAGGAACTACTGACGACATAATACAATAGACCCCAGTTGGTCTCAGTGTCAAGGGTCACCCTCACGGGTAAACCCTGCGTCTGGCTCGTCAGCCTCAAACCAACCAACCAATAGTAACTGCTTGTAAAAAGTGCATACTCTTAATTCACCAAGATATTAAGGGAACATTTTGGTTTATAGAGATTTATGGTGGGTTTTATGAATTTTATTTCTAGTTTTCAGGTGAACGTTGCTGCACAAACACTCAGCTCGAGTGTAGCTGATGCACTGTCATATTCCTATCCGATGTTCTTTATTTGGAAGAATTTCAGAATGTCCATCAAAATTATCGATGGATTATTTGATATTCTAAATTCCCGAAATATTCATGCTCGTGGACTGAAAATACTAATAATAATAAAGGAAAACTGATGTGATCAATGCAAACCTTTTATTACCAAAGCAATTGATTATCTGTGCAAGTGTGAAAATATCTTGTTGCTTCGACACCGGAATGATCGGCATCTGACAAATTTAAAATATCAATTAGAAGTAGTCAAAATGTTGATTACAAGATTTCAGACAATAAAGCAAATTGAATAAACGCCTTTGAATATACTTATTTGGGGTATATTAGTATATTACTGGTATACTTTCTTCGATTTTATGTACTCATGATTCCAATAATTCCAATTTTTTATGTTAGTCAGTGAAAATATATAGATTTAGGAAAGCCGTCCCTGTATTTTGGGTAACACTAGTGATTTGAAGTGTGTGGCTGTCAATCCACGAAAGTAATTTACATCTCGCTTTGTTTCATTCGTTAAAAAAATACAACCGATTATAAATCAGTGGTGCCAACGTAAAGCGGAATCAACATGGCGGCCATGGACTATTTTGATATCATTGGAAGAGCGGTCATGTTATATCTACTTCTTTTATGAGGTCTGTGGGCTTGATTCATCATCTTACCGTTCCATGTTGATTTTATTGTGTTGAGTGATCGAGTACCGAAATCACCCGACGATTATTATTATAGTCGAATCGTCCAAGAATGTCATTTATGTAGGTATTTACAGGAAATTTTCAATCATACCAAGAGGTCCCGAGTTCGAATCCCGGTTGGTCCACATTTTTTTTATTCACTTCTAATTTTCATCTTCCCGTTTGCTATGCCAAAAACTTATTCTGGATTTTAAATTCACTTACAGACGTTAATGCTATTTCATTTCTTTTTATTTTCTACGATCTACGATCATGTTACCTCCATTTTCATCAAGTACCGAGAACACCCGACGATTACTTCTTGTCGTCTGAAGTTCGAATCGTTGATCGTTCGTTCGTGATCGAATCGAAAGTTCGAAATCCCAGGGCTGGGGTGGTATAGGCGAAAATAGCGAAGTGTACGCCATCTAATAATTTTTCCAAGAATTACTGTGAGGGTGAACAACAAATAATTGACCATTGTTTGCTGTGTAACGACTTGTTTATATTTCTCAGTTTTTTACTATTTATGTGCAGATAAACAACTAAAAGTGCTTATTAAAATAGACTATTTGTGAATTATAGTGTTTGGCTGTTTGGTGTTGGTGAATATTAACATGCAGAATATTCATAAAACTGTACCTACCAAATCGCGGAAATTTTGTTCTGTACCCCAGTGTTCCTCTTATTGCACAATTTCCTCTTGGTGATAAAAAGCTCTGTCTCAAATGGAAGACAGTCCTTAGATTGGAAAATCTATCACAAAAAATATGAATGTTTGCATCAGTCTCCACTTCCAAGAACAGGACTATTGTTTTATTCATTCTATATTATCGAAATATCGAAAGACTCAGCCGAATGATAATAGGAGTTGAAGAAAGTGGTAAAACAGGTTGAAGATATTTCTAATGTCAATAAATTATTTGTAACATGAAAATTAAGTTCAAATTTCTTGTACGATCAAAACGTTTTTGAGATTAAGGTATTCGTTCGCCTTGTTCGTTGAAAAAATTACATTGCTTACTCAAAAGACCTTATTCCCACTAAACATGATACATAACAAAAATATTTTCCAGATATAACTTTTGTGCAATTTTGTGATATTGGCAAACAACATTATATTAATGTCATCTTGACTTTTCCAACACAGTGTTTTCAATTATATGTTTATGTAACATCAAAATAATGTAACCAATAATATTCATTAGATAGTACATATTATAATGTTGATTATATGTTGCCCAGATATGTCTTAGACAGAGTAGTTATATTATTTGTTTGATGTTTTTGTCTAACCTTCTCAAAACATAACTGACATGTGTACAGGGAGCCTTGAAATTAATATTATCTTAAAGGTTTCTTAAATGTAATTTTTGGGTAATGACCACATCATGATGTCATTCATATGACATTTCAACATAACTTAAAACCTAACCTCCTAATCATATAACAACAACATAATATATCATAAATGTCGACAAAAACTCAAAATCTACGTAACTTAAGAAAATTATATCCACGTTCAAACAATATTACCCAGTAAATATGAAATAAATATATCACTGACGCCATCGTTCATTTTATCCTAATAATCATGGCGGGCATGGTAGGAGTTTTGAGTTCATAGAATTAAAATATAATTCAAACTACTCAAAAGTGATTGGAATCAATAGGATTGCAAAACTCATAATTTTCATGGTAAGATTATGATTTTCCACTACTCCATCCACTAATTGTTATTTTATCATTTAGGTTATGTAGTAAATGTAGTGATATTTACTATTGATTAGAGAGTATCTACGATGCTATGAATAGTAGAAAAGCTATCAGTTTTGGTTCCTGCTAATCAGATATTGGACAGTATGGAAATGGTTGCTGACATCTGGAGCTGTGTCAAATTATTTTGAACCGATTGATCAAGGAATTTTTGGAACTGAAACCAATGAATTAAGCTTGCTAAAACTTTTGTTTTATATGAACTTAATACTTTCTTCTACCTTCTGATTTGTATGTTTTTGGGAATAAAATCCTGTTGTACTTTATATCTGCTTTTATTTTACGGACTTGAACAATACATACATATCCCCATTACATATATTTCTTAGAGTAGAGTGCGCGCTATTTTCTTTCTGTTGACGTGTGAAATTACAGTGTTGTTACCGTTGCTGCCAACTTACATCTAGGCGGTTTTTAGCGAACTCTCAACACTCCCCCTCGCTAAAATCCCTAAGTCCTAAACTATATCGTAATCTTGAGAAAGAAGCACCTTGCAAGCCTTTTGTCAAGATGTCTGCTTCTTGCAGAACAGTTTCAATATATTCAATTACAATGTGTTTCTTTTCCAGATGTTCACATACAAATTTATATTTTAAATCTATGTGTTTCACCCTACGATTATTACCTGGGTTTTTGATTATAGCTATACAGCCTTGATTGTCTTCGTAATAAATAATTTTACTTACATCAATATCAAAATCTAGTAAAAGTTTCTTTAACCATATGCCTTCACTTACAGAGCTACACAAAGCAACTAATTCTGCTTCTGTTGTAGAAAGCGTTACACAATTTTGTTTCTTTGTTACCCAATGGATTGTATTGCCAAACAATTTGAATAAAAACCCTGTGACTGATTTCCTGTCATTTAAATCATTACCCCAATCGGAGTCTACGAAACATTTCAGATCAAGATTATTATTTCTTCGGAATTCTAATGTAATGTTCTTTGTTTTATTTAAATATCTAAGTATTCGTTTCAAATGTATCCATATTTGGTCAGTAGCTTTATCCTGGTATCTGCTAAAATAGTTCAAAGAAAAACAAATATCAGGACGAGTCCCCAGCATTAAATACATTAAACTACCAATCAGTTGTCTTACAGGTTTTTCAGTTAAAGTATCCTCATTATTAATAGATATTTTCAATTTTGGATCTATAGGTAGATCGGTACCTTTACAATCGTTCATATTGAATTTGGTAAGTATTTTTTGAATATATTTTGATTGACTTAAATCTAGTATACCTTGTTGCCTATGATAATTAATTTCGATGCCTAGAAAATGCTTGAGTTCTCCTTTATCCTTAATTTCAAATTTTTTCATCAATTTTTTAACAACATCGTTGATATCTTGTAAGTCTCCTCCAATAATCAAAATATCGTCTACATATAGAAGTAAGTAAATCCTTTTTCTTTCATTACAAAACACGTACAAACAATAATCATTTTCTGATCTAGTGAACCCTATATCAATTAGGAATTGATTGATTGCATTGTTCCAACATTTTGACGATTGTTTCAATCCGTACAATGATTTCTTTAACTTTAATACTTTTCCATAATCAACACTGAAACCCATAGGTGAATAAATATAGACATCATCATTTAACTCTGCATTAAGAAAAGCAGTTTTAACATCTAATTGTCTGAAATAATATCCAAATTGATTTCCTATGCCCAATAGTACTCTTATAGTTGTCATCTTAGCAACTGGCGAATAAATTTCATTAAAATCCATAGTCCCTTCCTGTGCAAAACCCCTTACAACCAGTCTGGCCTTATATTTATTTTCTTCCCTTTCCTCTGATGATTTCAATGTATATACCCATTTCGTGTCTAATATTTTTCTATCCTTTGGTTGATTGACTATTTCCCACGTGTTATTTTTATTTATAGAGTTCAATTCCCTATTCATAGCAGATTCCCACTTATCTCTGTTTTCCCGGTTTTGTAAATCATTATAATCCTTAGGCACATCATCAATGAACCTCATTGCGTCAAATGCCATATATAATTCATAATCATCATATTTAGGATGGGGCTTTATTTGCCTTTTATTTTCATTTGTTCTGATCAAGTCCTCCACCAAATTCCCATCATCAATTTGAATAGATTTATCGTTTTCATTTAATATGTCCCCTTTGATTTCTTCCCTTTTCACATGAACCTCTACTTCATTTTTATTATTATTTTTATACCATAAATTATTTTCATCAAATTTAACATCCCTTGATACTATAACTTTCCCCTTTTCTATATCCCACAATCTATACCCTGTTGGAGCATATCCCACTAAAACACACTTCATAACCTTTGAATCAAATTTGTCTCTAGTTTCTTTTCTCACAAGACTATATGCTGTGCTCCCAAATATCCTGAAATGACTTACATCTGGTTTTACTTTATACCATAATTCAGCAGGTGTATTATTTTCCAATAATTCTGTTGGTCCCCTGTTTATAACATAGTTCGTGTGTAAAATTGCTTCACCCCACAATTGTTTCGGAACCCCTGATTCTAAGATAATGGCCCTTGCTCTTTCAACTAAACTTCTATTTTTTCTTTCTGCCTTGCCGTTCTGTTGGGGAGTATACGGTACGGTATAATCTATGATAACCCCTTTTTTCCCTACAAAATTCTCTCATGTTCCCTGATATATATTCACCCCCATTATCACAACGTAATTTCGATATTGCAAAACCAAACATTGATTTAGTCATTGAGAAGAATTCTTTGAATTTTTCGAAAGCTTCACTTTTATGCTTCAATAAATAAACTACGGTAAAACATGAAAAGTCATCAATGAAAGTAATGAAATACTTACTTCCATCATGTGCAATTGGTGTTATTGGCCCGCATATATCACTGTGGATGATTTCTAATAATTTTCCACTTTTATGTCTAGTTCCAAATGGTTTTCTGGACATTTTACCAGCAGTACAAGGTTCACAGAATTCAATATTGGAAACTCGAACATTTTCTATGCCTTCAACTATCTTATTTTTAATTACCTTTTTGAGACCCGTGAAATTTAAGTGGGCATATCTTTTATGCCATAAAGTAAGGCTGTTTGTTTCAATTTCTACATTTTGACACTCATTTTGTACGATATCGAAATGTATTTCATATAAATTATTTCTTCTCCCTATACCTATAATGCCTGTACTATTTATAAATTTTACAAATCCATCTTCAAACACTATTTTTATCCCTGACATTTCTAATCTTTTAACACTTAATAAGTTTTTCCTTAAATTAGGTACCAGTAAAGCATTCTTAATTGTACATTGAACTTTTCTTTGATCTACCCAACTGATAACATTTACATTTCCAATTCCAGTAGCAAATAGAAAATTATCATTTTTTGCAATGGCTATCTTGATAGGATCTTTCAACATCATAATTTCAGAAAATACTTTTTCGTCATTGATCAAATGATCAGTGCACCCTGAGTCTATATAAAAAGATATATCGTTATTTTGAAAGTTTGAATAACATACCTCACTTTCACCTAAGAAGGAGACTCTTGCCTCCTCACATACCTCGTTATCATTTTCGCCTTGTTCTGTGTAATTACTACTTTCTGTGAACTGCCTACTTTGTCCTCTTCCTCCTGTGTAACTACTACTTTCTGTGTATTGCCTACTTTGTCCTCTTCCTCCTGCATGGTTACTTCTAACATATCCTCTTCTACTTTCAGTAAAGTTTTGGGAACCCCGATGTCCTTGAAAACCTTGTCTTTGGAAATTTCCATTTCTTTGTGAATCCCTGTGGACGCCTCTATTTTCAAAATTTCCCATATTTCCTTGATAGCTTGCCATTCCTCTATTTGAATTGCCATTTTGCCTGGACCTACATTCCCTTTTGAAATGTCCTGGTTTCCCACACCTGTAGCATGTTCTCTCAACACTGAAAGCTGCTTCGTTAACCACCGTATCTGTGTTCCTTCTTCCTAATCTTTTCTTCTCTTCTTCGGCCAGCAATTTCCCTTTGACATTTTCATATGTTAACATAGCAGGTTCGAGATTTTCAATGACAGTTACTACCGTTTCATAAGACTTTGGAAGTGCCATCAATAGGTTACATACTGTGTCCTTTTCATCTACCTGAACTCCCGTTGCCTTCAATTGCCTCATGATCTCTTCAAATTTAGTCAGGAACAATTCAAGCGACTCTCCTTCTTTCAATTTCATAGAGAGCATTTTCCTTTTCAAGTATAATTGGCCGGGTAAGCCCTTCTTCTGAAACTTGTCTTCTAATACATTCCACATCAAATATGCTGTCTTTTTGTCTCTCAGTGTTTCAATATGTGCATCAGAAACACACTGAACAATTAATGACTTGGCTTTGTTATCACATTTGTTGAAATTTGTTTTCTCAGCTTCACTGAAGTTCGTAGTATCAATGGATTTTTCTACGTAATCGCTTACCCCATTTTCCGCCAATATCATCTGCATTCGGAACTTCCAGTTCAGGTAATTATCATTCGACAAAACTTCGATGTTATATTTTCCTTGGGACATGTTCATTTTCTAACCTTGATTATTTGTATCTTTTCAATCCTTGGAATCCCTTTTACCTGGGCCCATAACCTTTTGTTTTATATGAACTTAATACTTTCTTCTACCTTCTGATTTGTATGTTTTTGGGAATAAAATCCTGTTGTACTTTATATCTGCTTTTATTTTACGGACTTGAACAATACATACATATCCCCATTACATATATTTCTTAGAGTAGAGTGCGCGCTATTTTCTTTCTGTTGACGTGTGAAATTACAGTGTTGTTACCGTTGCTGCCAACTTACATCTAGGCGGTTTTTAGCGAACTCTCAACAAAAACAACAATATTGGAGCTGCTTAATTTGTAAGTGAACTCAAAATTATATATTTTATACAGAGTGTTCTGATCTTCCTTAATTTCATTAATCTATGATAATATTAACGTTTCTTGAGATTGTAGAGAAATCACTTGAATTGTTTAATACAAATTATCAATAAACTAACTGCATTTTCTCTTTCTTTTCATTTTGGTAGTGTCCTTGCACATTCCTCTATCAGTTTTGATGTACAAAGTGGTACTTATTGAATGATCAGATTACAAAAACTTGAATAGCAGTTGTTGTTTCCGAACTAATCGAAGATGAGCCCTTCTGGACTGGGCAAAGAAAAAAATCCAAAAGTTTTGAATTGATAATTATGGACATACTGAAACTTAAGTAATTATTTTTCTTTTATCTCTACATAGGATTATTAATAATTATTGGATGGTCGTTTTCTTATATCATAAAGATTAATATGAGTTTTCAGTGACTGTAATGACTATATTTTCAGAATATGTAAAAGATGTTTGAAGTTCAATCACAGATGACGAGTTTGATTCATAGTGACGGATTGGATGACATTAGCAGAGCAGAAACTAAAAAGAAAGGAGAAGTGACCGAGACACAACCATATAATTATTGATTCATCAGTGATATCTGTTTTTATTTTTCAAAAGAAATAGGTTTTTATTAATATTATTCTTCTAATAACACTTAACTTTGGTAGATCTATCAATAAATTTTTCATCTGATTCAGGTGGTAAGTCATTTTATTAGGTACTTTGGTCTGTTCATAGTGATTCAAGATTATATTTTTTATATTGCTAATTTTAATTTAGTTGTTAATGATGTAACTGTCTTGTTTTATAACGCTTTATATATCCATGAGATTTTAATCATTGACAATAAAGTTTTTTGATTGATTGGTATGTTTTACATCATTACCCCCTTATATACATATTTTATTTCTTAGTATACAGGGTGGAGCTTATACTCATTGTTTACCAAAACTTATTTTTCTACACTTAAAGTTGTATTTCTGGAATTTCAATAGCCACTCTTTGGTAGATGAATAACTTTGTTAATTGCTATTGTTGTTATTCATCTACTGAAAAGTGACTACTGAAATTCCAGAAATATACCTATAAATATAGAAAAATAAGTGTTGGTAAACCATGAGTATATGCTCCACCCTGATGTTACATTTTACAAATGTTGCATAGATAGAAGCTTATATGTATGTAATAAAGTCACATTAAAGTTACGCAAAATATGATACATTTATGTAATGTTAAGTAATTAACATTACATTGTAATATTTAAAAGAGGCACAAAGGCATATGGACGCAACGTATCTGTGACATCAAGCATATCTCTGAATAACATCACCAAGTCACAATGTGATATAACAGTTATGTTTAAGTTATGTTTTTATGTTTACTGGGTTATATATTCATAAAAATGTGATTGTAGTTTTATGGGAGATTTTAGGGTGAAAAAACAAAAAGGATATCACTTAGGTCCACTGCTTATACTAGTGGCATCTTTAGATTCTTCACCAAAAATTAAAGAAGTCCTTTCATAAACACAAATAGTATCTCATAATTCCGTACCTCATACAAGTTTTCAAACCAGGGATTATTTTAAAAATAATTATTTCAATAAACAATAATCTCAATGCTACAAAATCCACCAAATTAAAAAATGTCCTATAAAAATACCGTTTATTTAAAATGCATTGCGTTAAATAGTTCGTTGTTCACCCTCATCGGTAGACATATTGAGTTTTTCAGCGACATCTAGCGGTTTCCTTTTTCGCCTATTCCGTGTACCATAGTCTATAGTCGACAGAATAAGTGAGATGACATCATCGTTGAATTCATGGGAGAGAAAGAGACATTCCACCCCAGGCATACTTCTGCTACGTTATTCTGGAATTGGTTATTTTTATGCAGTGGGCAGAACATGAAAAGGGTTATGTGTCTTTAAGTTTTCAAATATTTAAAATTTAAAATTGTACTGCAACAGTGAAAATAACATGGCGAAACCTGCGCCAAACCATCATAATATAATCTCAACTAGTAATGCTAGACGAAGAGAAAACTGTAAAATATATTATTTACTTATTTTCAGTAGTTTTTAATAGATGGGTAGATTATTTCGCATTCGGGTTATTATTAAGCCTACAGCTGAATCGCAGTCAAAAACACACCGTCAGTTTGTCAAGACCAAAACGAGAACGGTTGGTGTATAAAACCGTATAATTTGGTTATAACCGGCGTATAATTTGACAATTTGCCATTGGCAACAGTGCCGTGTAGCTGGAGGTAAGGTAAGAGGTACTACGAATTTACGAAAGCGGCTTTTATTTTATTTGAATATTTTACCGAAAATGCTATTGAAAATGTTGAAATTACAGAAAGAACGTATTGAGAAACCGAAATAGTGCCAACTTCTGTTTGTTCTGGACAGAGTTAATTTCTACCTTTCAGTCTAGATTTTTCCAGTCCAGCCAGACCATCTTTTATCTTACAAAAAATTAAAAAGTTATCATTAGTCAACTCATTTTGGAACATTCGTGTTCTCAGCAGAATCATTTTTGAAGTTAATGGAATCAAGTGAGATGACCTGTTCAATAGACCATTCAAGAGACAGGTACCCCTTTTGTATTGTATGGACACCAATACCACTATTGACGTGGGTATTTCCAATTATTGGCCATATGGGTATCGCACTATCATCAGGAGTCATAAGAGATTTTGCAGGGCCATATTATGTATCCGAAGACAATATGGCATTTGGAAGACCAACCAAGTATTGGTTACTTCAGCCTTCTCGAGCTAGAGAGGCTACTAGGTATGGATTTTGTATATTAACACGATAAGCGCCATGACTTATAATGCACATGTCACACCAACATTTTGATTTCTAGATTTCATATGTATGTTATCCTTATTGCAATTGGTTTCATTTGGCCCATAGCACAGCAGATATGTCTCGCCTATCTGGTTTATTCATTGAGAATGGAAGAGCTTGGTCCTAAAAACAACTCATAGTTTTGATCCATGAGATTTATAAGATTTTCTGCTTATATCTGCCACATAGCTCTAGAATATAATATAGTTTTACACACCACACTACATGAATCACATACCACATGAAAAAATAGCGCCACGGCAAATAATAATAATAGCCGTCCTCTACCCGCACAGGCTATGCCTTTGGGTACACTCAACGAGTGTTTATGAGGAAGTATTATTATTATTATAATTAAGAAATAAATTGAGAATTTTTATTCACAAATTGAAACACTATGGGCAATTTAACGCCAACGTTTATTCAGATTGGCCTTGTGGACCCAATTTTTGGATCATATGGTGGCGCTTGATGTGTTATTGCTAAGTTGTGTGCAATATCAGTATCTTTATAACAGAACCTAATTTTCTCCATAAACTTGAAGAAATAGTATCAGAGCTATCGAAAATACAATTAAAAATGTAATGTTGCAACTTAAAGTAGGACTGAAATATTGAAATTAATTTAAATTAAAACATACATATCAACAGCAAAATTTTAAAATCACATAACTACAAAAATATCAAATTTGATATCAACAGTTTGATAGAGTGAAACAAAGGTATATATTTTTCATTGATTAGATGGAGAATTCATCGAATATATAGGCTGATTTACGGTGGATGGCACATTAAACGTTTCTGATGAACCAGACAAGGGATCACTTTGGAAATTTAATGGAGAGCATATTCGGACATTCTCTACCCAACTGAAATATTTTCGACAATGCGGTGTTACCACTTCTATTAGAAAGTAGTAGCAACTTGATTTTTGAAATGGAACAGCCTGTATATAATATTATTTTTGGAATTTCCAACAATTGCCCGACAAACTTTTCTTGATATTTTCCTATTCTTACCGTTTTCGAAATAAAAATTAATCTTAATTTTTTCTTTGAAAATCGTGACCTCTAAAAATTTTGATATGTTCGAGTTGAGAAATACTATGATATCAAAATTTGGTTTGGAGTGAGGTGATACTTGGAGGCTTTCCACACTCCAGCCCAATCTCTGTTACTTCAATACAGGGTGGTAAAAATACATTTTAGTCGTTTGCTTGAAAAAGTGACAAAGTTGATTATTTCAAATGGAACACCCTGTATATTATTGAAAATTTGGAAAGCTGCTGAAATTTGCTTTCTATGTATTATCATACCTATACCTAACTAGTCAAGTTTCGAAGTTATGAGCACGAGGGGTGTGCCACTTCAGAAGTAGGTGTACAAATCATCGAAATGTAATTCGAGTACCCACATGTGAATACAAATAATAGAAAAAAGTAGATTTCAATAGGGGAAATTACGAAGGAGTACAAAAAAGTATGAAAAACTATGGAAAAGTTACGAAAAGTAAGAAAACGCAAGAAAAAAGTACAAGAAAGTAATGCAAGAGTAACTAAAAATACACGAAATTACCTTTTCCCGCCTAAGAAATCAGACGGAAATTTTGCACTAACGTTATTATTTTGGCAGTATAAAAGACACCTGGATTATTCACTCAACTAAGATTAGACTTGTATAGCTGTGATATTAAACGTGTGATAAACGCACGATTTCAATAGTTTTGAATGACTTTATTATCTTCAGGACTTGATCTACAGAACTTGTTAAAAATTATATATACTTCTCGATTGCAAGGGTGTGGAAATTTTTTTCATTATAGGAGTTTTGGAACAATGGTTTGTATGAATAAAAGTTAGCAAATGCTCGAACTATAGGTTTGTCTCTTTCATAACTTAACAAAAGTAATATGACTGTTTCAAGAAGTATGAGCAAAAGCATTTGCTCAAGTTTCTTTTATACTACCCAAATATTTATTACAGATTGACATTTCTCAATCTTATTCTACTTCTCAAATCGAAATTGCCAAATATAGAAATACAGGTACTCAGCTTTCATGGAGTTGTCCAATTATTAAGTCAAATGGAAATTTGGTTTAAAGATGTAATTTTAATGAGAAATACAAGATGACGAAAGAGTTTTGAATTCATGTTCCGATTCTATTGAAAATTTATGTGGGAAGTTTCTAGGGTGGAATATTACAATTTTTATGGCATAATTTGAGATGGTAAATAGGCTTTGTAACTTATGTTACGATTATTGTGAAACCTTGTATACAATGCAATCCTTGAAGAGCACATCTGCTGAAATAGACCTGCAATGTAATCATCCAGTCAGTGATATATTCATATTTTTTGAAAGAGAACAATGTCAAATTACCGGAGTATTTGAAAAAAAATTTATTATTTTGTGGTTTTGACAACTTTCTGATTGAATCGAAACTCGATCTGGAGTAGGATTTGAAAGCTCTAGAAGATATTTCACTAAACAACCTTTTCAGGAATGATGAGAAAACATTATTCCGGGCTGTTTAAAAATCGTCCAAATGAATTTTCCATATCACCTAGTCATCTAGTTTTGCTGATTTCACAGAAAAGAGAATTAAATGATACACCAGATGGAAAAACAAATTAGAAAAATCAGAAAATGTGGTGACATATTTTGGCCAGATTACTACCAGAAGTGAAAGAAAACTTGTCCCTCCCAAATATCATTCAATATTGTTTCCTCGATGTTTCCAAAACATTTTTCATGATCTAAAACTTTGTTGAATATTTCTTTCATGCCAAAAAATACAAAGCACATTAACTACCGTTTGAAAATTTGAATTCTTGATGTTTTTCCCAATCTGTCAATAAACACCTTGTCATTTTATCATTACTTATTGAAAGCATTTTGGTGATTTACTGTACGTATTGATTTCTGCATTCAAATATATGGAAGTAGCTCAGAAGAAGCATTGAAAATTCAATATACAGAACAGAAAGAACCACACAACTTGCTCTAGCCATATAGTTTCATGTTTACACCAAGTGCATAAAACTAGTGTGAATAATATTGTAGTAAAACTGCACTAACTTATTTTCCTAATTCATTCGAAACACTATTTACAACGATTATTCACTAAAACATTTACTATTTCAATTTATTTTTACTGTGGCTATCTATCAGCGAACTCTGGAACTGTAACTAACTCTGAATTCTGACTGTCCCGCTTATATACTCCCAAGCAGTTTCCATTCACGGCTCTCGAATATTCAGGAGTATAGAACATTTCATCTAGATGGCTCTTCGAATAGTATCGAACAATCGATTTATTCCAGCTTGTTCTCGGCGATCGGTACGCCAGCAGATATGCAGTTGTAGTTGAACGAGGGTGCATAATTAATTAGATCAGGGCCGGTCTCGAAATCGTTACATTGCCCCCTTCTTAAAGACGTATCGCCCCGAATCGTCATTCTTGGAGTGTGAAGATATCTGCAAGATTCTCCATGTCTGCACCTGGACGTTCGATAGAAGTAGCACTCCACAGTCTTCAAGTTGGGTCGAGGAAGATGGTTGCAGCACACCAGGATTTTGATGCCGCTGGATCTGAATATTGTCTCCAACATGCTTCTTATAACTCTCCAGTCCAGCCCATCAAGCCCACAGGCCAATTTTGGGATTGCCAGGTCTACAATATTCTGGTCCAGCATCGTGTCTCTCAATCTCGTAAGGCTCTTCCAAACATCTTCATAAGACGGCTTATCTCGAGAACACTTCTTGGTAACCAGATAGTAGATGTTTCTCTTGCCTTTCCTCAGCTGTAACACCCCTCCAACTTCCGGGTTCTGTTCTCTCAGTTCCTGGATTCGACCGAACTTCTTGGAGAAAACTACTGCAATGCCTCTGGACATTTGGAGATCTTCTGCCACACAGTGAGCTAACGCGTAATTGGCAGGCACCTTGAAAAGGTCTCGTGACTACCCTAGGTTTTCCTCGTGGTGGCTTATATATGCGGTAGACGAGGTCGTTTATCCTTTTCATGATCTTATATGGACCTTCCCACGAGTTCCGAAGTTTCGGTGATAGTCCACGGCGACGTTTAGGGTTGTATAGCCAGACAGGGTCACCTGTCTGATACCCACAAGCATCCGCCTTGATGTCGTAGGTCTCCTTCATTCTGTCGCTGGCACTCTGGATGTTCAAACGGACCCGTTCATGGATGTCATCCATTCTCTGTCGCAGTTTGCTGACGTAGTCATCTCCCGCAGTGTCTTGTCCTGGTGGCGTCCCAAACTTCAGGTCACATGGAAGTCGCAGCTCTCGGCCCATAATATCACTAGCAGGGGTTTGGCTGGTTAACTCATGAACTGCGGAACGATACGCCATCAGGAACAGATGGAGGTACTGGTCCCAATCTTTCTGGTGGTCAGAGACTACCTTGGACAGGTGGCGGTTTATCGTCTTATTCATCCGCTCCACCATTCCATCGGACTGCGGATGTAGAGCTGTGGTCCTCGTTTTCCGGATGTTCAGCATCTGACACATCTCCTGGAACAGGTTTGACTCGAAATTCCTGCCTTGATCCGAATGCAGTTCTAACGGGACACCGAATCGACAAATCCACTCTTTCACCAAGACGTCGGCAACGGTGATGGCTTCTTGGTTGGGCAGGGCATAGGCTTCGGCCCACTTGCTGAAGTAATCCATCGCCACAAGGATGTACTTGTTCCCGTGTTCAGATTGTGGGAACGGGCCAGCGATGTCAATGGCGATCCTTTCGAATGGGCTGCCCACATTGTACTGGCGCATCGGGGCCTTCGGTCTTGTTCGAGGCCCATTACTGGCAGCGCATATAGCACATTTTCTGCACCAGTCCTTGACGTCAGCTTGACAATTGGCCCAGTAGAACCGTTGCCTAACTTTCTGGAGGGTCTTCGTCACTCCCAGATGTCCTCCGGTGACCCCATCATGGATTTCTCGGAGCACTTCCTGTCTTCTGCTCCTGGGAACTACTACCTGACGTCTTTCTTCCTCGCCATCCTCCGACTCCAACACACGCTTCAAGACTCCATTGTCTAAGGTGAAAGAGTTCCATTGGGCCCACTAAATTTTAACGACTGGAGAACAACTGGCTATTTCCTGCCACGACGGTCTTTGATCACTCTTCTTCCAGCCGATGACTAAACCAAGATCTGGATCTTTCTCTTGGTCTTTCTGGATCTTGTGGTCATTCCAGTTATCATCGATTGCCGTGGTTCTGCAGAGTGTCGACTCCTTTTCCTCTGTTCGTCGGCAGTGCGAACAGTCGTCTGGACATGGTCTTCGCGATAGGGCATCCGCATTCTTATGGCTGGTCCCCGCCCGATGTTCGATCTCAAAGTCGAATTCCTGGAGCCTCTCAATCCAGCGTGCCACTTGACCCTCGGGATTCTTAAACTGTAGGAGCCATTTGAGAGCTGCATGGTCAGTTCTCAGTAGGAATCTTCGTCCATACACGTACTTGTAGAAGTGCTCAACTCCCTTGACAACAGCCAACAGTTCCCGCCTGGTGACACAGTTATTCCGCTCCGGTTTACTGAGGGTCTTGCTGAAGTATCCAATGACCTTCTCTTGTCCTTCTTGGATCTGAGACAGGACAGCTCCAAGTCCCACGTTACTGGCGTCCGTGTCCAGAATGAATTTCCCGTCTGGAAGGGGATAGCTCAGGATTGGTGCGTTGATCAAAGCTCCTTTCAACTTCCTGAATGAATCTTGGCATTCATCTGACCACTGGAACTTTGTTTGTCCTTCCGTGAGCCTGGTCAGTGGTTTTGCGATGTTAGCAAATCCCAGCACGTATCGGCGATAGTAAGTGCACAAGCCAAGAAAACTTCGAAGCTGGTGAATGTATTTCGGAACGGGCCATTCCTTAACAGCTTTGATCTTCTGCTCATCTACTGCCACTCCTTTCCCAGAGAAAACGTGGCCGAGATAACGTACTTCTTTTTGAAACAGATGACATTTCTTAGGGCTCAGTTTCAGTCCGGAGCTTCTCAGTCGCTTAAATACCTCTTCCAAGTTTTTTACATGGTCCTCGAACGATCTGCCAACCACAATAATGTCGTCGAGATACACCAGACACGTCTTCCATGATAGTCCTTTCAAAACCGTCTCCATCAATCTTTCGAACGTGGCTGGAGCATTGCAGAGGCCGAATGGCATAACTGTAAACTGCCATAATCCGAAGCCGATGGTAAAAGCTGTCTTTTCTCGATCTTCCTGTGCCAGTTCTACCTGCCAGTATCCGCTCTTCAAATCTAAGGTCGAGAAAATCGTAGATCCAGCCAGCGTGTCTAGCGTGTCGTCTATCCTTGGGAGAGGGTAGCTGTCCTTTTTCGTCACGTTGTTTAGTTGACGGTAGTCTACGCAAAACCGTGTTGATCCATCTTTCTTCTTCACCAACACGACTGGAGAGGATCAGGGACTGTCGGATGGCTCGATGACTCCGTCTTTCTCCATGTCGCAGACTATTTTGTCAGCCTCCTTCTTTTTGGCTAGAGGAAGTCTTCTGGCTGATTGTCTGATTGGTCGGGCATTTCCAGTATCTATCTTGTGCTGAACCACCTTTGTTCTACCGCCTCTGTCTACTCCGGTATCGAAGATGTCCTGATACTTCCTGACTAGTTCTCTCAGTTTAGGCTTCTGTGCTGGCCCCATGTTCTTGGACGAGATAGCAACCAACTTCTCCAATTCTGCTGGCATGTTACTGGCTTGGCTAACAGTGCCACGTACACTCCTGATTACAGAGGAAATTGACGAGCAGTGCCCCAAAATCGTTCCCTTCTTCAAGGTCACCGGGTAATAATTGACATTCATTACCCTTACTGGCACAAATTTATCAGCACGCAACAAGGTTTTTCCTAGTGCAATTCCTCGTCCAATTTTCTCATCATGTAGCTTGGGCTCGAACATCACCACGTTTCCGCTGCTCGCACCTCCATCCAGGCGAGCCTCCAAAATGGTTTCAGCCCTCTCCGGTACGCTTACGTCTTCAACCAGCAGAACTCGAACCATTTCTTCATTCTTCCCATGAAGTACCAGCTCTTCTCCGTTCACACGAAGGACGCCGTCTTTAAAATTCAGCTCGAATCCTCTAGAATTCATGATGTCCATTCCAATTATTACCTCGTCCTCGATATCCGCTACTAGAGCCCGGTGTTTCACTGTAGTGCTGCCCAAAGTCAGTTCAATTGGAAGTTCACCATACACAGTTGCCGGCTCTCCTGTTGCTGTGCGTAGCTTCCAATTCGACGAATCAATTCTTGCCGGTGTTTTGGCAAAAGTAGGTCCAAGGATTGTCCTAGTCGCACCCGTATCAAGGAGCATGGTGCGAGGCTCGTTGTTAATGAGACCGTCTACAAAGACACCTCTGTCTTGTCTTTGAAGTACAGCGACATATGCATTGTTAACTGGGGCTTGTTGGATACGGGCAGACGATTGCTCCTTCTTGACCTTCATCGTTGATGTCGATTTTTTCAATGTTGGACATTTGCTACGCACGTGCCCAAGTTCTCTACAATTTCGGCATCATATCAGTCTTCTCTCAGGCACAACTTCCTTCAGTAATTTTCGCATCACAGCTTCGATATTAGCGGGCTCCTGTGGCTGTGGATCTTCCTCAATCATCCGTACTCTACTCTGGCTTTTGCAGGATTGTTTTGCTGCTTCGAATTCCAGAGCGCGTGCCAATGCATCCACGAGATGTGCGGGGCGAGCTAGTGTTAGGGCTTGCCGGGTTTCCTGGTCACGAAGTCCATCCAAAAATGCCTGGACCGCTAGTCGCTCCATTACATTTTCCGGTGTAGCTGGGTACGCAAGACGAACCAAGCGTGCAATATCTGCTTCAAATTCGTGCAACGATTCGCTTGATTTCTGGCATCGATTCTTCAGCTGTGAGTGATATACGTGTTCAAGGTGGACTTGGCCATAGCGAAGTTCCAAGTGTTTTACCAGCTGTTCATAGTCTTCCTGTTGTTGGGCGGTGAGCGGTTGTAAAATATTTGTTGCTTCGCCACGCAATGCCAGTGTCAATGCTAAAGCTTTTCCCCCAGCATTCCATCCATTTGCTTTGGCAGCAGCTTCGAATTGTCGGTGGTAGTTTGACCATGGAGTATTTCCGTCGAACTGAGGCGGTTTCAAGGAGAACTTTCCAGGTTCAGCACTGACCTTGAAATTTTTAATGTCTTTTTGAACTTCCTCCACGTTAGTACTCAGATCCGGCATTGAATTTCTGTTGAAAATTTCTGGGGTGTGCGCAGAATCCATTCGATTTTCCAATTCACTGAATTTTTCTTTTATTCTGCCGATTTCTGTCTCGATTCCGTCTTTTATTTCATCGTGGAGCGTTTCCTTTATTTTTTTGATTTCTTCCACCATGTCGTCTTTGACTTGGTCACTTATTGCTTCTTTCAATTTTTCCATTTCTGTCTCGACAGTTCCCATTCTTTCTTCCAACCGATTCGCCACACTGCAAACTTCTTCTTTCAAGCTTCTCGAATTTTCTAGAAGCTCTTCTCTCAAATTCTCCGAGTTTTCTAGAAGCTTCACTTCTAAATTTTTCGAATTTTCTAGAAATTTATCTTGGAGTTCCTCTTTTAAACAATTCGAATTTTCTAGAAGTTCCTCTTTCAGGCTGACAGAATTTTGTTGAAGTTCTTTCAGACTCACGGAATTTTGTTGAAGTTCCTCCTTCAAACTATTCGTGGTTTCCTCGAGTTTGTTCATTATAGCACTCAAATCGACTCCAGAAACTTCGAATAAAAATATTTCGGGGTCTTCTCCTTCTTCAATCAGTCCATCTGAAAGTCTCTTCTGTAGTACGGCCTTCTTTCCAGTTGTTTCTTATTCACGCTCCTCTAACTCTTGCTTTAATTCACTAACTTTAAGGTCAACTAGGTGAACTCTTCTCGGAAACATTTTGTCTCTTATTGTCTTTGCCGAAATATCAGTCTATTATTTATTTCACACAAAAAGTTTTCAGTTGATTGTCCCGCGACGCGCAAAACTGTCCACTTTGCACTCAAATGTTCAACGGGTCACTCACTAACTGTCTATTAGGCGCGATAAATGTCTATCAGTTTTTCAACGCGACGAACACTTTAACACTTGTTTATTTTAAACATCCGACTTCTGACAACAAATGTAGTAAAACTGCACTAACTAATTTTCCTAATTTATTTGAAACACTATTTACAACGATTATTCACTAAAACATTTACTATTTCAATTTATTTTTACTGTGGCTATCTATCAGCGAACTCTGGAACTGTAACTAACTCTGAATTCTGACTGTCCCGCTTATATACTCCCAAGCAGTTTCCATTCACGTCTCTCGAATATTCAGGAGTATAGAACATTTCATCTAGATGGCTCTTCGAATAGTATCGAACAATCGATTTATTCCAGCTTGTTCTCGGCGATCGGTACGCCAGCAGATATGCAGTTGTAGTTGAACGAGGGTGCATAATTAATTAGATCAGGGCCGGTCTCGAAATCGTTACAATATGGTAGTACGCGAGCCCTCGTAAAAAATCGGAAGTGATAACCAGCAAGTTGTAACTTTGTATACTGTTCAAGTGTGACGAGTCTGACAAGATGTTGCAGAAAACCTTGAAAGTGGTGAGTTTATCTTTGTCGCCAAATCGACACCTTTGGAGCGTCGGACTGCTGAAGATCCTTATAGATTTTGTCGGATAATGGTGCCATTGCAAATCTCATTCAATCATTGTAGTCTCCTAGAAAAATCAGACAAAAATGTTCGGTACTTCTAGGTTGTCCCCCACTCTAAACGTGTCAATATCACTACTTAGGTTGACGATAAGCAGCAATCTGATTTTTTTAAGAAAATACAAAAATTAAATGAGATTTTCAATGGCACCATCGTCCGACAAAATTAATAAGGATCTTTAGCAGTTCGACGCTCCATAAATGTCGATTTGACGACAAAGGAAACCTTGAAAGTTGTAAGTTACTTTTAAGGATTCCTTTCTGCGACATCTTGTCAGATTTGGCACACTTAAACAGTATACAAAGTTACAACTTGCTGCTTATCACTTCAGATTTTGTACGAGGGCTCGCGTACTATGGATTATATAGTTGTAAAATTGTTAACCGGGGTGTTAACGCGAATTCAGATTGAAGAAAACCGCATGTCAGAGTCTACAAAAAAAACACAAAAGTATGAAAAAGTAAGGAAAAGTGTGTTAACAGAGAAAAGATATACGAAAAAGTAGTAATTATAACAAAAAGTACAGAAAAGTAGGAAAAAGTAGAAAAAAGTAGATAAAAGTAAGTTAACTTTCGGAAACTACAATAAAATACATAAAATCGTTTCGAAAGTACAATTTATATCTGGATTTCATTGTAATTTTATCAAATTACAGAGTAGGTGTACTAATATGGAGAAGTGGCACACCCCTCGTATGAGCATTTCTTTGTGAAAATGTCCCTTCAGAATGGTATTCCCATTCGGTATTTGGTAAGAAGGCCATAGTTATTATTTGATAGTAAGTTTTGTTCCATCGTTTTGAAGATAATTGCAACATCCGAAGTGACAAAAATGTCGATATTATTAGGACAATGTCACAACATTACTGTCAAATAGTAAACATGCCCTGCTCACCAAATACCGAATGGGAATACCATTCTGAAGGGACATTTTCACAAATAAATGCTCATAAGTCCGAAACGTGAGTTGTTAGGTATAAGTATAAAAATATCAAAGAAAAAATTTCAGCAGCTTTTAAAATTTTCAATAATATACAGGGTGTTCCATTTGAAATAATCAACCTTCAGTCACTTATTCATGCAAACGAAAAAGTTGTATTTTTTCAAACCAAATTTCGATAACATGGTATTTCTCCACTTGAAAGATATCAGCATTTCAAGAGGTCACGTTTTTTTGGAAAAAAAAATAAAATAAAATTTTATTTTGAAAATGGTAACAGAGAGGTATGGGGAAATATCAAGGAAAGTTGTTGAGCAACTCTTGGATATTCCAAAAATAATATTATATACAGGGTGTTCCATTTGAAAAATCAAAGTTGCTACTACTTTTTAATAGAAGTGGCAACACGATATAGGCTTTGGAAGTGAGAGTGGAGAGATATGTTATGTATTGAAGTATTTTCTATTTATACTTTACTGCCTCTAGAATTACATGGATGATGGTGTTGAAATTCAATGTCCCAGAAATAATGCTTCATAGAAATCGCAATATTTGCTATGCATAAATATCTTATAGTAATTTTTGCCCATAGTTTCATAATTAATTGATAGAACCTGACTTCGGAATACCAAAGGCTTGATAGTGTTGCAGGTGGCTGAAAAGTTAAAATAAGGCATAATCTTGTGAAGAAAAATCGAGATTGTGACACATTTTTTCACACAAGCCTATCGAAAGTATGAAAACCAACATTATCACCAGACCAAAAACAATAATGGCTTGAGTGGTGCGAATAAATAATTAGATTATTTTTATATGAAAAATCAAATTTTCGGTATGTAATTCCCAGGGGCCACTCGTAATTTTCTGTCCATTTTATTCAAAATCTATATACTTTGTATGCGAAAACGTGGCATCCAAATCCCAAATCTGTCACCATCTGACGATCTAAAAGCAATTACCCTCAGATGAGTCTCAGTGCATGAGCAGTAAACCTTTCTAGCAACCTGCAGCTAACCATTTGCATAGTTTACTGATACTCATTTCGAATGTCAATACCAACACGAAAATATATTGTTCTATCCTTAACAGATTTTGGCAGTCAGTCCATTTTTCATTGAAAAAGATTCAATTCCACGAAAAAATTATTGACTTCCTATGGGATCCAGGGGTGGATTTAAGAACTTTCATTTTTCAACAGCAAATGGACTATCACAATCTGTTTATGTTAGAAAAAAATGTTTTCTTGAAGAATTTGATGTTTGAAATTTAAAAGTTCCAGAATCTACTCCTGATTGATATTCAAAATTAAATGTGTTCCAACAAGCAGAAACGAAAACTTATCGGAATTGTTCCAAAATATTTATAAGACGCAAATCAACATACAAAGAGATACATACAGTTCGATTATTTTATCTTTACCCATGCGTCATCAATTTATGAAATCACACACCCTCTATCGAACATCTCTTTCTAACAACCGCTATGAACGAATCAAAATTCATTAACATTTGTCTTCTAAGCTAAGAATTATGGTATTGTGATGATGACGCACGGGTAAAGATAAAATAATCGAACTGTACTTTCGTTTCGGAAAGAAACCTACCAGAAAAACCCAATAAAAGTAGGTTTCACCTGCCCACTGGATAAAGAAAAATTTTCAAAAGCACACTTGGTGCTCCCCAGGAATTATCCTCATAGGGAAGGATAATAATAAATAGTAAAGTGATCATTTAAAAAACTGTTAAATTGACAAGTCGTAGAGGGTTCACAATACCTAAATGCTCAAAGCGCAAGAAACAAGCATGAGGACATCTGCTGTTATTTTAAACATTCGAAATGTTATATTCTTGTGATCTCAGAAACATTGTATTACGAAAATATACTTATTTGTGATTGAAGGATATGAACCTTAAAGTCATAGGTGTATATACACCACCCCGACACTCATTTAACGAATTACTAACCGAACTTGATGAAAAACTAAATAATAACAAATCAAAAAATGTACTGATCGGTCATTTTAATATTGATCTTCTCAAAAACATTTCTATAGGGGCTGACACAAGAACACTATATTAATATGCAGTGTCATTAATGAAGATTATGCTACTCGAGTAACTTCAACCACAAAGTCAATCTTAGACCATATACTAAAAAACAAAAACCCCTGTATTTTCATTAATACTGCTAATATTAGTTTTTCCGTTTTGAATAACGCTCAAACACACATGAAGTTGTTCTTCTTCATTATACTTCATTGGATTATGTGGTTTCTTGAAACGATTGTCCACAGAGCCAGTTTCTTTGAATGCTTTCAATATCCTTGCCATGGTACTAAGTGAATATTTTTTTCTGGATGCCGGTGATTGAAAATACAAGTAACATCTCGATATGGCACATTCTCACCACATAAAAGAACGATTTGCACTTTGTCTTGTATGGATAACATTGTACACAAATCAACTCGATTTATTAAACGCAATAATTAAACTACTAAGTGAATGTAAATAGTACATACTATTTTCTTCCCGAGATGTTCCATTAGTCTTGTATTGTTCAAAATATCGAAATTTTATATCATGTCTAGTAAAAATCGCTAGAACGAAAGTCTTTTGAATAGTTATAAAACTGTAGGTCATTGTTTAGTTTACAGAAGAGTATGTTATTTCAAGTTTGTTTGTAACTGAATTATTGGGCAGAAGAATAATATAACTAGATAAAAATCTATTAAAAAAAGAAATACGAGTGTAATAAGAATGAAGAGAAATTCGTTTATTCGATTACTGACATATTGACGTCCATACATTGAAAATCCACATCAGTTCAACAATGAAATGAAAAAACTAGATGAACAAAGATGAATTTCTGGAGGTACATTTTTTTATTTTCTGGTAACAGGCCAATGTGGGTATTTTCTGGGCAAGATATGACATTGAATTCTCATATTCATCAAAATTATGAAATTTGAATCATGTTTCGTTCGAATCGATAGAGCGAAATATTCGAAGATTAAAAAAAAAAATCGAAAAAAGTCAATGTGACAGTAGAGAGTCCTTTGGAGCAAATGTATAAAATTGTAAACTGAGCAACTTTTCTCTTAAAAATGTTAAAAAATGTCAAATTTGACAGGTTTATAGTAGCACATGAAAAAAGGAAAGATGCTGTATTTTACAAATTTTTCAAGCACAAACTAACTGCGAAGTCAAATTTTCTTTATATCTATTAATAAAAAAAACTTCCATATGTCGCGAACTTTATGTGTGACACTGGAGAAATCGTTTACGACACCAGGTACTTGTTCTGCCTTTCCCCGATGAACGGGGGCTCCTGAGTGGAGTATGTGCAAGCCCAGACTACCCCAATAAAACTCCTTCTATTCACCTAAGTCCTGTGCCGGAACTACTTCTAGTATGACTTCAGCACTGAGCATTTTTCTATCAGGCTCTTGTCTGTGTCCCCTTCTGTTCTTCTTTCCTGTACTTTGTGTGTTACCGCATATGCAACTGACGCGCCTCTGTTTCCTTTTTTCTCATTATATCTCTAATGAAGCTGTAGATTTTTTTTCACTTTATTTAACTTTCTGTCATTTCATGTATGAAGTTATTGATATCAAGATTTATGTGTGCCTGTGCCCTCTCTGTATTCCATTTTGGACACTGAAGTATAGTGTGACACGGAGAATCAGTCTCACCGTAGTAGACACAGTTCTCATGTTGGGCCTTACCTATCCGGTGTAAATATGTGCCAAAAGAGCCATGGCCTGTTAGGAATTGACTCAGGTAGTTAGGTTAGGTTAGGTTTGAACGTGAGTGGGTCCATATCAGGCCCTCCACTGCGGCCAATGGCCTATGTACATAAAATGTGCTTAGCCGTTTCATCCTCCTCCATGCATAGGCGGCACTCTGCATCTTGTGCAAGTCCGATTTTATGCATGTGGTGTTTGAGTTTGCAGTGGCCAGTGAGCAAACCTACTATAACTCTGAGATGTGCTCTACTGAGTTCTAGCAGCTTGTCAGAGTCCTGTTTTTTCCTTGTGCAAGCAATAAATGCTTTGGAAGGGGCTAGGCCCGGTAGACTACGCCAGTACTCGAGTCTTTTGTTGTCAGCCCAGGATGTTATGACATTCTTGGCAGTGCTATGTGCTATACCGATTACCGTTTCTGGCCCAGTGAACGTTGTTTCGCCCCCCCCTTTTGCTAGGGTGTCCGCTATTTCGTTTCCTTCTAGGCCCGTGTGACCTGGTATCCAGACTAGGTTACCATTGTTGCGTTGTGCCAGTCGGTTTAAGGTTTCTCTGCAGTTCCATACTGCTCTGGATTTAAAGCAATTGGATTCAAGCGCTTTCAGTGCCGCTTGACTGTCTGAAAATATTTTTATTGTTTTTCGTGTGTGGCGTCGATTTTCCAGCTCCCTTGCACACATTTCAATGGCATATACCTCTGCCTGGAATACCGTAGCTAATTTACCCATACTGAATGAGCGTTTCACTACTGGGTTTATCCCGTATATTCCCGCTCCGACACCTTCCAAAGTTTTGGAACCATCGGTAAACCAACGTTCATTTGCCCTACATAGGTCAGTTTCATTCCGAACCCAGTCTTCTCTTTCGGGGAAGACCACAGTGTAGGACGTGTGAAGGTTGATAGTTTTAGGCATGATGTCTGAGGGCATTCCCAGAATGTTGTGAGCTGTTATGCCCTCCAGCATGCTGCTGCTTCTCATGACTGCTGCCTGCGGTAGACTAATGGCCGCTTGGTGGAGTCTGTATGTTGCCCATCTTGCCTCTCTCTCCAAACCTATGTGAAGAGGAGGCAATCCGAGAAAGGCTTCCATTGCTGCCGTTGACGTGGAGCGAATGGCCCCAGTAATCGCCAGACACGCTTGTCTCTGTAGTCCGTTAAGTTTAGCCTGGGCCATTTTTTGTTGGCCCTTGCTCCACCAGACTACAGAGCCATACGTGATTATTGGTCGTATGACGGTCACGTACAGCCAGTACACTTGTTTTGGTGACATGCCCCATGTAGTAATCTTTTTGTGTGGGCATTGGATCCACACTTCCAAACTAGGGATTGATTGTTTGGTCCATTGGGCAACGTCTCTTGTGTCATCCCACCTCTGTTGCCATCTTCGAAGAGATCTGACCCTTATATTAGCTCTCGATTCTCTTGGTTGCCCAAGAGTGGCATTATATTTTTCCGCTGATTCTTCTATAATAATATCAATCGGCAGGGCGGCGTCTCGGGCTCCGACCTCTATGTATTTGCGTACCATCCTCTTCTAATTCGTCTGGTGCAATAAGAGCGAACTCGTTTCTCCCAGTCTTCTTTGCCACCTCCAGTACTCTTCTCATGCTGGTTGCAAGTCGTATATATTTTTTGTTTATTTCTCCTCGTTCCGTTGTTTCTGACGGCATTATTTTGTTAATGTACCTTTCGTTCGTCTGTATTTCTCCTTTCGCTAGAATTTTTGTGGAAACGATTATGAATCCAATTTTTCCGTTTTCATTCGCATCTAGCTCGATGTTTTCTAGTTCTGAGTATCGCTCTCTGAATCTCCTAGGGATACCATAGCTCATTTCTTCCTCTTCAGCATATACCACTGCGTCTCCTTTCGAGTTCAGCATATTTCCTTCCAACAACTTTGTTGCTTGGAAAACTTCTTCCGGTCAGTCTTCCTTGATCAATGCAATCATTTCCTCCTCCGTAGTCATCTTTTTCAATTTTTCTGTAATATTTTCTGTTTTTGTCTTGTCTTCCACTTCTTTGTTTATACTTTCTTCATCTGCTTGGGTCGATGCGTCGTTCGTGCATTTCATGGTTTGTGTGTATGTGGTCTCGGAATCCTTTCTTTCAGCTGCTACAACTTTCTGCTTTTCCCCTGTGACGTTTATTGCCTCCTCCGGCCATTTCTTGAGTTCTCCTGTCTGGAGTCGCCTGATATGGAGGTTCATTGACTTTGCTATTTCCGTTAGCTTCGTTTTTGGTTTGTATGACTCCTTTATCATCTCGTCCAGCGCAGTGGATTGCTCTATGATGGCATCTAGGGAGTTTTTAAATGCTATTCCGTCGTTACTTGCATTTTCCTGTTTTTGTTTTGGGGTGCTGTCTGTTCTTTTCCGCTTATGAGGCTGTTCTAGTTCTATCTCCTTCTGTGTATATATATATACTCGTCACTGGTACCGCTCGCCACAGTTTCCGTCAGTTCTGAAGTTTGCACTTCAGAGTCCGCTACAGAACTAAAAAGTCCACTGAGGTTTAGGTGGCTCCCAGGAGGACTCCTTGACAGAAAATTTCTTCTCCAACCAAGCTCCAAGATTGTTGTTTTAGGGTTTTTCTCTGAGTTACATTCATCTTTCTCAATTTCTGATTCATTTGGTTCGATATTTTTTTACATATAAGTCCCAGGAATAGCTAGAGAAAATTCCGTCAGCCACTACAGAGCCCCGCATGCAGTGGTAAGGCTGAGATCCCCTCTGGTTCGCCTCCTCCTTCGGGCATCGTTTTTTGTACCTCAGTGACCCCCGGTGCCATGCACCCCTTGAGCGCGATGGATCGATCTACTTCTGATATGAGCTATAAGGTTCTTTTCAAGCAGGTAGTATTGCTGACACAACATATTAATAATCCCAGTGGCTTGGACGTTTTGAATGCTCGAGTTCATGCATATTTGTCATTGCTGTTTCTTCAATACGCCATTATCGACGATTTTTAAGAGAATTTCGTATTCCGAGAATTTGTTTGCAAAAATTGGAAGTTGAAATATGTAGCGAATTTCTTAAGTGTTTGTGAATAAATTTGGTACAGAAATTTGTTTATTATCATATTTGCGTTCCAAAGAATTCTCGATCATATGATGATGCAATCGAACACCTGAATAAACAAAACCAATCGGATTTTGATGCTAAAGCACTCGATTCTATAGGTCTGTATATCACCTCACTTTATACCATTGGATTTTATGTCTATCTCCCTTTGCATTTATCATTTGAATAGAGTTTGAAACCGAATAGCTCGGAATGTTCTGGAAATTAGATTCTGATCACGTCATACCTGGATTGGAGGATGATACAGCAGCACCTATTATGTAAAAGCTAAACTAACATCACGGTAATAATTGCCACTTGTCGATTTCTTTTGCGAATTCATACAAAGTTGAATACTGAATAGTTGAAATAGACATGAGTGAGAGATGGCGCGGAAAGACCTTTGGGAAATCACCAAACATTTTTGAGTAAAATTCATGCTTTTTTTATATTTAATTGAGTTCGTGAACAAGATTTCCGTTTGAAAAAAAAGAGAATAACTTCGAGCGAACACAGTATCGAGATGACTTGGAATATATTTGAGTGAAGTCCATGTTAATTCAAATGGGCAACGATGGTCTCGTAGCGACGAAGTCCGCATAAAAAATTATGCGGTACTGGACTTGGAGTATTTCAGGCAGGTAATCGAGTTCGTGAACAAGATTTCCGTTTGAAAAAAAAAAGAGAATAACTTCGAGCGAACACAGTATCGAGATGACTTGGAATATTTTTGAGTGAAGTCCATGTTAATTCAAATGGGCAACCATGGTCTCGTAGCGACGTGGTCCGCATAAAAAATAATGCGGTACTGGACTTGGAGTATTTCAGGCAGGTAATCGAGTTCGTGAACAAGATTTCCGTTTGAAAAAAAAAAGAGAATAACTTCGAGCGAATACAGTATCGAGATGACTTGGAATATTTTTGAGTGAAGTCCATGTTGATTCAAATGGGCAACGATGGTCTCGTAGCGACGTGGTCCGCATAAAAAATAATGCGGTACTGGACTTGGAGTATTTCAGGGAAGTAATCGAGTCCGTAAACGAGTCTTCTGTCGAAGAGCCAAATAACTTCGAACGAACACAGTATCGAGATGACTTGGAATATTTTTGAGTGAAGTCCATGTTAATTCAAATGGGCAGCGATGGTCTCGTAGCGACGAAGTCCGCATAAAAAAATAATGCGATACTGGACTTGGAGTATTTCAGGGAAGTAATCGAGTTCGTGAACAAGATTTCCGTTTGAAAAAAAAAGAGAATAACTTCGAGCGAACACAGTATCGAGATGACTTGGAATATTTTTGAGTGAAGTCCATGTTAATTCAAATAGGCAAAAATGGTCTCGTAGCGACATGGACTTCGTAACGTTCACAGTGGGTGGTGCTACGCATCTTCAACAACATTATACTCATTCGAATTTACAGGCGGGTTTCAAACTTGATTGATAGTACATTTTCAGTTCGAAAGATTCATACTAAATGGCGCTATGCTTCTGTCGCAATATTATACCCAGTTGTGTTCATACGACAGCTTGAAATGTGACTGGATTAGTTATTTGTTGGAATGCCAGGGAGATCGATTCAAAATGGACTGAGTGGTTCTAAAGTTTTATATGTTCAAAAATACTTTGATACAACGAAACTATCAATTATATATATTATATATGACAACGTCAAGAACAATAAAAAAAACTTCTGTCACTATGATTCATAACACAGGATGTATCCAATGTCTAGTGAAATAAGGGTCGAATCCCAACACTCCCCCTCACTCGTCATTTCTTAGGATGTAGTCCCAAATTTAAAATCAGGTGACTATGTATTGGACCGGCAAGTCCTTTAGTGAAAATGTCGGCTTCCATGTCTTCTGTTGACTTGTGGCGAACTACAATATCTCCATTCTGTACCTTTTCACGTATAAAAATGTTCTTTTATGTTTATGTGCTTCGAGCGAGAACTCACGATTGGATTTTTGGATAAGTCTTGAGCAGATATATTATCATTGAAAACTTCGATTGCTTCATGTGGAGTTCCCATATCGAAGATTAGTTGCTTCAGATGCATGGCTTCCTTGGCAGCATCTGTTAAAGCCATATACTCGGCTTCTTGTGTAGAGAGGGCTACGGTTCGTTGCTTTCGAGATTCCCAGCTAATGGTTGTACCACCATATTTGAAGCAATACCCAGTATACGATTTTCGGTCGTCTGGACAGGTACCCCAGTTGGCATCAGCGTAACCACATAATGGCTCTCCAGTTTTCTTGAAAACAAGAGCAAGTTCTCTTGTACCTTTCAGGTATCGGAGCACTCTCTTGGCAGCTTCCCAGTGAGATTTATCGAATCAGTTGTTGTACTGACTGAGAAAACTCACTGAATGGCTTATATCAGGACATGTTGCAACAGCAAGGTACATAAGAGCACCAATTAAATTCTGATATGGAAGATTCGGCAAGTCAACTTCATTATTTTTGGTGAGTTGTAAACCTGGCACCATGGGAGTTCTAACTGCATTGCAAGTTTTCATTTTAAAACTCTCAAGAACTTCATCAATATATCTTGATTGTGAAGCTTAAATGGCACCATCATGTTGCACGAATTCAATTCCAAGGCATTGTTGTAAATTTCCCAAGTCTCTCATTTCAAAACTGTTCATTAAGTTTTGCTTTAGAGATTCAATTCTGGTAATATTGTTTGATGCAATAACAATATCATCGACGTATATTGCTAAAATGATCTTATCTCCCCCTTCAAAAGATGCGTAAATGCAAGGATCTGCTATTGATGGTTGAAAACCTAGTTGTCGGAATTTGGAGTCAAGTTTATGGAACCATTGACGTCCGGTTTGCTTCAAACCATATAGTGCCTTTTTCAAACAGCAAACTTTTTCGCAATATGGTTCTCTCATATCTTCGAGCATTTTCTTCGCACGACAGTAAATTATTGAATTGGGTGTGACACTTTCATCAAACATTTTATCAGAGAGGAATATATCCAAATTCTCTGGTTTTTTCATGAAGATTTCCTCGTCAATGTCACCGTTGAGAAAAGCAGTTGAAACATCAAGTTGATTTATGTGCAAATCTTCGTCAACTGAAAGTGCCAGCAAAAGTCTGATGGAGCTCAATTTTGTAACAGGCGCAAAAGTCTCACTAAAATCCACTCCGGGACGTTGGGAAAAACCACGAGCAACTAGCCGAGCTTTTCTCCTTTCTAGCTCACCGGATGGTTTATATTTATATTCAAGAACCATCTTGGAACCAACTATGTTAGCACCTTCTTTTTTATTGACTAGTTCCCAAGTGTCATTCTTCAGATGTGCTCTAATTTCTTCTTTCATGGCTGTATACCATGCTTCACCATCGGAACTACCTAAGGCTTCTTTTTCACAAAGAGCAGACACATCATAATCTCCCATCCATGCAGGAGGCTTGAGTATATTTCTGTCTCGAAGATTTGAACTTCGTTGATTTTCTGTGGATGTTTCCTGAACTATATCATTTATTTCAGATTCAGCCAATTCGTTCGCATCACTGATTTCTTCTGGCGGTACTGAGTCATCGTTTTCAGTAGATTGACCTACAGTGACTTCAACATCTGTGCTTGGAGATGTGCGAGTGCTTTCTTCATCGATCAGCGAGTCCATTACTTCAATTTTTCCATCGGAATGATTGTGAAATTTGTTGATGATTTTGAAATTTCTAGTAATAACAATTTTTCTCTGTGCTGGATCCGAAATCCCATAACCTAGGCTCTGGTTTTTCTCCAGTCACATATTCCCACAGACCATTTTTGATAAGAATGGCTTGAGCTTGGATAACCCATGTATCGTAGTTGTTTCTTTGGAGAGGTTCAATTCTATATCTGTTTCAACTGCCACTAGCCATTTTTGCGACTTTCTTAATATGCGGACGAATAAACTGAACTCACTCGAATCGAAGTCTAACCAATACTTTTAAACGGCAGACAGACGATCACGTAGATGAAGATCACTTTATTACTGTGCGTATCCTGGGCCCATAACCTGTTGGAATGCCAGGGAGATCGATTCAAAATGGACTGAGTGGTTCTAAAGTTTTATATGTTCAAAAATACTTTGATAAAACGAAACTATCAATTATATATATTATATATGACAACGTCAAGAACAAAAAAAAAACTTGTCACTATGATTCATAACACAGGATGTATCCAATGTCGAGTGAAATAAGGGTCGAATCCCAACATTATTATTTGCTGAAAATGAGCTGTGACAGATGATCTACCACCTCAGACGTTGTACATTCAATACTTGGAAACGGGAGACGAAATTTGGTGAAGTTGAATTGAAACCCAGCTCAGAGCATACCAGGCCCGCAGCATATTATACTTTTCTATCGAAACAATAGAAGAGTAGCCTACTGAATCCAAGCCAGCTGTCTACCATCGGAAGAGGAAGTTTCGATTTTAATTTTTCACACACATTCTGTATCAGTTTCTTCATTCAGTGAAGAAATATGAGTTCTGAAGACATCACTACTATTTACGCAGACATGGTTGAACTATGTAGGGAAATTTAATGAAAGTTTGAAACAATTGGAATTCAAGCAATACTTTGAGTGAAAATATGCCTGCAAATTTGTGTAGAGCTATGAAACTCATCAGAAGCAAACTAAAATTCGATGATGTTCTATCTACTGTATGCGTAAACATAATCAAAAATTTGGAAGAAGCGGTGTCAATTCTCAAAATGGACATCTCAAAGAGAAAAAGCAGTATTTGGTTGACACATTGTAAAATAACTGCTCGTATGCTAAATAAAGCTATATCATCAATCAACGAAGAGCAGTCAATAGGGGCTTTACGTAGACTTCAAACTTTGGCGGGAAATTTGAAAATTGTAAGAAATTCAATTAAAAATGCAGAAGTGGTTGGAGGAGGGGCAACATCAAAGTTATCATCACGAGTGAAGTGGGAAAATATGAAATCCGCATTTTCGTCAGGTCTGCGTACAGGAATAATAATGAATTTGACACATAAGGATATTGGACATTTTTTTCAAGACGCTTATACCTTATCCAAACGCAGAATAAAGAAATTGCTGAAAAAAAAACATCCAATGATTGAGGTTAATAATAAATTTTGTGCTGAATTTGTCAGACGTAGCTTGAATATGGAATATAATGATATAGAATATTTCAGTACTAAAAACAATATCATTGACAGGGGTACAAACATGAAAGGGTGGTTCCAAGAGAACGTCATTGACCATATTCGATATAAATTGTCGAAATCATTGGAACAGAAAAGAGATTCCACACTTAAAAAAATTGTTAGTTTGGAAGTATATATTAGTGAATATAACATTGAAAACGGTTCATCTTTCATCGAGCTTCCAAAGTCCATAGCCAGAAAGCAAGCGTGCATTGATATAAAAAATAATGATGAAGCGTGCTTTGCTTGGGCAGTTGTTTCAGCTCTGCATCCATCACGAAAGCATACTGACAGGACAAAATCATATCCACATTACTCACAAATCTTGAATTTGGACGGTATTCAATTTCCGATGAAATTGAAGCAAATTACCAAATTTGAGCACCTGGAACAACATATCGATCAAACATCAAAAACTTGAAAATGCAGTTTTTGATGCAAAAAAGTATCGTTTTTGAGCCAAAAAAGTGCTTGTTTTTTGCCCAAAAAAGTGACACTTTTATTGACATGGTGGAAAAAGATGAGTGAAAGCTGAGTGATTCACTCAGCCACTCAGCTTTCACTGAAAATGCTCACTCAGCTTTTACCTCCATGTCAATAAAGGTGTCACTTTTTTTCATTCAAAAATACATGTATTCTTATGGGAAAATGGCAATTTTTTTTATAAAAAAAATGACCGAAAATTGACATGGTGGAAAAAGCTGAGTGAATGCTGAGTGAGAGCTGAGTGAATGCTGAGTGACTCAAAATTCACTGAAAATGCTTCACTTAAATCCTTCCACCATGTCAATTTTGGGTGTTTTTTTATCGAAAAAAGTGTCACTTTTTTGCATAAAAAAAAGAGCACGTTTTTGCACCAAAATTGGAAGAATGACTCAATCAAAAATGTGATACTTTTTTGCATAAAAATTGACATGTTTTTTGAAGCAAAAAAAATGGGGAAGGGTATTTTCGAGTAACTAAATTAAAATCAAAAATATTCTAAGATATATATATTTTATATAACCAAAAGTCCGTCGCCTCCCCCGTAACTTCTTCATTTTCCATATTACAAAAAAATGTTAAATACATAAGTTGTAGGGTTTCATTCGATCTCTTTAATGGTTTAAGTTTCATTCATACAGAGTGTCTCAAAAAAGCACGGTGACTTAGAAGTTAATTTTTTAAATGGGACACCCTGTATTTCATTGCATTATTACATTCTACGTTGAATTCTGAACAAGTTTGATAAATGGTTTTCTATCAAAAAAGTTGATAGTTTTGGACTTATGAACACTTGTAAATAATTATTTCGACTACTTTTGCGCCAGTTCAATGAGAAAATCGTAACAAATGGATCACAATGTATTCCACTTTCCTATCCTAACTTTTTGAAAGCTATCCAATGTTGCAAACTGCTGATGGCACCATGTGTAACTTACCTCGTCGTACCATTTTACAATTGTTAGAGTTGTTGAATCTCACGAAAAACTAGTACAAATGAAGTTGAAACATTTCATTAACAAATAAGGTAGTCCATGAATACAGATCAAGAATCATTAAAATCTGAAGAGATATTTTAATTTATAACTAAAAACGGTGAGTTTTTATCTATTTCAAAAGATGTTCGACATGTCCACCATGCATTTCTTGACACATAAATAGTCGGGTTGTAAACTCTTCCCTAACATTAATCAAGGTTTGAGGTGTTATTTCTGAACACACTTCAATAATTCGACGGCGCAGTTCATCTAACGACCCACAAACTGTCTTAAAAACTACGGATTTCACATAGCCCCAGACAAAGAAATCAAGCGGTGAGAGGTCCGGTGAGCGAGCTGGCCACTCTGTTGTACCTCGACGTCCAATCCACCTCCCGAAAATAGTGTGGTGGCGCTCCATCTTGCTGAAATGTTACATCCAAGTAAAATTCATGTGGGTTTTGCGCATCGATCTCATCGATACTGGGACTTATTGTGTCTTGCAGCATTTGGAGGTATCTGGGACCATTTAAATTTTCTTCCAAGAATATGGGACCTACAATGTGGTTACCTAAAATACCAGCCCAAACATTAATTTTCTGGGGAAATTGAGTATGCCCCTCGCGGAATTCATGGGGATTCTCATCACTCCAATATCTACAATTCTGGGTATTCACATTTCCAATTAGGTAAAAAGTGCTTTCATCACTAAAGCAGATGTGTTGCAAATAAAGTCGATTTGCAACAATTCTTTCTGCCATGGTCTCGCAAAATTCAAGTCGCCGGTCTGGATCATCTTCAACCAATTGGTGCAAAATTTTTATTTTGTAAGGATGGAATTTATTTTGTTTTAAAACCCTCTTTACTGATGTTTTAGAAACATCACATGTCTCAGCTACTTGTTTAGTTGATTGTTGTGGGTTATTTACCATTTCGGCTAGTACTTGAATCTCAACATCTTCCGTAATTATTTTCGGCCTCCCAGATCTCGGAGCATCTTTCACGGTGCCACGGTTAAATTTTGCCACCAATTTCTGCAGATATTTTCGACACATCGGACGTTCTGGAAACCGTTCATTGAAAATGCGAATAGCAGCGTGGTAATTTCGGTTAGCTTCACCAAATATGATAACGGCTTCAATTTTGTCTGCTACTGAACGAGCCATATTAATCAACAAGAGAAATTGAAAACCGTTTGAAACAAAGTTTTGAAAACCTACAAAATAAACGCGCCTAGCGTGCATAGCCTACCTCATTAATTTATTCGTGAACTGGTGCAAAAGTAGTCGAAATAATTATTTACAAGTGTTCATAAGTCCAAAACTATTAACTTTTTTGATAGAAAACCATTTATCAAACTTGTTCAGAATTCAACGTAGAATGTAATAATGCAATGAAATACAGAGTATGCCATTTAAAAAAATTAACTTCTAAATCACCGTGCTCTTTTGAGACACTCTGTATGAATGAAACTTAAACCATTAAAGAGATCGAATGAAACCCTACAACTTATGTATTTAACATTTTTTTGTAATATGTAGAATAAAGAAGTTACAGGGGGGGCGACGGACTTTTGGTGATATATATATATATAAAAAAAAACAATTTATCTAAGAATATTCTCAGTGAAAATATCCCTTGGGGTTGCAGTCAGAAAAAGTGGCCTAGTAAAGATATTTTTAAATCTCCAGAAATTCGCATAGCGAAGAAAAATCTCAAAACTGTAAATTTTTTATACTCAAAAACCAAAACTCCTCTTTCTAAATTTGAACAAACTAATGTAATTTATCAATTATCTTGTGTCAATTGTGACAAAATATATATTGGACAGACAGGTAGAAATCTCTCCGGACGTATTGCTTCACATAAGAGTGACTGCAAATTAAAAAAACCCAGCTGTGCACTTGCAGAACACAGCATTTCAACTTTTCACAATATTAATTTCAATGAACCCACAATTTTAGCAATTGAAGAAAATTATTCCAAGAGAAATTTTCTAGAGATGGTTTACGTTAGTAAAGAACCTAATAGTATGAATAAGCGGTCTGATATAGCCAATCTTAGTATAATTTATAATTATATTCTTTCTTTCCACAAAAATAATGTTGCAAATTCAAATAACTTTAATAATAGTTCTCACAATCCCCCATAGAGGGCATACCTCAGCACAGAGCTGAAGCGTGTTTCATGGAACATACAAGGTTGACATTTGACGTGTTTGACGTTGAAATCTGTCAATACTCTCTTCTTCTTTTTCTTGACATATTTTTACCGCCCTTGTGCGTCCCTTGAACCACGTGCGGTCTCAAAGGCGAGTTTTAAAATGATTAACATTTTTCCAAATTTTAATTAAAAGTTTTCCTTCATAACTCATAAAATCATAATGTTTTTTAATTGTGTTCATGTACATGACATAGTTTTATTATTGTTGTTTCATCTCGTTTTGTGTTGTGACATAACCTTACATACATAAGGAATGACCAAGAAGTTCTTCTGCTGTTTTCACAAAATTAATCTCACGTTAGTAAGTTGTTTTACATCATATTAAGAGTGTTCTGTTTGTTTCACACGATTAATATTTTCAGATGTCTTGAAAATGAAAATAAATATTTTCGAAAGCTCGACAATTTAACAAAGAGTTGTTCTTTACCAGGCCACTTTTTCTGACTGCAACCCCAAGGGATATTTTCACTGAGAATATTCTTAGATAAATTGGTTTTTTTCAACTAGTCCAGTCAAGAGACTACCTCTCTCTATATATATATATATATAGAGAAAAGGGTAGTCTTGTTTGCTGACTAGTTAGGAAATGAGTTTTTTAATATTTGGGATATGCAGCAGGCCAATAAGGGTACTCTTATACACTTGTTCCAAGCTTTCAATAACTTTTTATTATCATCTTCAGGGAAACTACAAATATGTAAAGACAACTATGAGAATTAAGCCAACGAAAAACGTGGAATAACTTACACTGTTTCGAGGTTACATGGCGTATATGTTAAAAATAATCATGAAATATGGACAGCACTGGGAGTAAAACATCATTGATAACAACCAAGAGTAACGTGGATGCACACTCATTACTGATGATACATTATGACATGGATTTTAAAAAATTGTTAAAATTCTATAAAAGCACGTGTTGTCCTTGAAGAGGCAAACAACCGCGGCGAGTAATTTTATTCGACTGACTAGCCAAGACCACTGACAAATGACATGAGACAATTGATACATGATATATGACAGGTGACATGAGCCACACGGAATCTTAATCATGGGGAGTGACAGATGACACTACAACCTAATGATACAGATCTGTGATGGAGCTACATGGAACAATAATTATGAATTGTGAAATTTGGAATATGAGAACAATATATTTTATATTAATGGTGTAGGTGCCAATTGAGCTGAACCAACAAAGGAAACATATCCTGAAAACATGAACACTCGACCTAATGCTAACAATAATACATTACTGAAAAATATGGAACAAAGATTGTATGAACAGTATTTTGATGGGGGAATTGAATTATATTGAATTAATTTGTGAAGTCAATATTCATTGAAGTAATCCGTTGATTGTCTCCAAACCTTGTATTGTCTGCAAAAATTAAATAAGAGTAAATTTCACTCAAGTGATTTACGTCTGTTTTTTTATTCAGCGCATTGTCCGCTTGTGCAATGTGAACCATTTCTAAAAAAAGCCTTTTGGCTGTGTTTTTTTCTGTAGATAAAATTTTTACCGAATTATAATCCATACAATGTCCTTCCTTAGCAACATGTTCACTCAGTGCACATCTCTCCGGGTGTAGTCTACTGTCGCTCTTGTGTGACACAATGCGGTCCTTAAGTGGTCTGGACATTTGTCCAATGTATTGTTTTTCACAATTTTGACACTGTATACAATAAACTACATCCGAACAGTTTATGCACGGAGTCTTGTCTTTTAATTTGGAAAAAATTCTCTTGATAGGCAAAACATTTTTATTGGATATTTTTATATTTTCTGAAAAAGATTTGAAAATTCTGGATAGTCCAGGGGTGATGTCTTTAATGAACGGTAAAGAAGCATAAAAGGAAAGAGTCCCAGTGACTTCAGCCACTTGCGTATTGACTGGAGATGGAGAAAGTGTATTATTAATATTATTACTATGTAAGTTTATGTCATCCATGGATGAGGTATTATACAAGATCTTTTTTACAAAGGAAGCAGGATATGAATTTTGGAGAAAAAGATTGTAAATTATGTCTAAATTTTTTTTTTGAGAAAGGAAGTGTCAGATATTTTGATGACCCTTGATTTCATTTGTTTAATCAGATTGACCTTCATGCTCTGTTTATGATAAGACCAGTAGCTCATATATCTTCCAGAGCTCATTGGTTTCCTGTACCAATCTATAAGTACGGTGTTCTCTGGTGTTCTGATAAACATGGTATCAAGGAACGGAACGCTGTTATGTTCGTTTTCTCTCTCAATGGTGAACTGTTTGTGGGGATCGTAGCTGTTGAAAATGAACAAGGTGTCATCTATGGTATCTGACGGAATTGCAATGATAATGTCATCTACATATTTCTTAAGGAAAGGTGGATTGAAAGGGAGAACATGAGTGACCATGTCTAACAAATCATCCATCACGTATGCTGCCAATATAGGGCTAATTTTTGCACCCATTGGGGTACCAAAAGTCTGTTTATAAAATTTATCATTGAATGCAAAATAAGTATTTTCAAAAAGGAAAGATATTAAATTCAAAAAAGTGTCTTTTGTCAAGTTGCAGTAACCACTGATCACGCTCCACTTTTTTTCAATGGCCCTTAAACACGCCTGTAAGTAAACATTACTAAATAGAGAGACCACATCTAGACTGGCCAGAACAAAATTATTTGGAAGTTTAAATTTATTAAAAAGTGTATTAACTTGAAAGGAGTCTTTTATGTAATAATCATTATCGAAGTCATATGCTTTGGTTAAAATGTCAGTGAGAAAGGATGAAATGGATTCTGTGGGAGCTCCTATTGAGGCCACTATTGGTCGACCAGACAAAGTCGGTTTATGAATTTTGGAGAGTGAATAGAATTTTGGAGAAATAGATTTATATGAAGTTAGTTTCTTTTTTTGTACCTCATCGATTTCGTCGTTCATATGTGTTAGCTTTATTAATTTATTACTTTTTGATTGAATAGACGACGTTGGATCCGAGCGTAGTTCAATATAAGTGTCGTTACCCACTATGAGATCGTTAGACATAGTCATGTACTGATCTCTGTCCATAACGACAGTTACATTGCCCTTGTCTGAATTTGTTATTATTAAGTTTGGATTATTTTTTAAAAATTGTTTAGATTGATTGTATAAGCCATGATAAAAGGAGAAGTTATGTTGCGAATTATGAAAACCATTCGTAATGAGATTTGTAGATTTGGAGATTGCAATATTTCTGCTATGATTGTCTGAAATTGATGAGGTGACATAGTCTACATCAGCCAATAGACTTTTTAAAGAAATATCTTTCCCAATAACGGGTTCGATGCTGAACTTTGGACCTAGAGATAAAAACTTTAATATGTTTTGTGGGATTTCAGTATTCGAGAGATTCCTGATCCACTTTGTCTGAGTATTTAACTTTTCATGAAGTTGACTCTCCTGTAACTTTTGCAGTTTGGAGATATTTTTAATCTTTACTTTGTGGAAAATGGTTTGAAAAGACCTGCGTTGTCTACTAGAAAATTCTATGAACATCAATTCATTTGTCAAAGAGATTATGTCCGCTTTAAATTTTGATAAAAGAGATTCATATTTATGAATAATTTTGTGATTGATGTCTTTCTGGGGTGCTCTCTAATCTGTCACCGTGGTGGATCCTGTGAGCAATTGCAGTATTCCTTTCGGAGGACGATGACGAACATCGGGACCTCGCGTGTATACAACCGTGATAACCTTGACTGCACTGATGAGGTACGATATTCAGAAACCGGTCTGTAGTTGGCTCTCCGTTTGAATCAGGCAAAGTCCTGCTGTTTGTTTCAGAGAGCTCTTGCAAAGTTGTTCCTTCAAAGTAAGGATCTTTGCACATATGTCTGACAGATATAATTCAATATCTGTCTTTATCGATATTTCATAGCCCGAGAAAATATTTAATTTTTTTTATATCACCCTGACGGCCATTCAAAGAAAAATATTATTGGTTTCATAGGTTCGACAATGTGTTCTTTCTTGTGGTATCTTTTATTTTCCGACAGCGCGACTCTTTATCGATATTTCATAGCCCGAGAAAATATTTTATTTTTTTTATATCACCCTGACGGCCATCCAAAGAAAAATAACAATGGTTTCATATGTTTCTCGACGTGTTCTTTCTTGTGGTATTTTTTGTTTTCCGACAGCGCGACTCCATATCGATATTTCATAGCCCGAGAAAATATGTAATTTTTTTTTATATCACCCTGACGGTCATCCAAGGAAAAATAACAAAGGTTTCATATGTTTCTCGACGTGTTCTTTTATGTGGTATTTTTTGTTTTCTGACAGCGCAACTCTTTATCGATATTTCATAGCCCAAGAAAATATTTTATTTTTTTTATATCACCCTGACGGCCATCCAAAGAAAAATTACAATGGTTTCATATGTTTCTCGACGTGTTCTTTCTTGTAGTATTTTTTGTTTTCTGACAGCGCGAGTCTTTATCGATATTTTATAGCCCAAGAAATTTTTTATTTTTTTTTCTATATCATCCTGACGGCCATCCAAAGAAAAATAACAATGGTTTCATATGTTTCTTGATATGTTCTTTTTTGTGGTATTTTTTGTTTTCCGGCATCGCGACTCCTTATCGATATTTCATAGCCCGAGAAAATATTTTATTTTTTTTATATCACCCTGACGGCCATCCAAAGAAAAATAACAATGGTTTCATATGTTTCTCGACGTGTTCTTTCTTGTGGTATTTTTTGTTTTCCGATAGCGCGACTCATCGATATTTCATAGCCCGAGAAAATATTTTATTTTTTTTATATCACCCTGACGGCCATCCAAAGAAAAATAACAATGGTTTCATATGTTTCTCGACGTGTTCTTTTTTGTGGTATTTTTTGTTTTCTGACAGCGCAACTCTTTATCGATATTTCATAGCCCAAGAAAATATTTTATTTTATTTATATCACCCTGACGGCCATCCAAAGAAAAATAACAATGGTTTCATATGTTTCTCGACGTGTTCTTTTTGTGGTATTTTTTGTTTTCCGACAGCGCGACTCCTTATCGATATTTCATTGTCCGAGAAAATATTTTATTTTTTTTTATATCACCCTGACGGCCATCCAAAGAAAAATAACAATGGTTTCATATGTTTCTCGACGTGTTCTTTTTTGTGGTATTTTTTGTTTTCTGAAAGCGCAACTCTTTATCGATATTTCATAGCACAAGAAAATATTTTATTTTTTTTATATCACCCTGACGGCCATCCAAAGAAAAATAACAATGGTGTCATATGTTTCTTGACGTGTTCTTTCTTGTGGTATTTTTTGTTTTCCGACAGCGCGAGTCTTTATCGATATTTTATAGCCCAAGAAAATATTTTATTTTTTTTATATCACCCTGACGGCCATCCAAAGAAATATAACAATGGTTTCATATGTTTCTCGACGTGTTCTTTCTTGTGGTATTTTTTGTTTTCCGACAGCGCGACTCCTTATCGATATTTCATAGCCCGAGAATATATTAAATTTTTTTATATCACCCTGACGGCCATTCAAAGAAAAATATTATTGGTTTCATAGGTTCGACAATGTGTTCTTTCTTGTGGTATCTTTTATTTTCCGACAGCGCGACTCTTTATCGATATTTCATAGCCCGAGAAAATATTTTATTTTTTTTATATCATCCTGACGTCCATTCAAAGCAAAATAAAAACGGCTTCATAGGTTTCTGGATGTGTTTGTTCTTCCTTGAAGTAATTTTTGTTTATCGGCAGCCCAACTCTTTATCGATACTTTCCTTAATACGCGAATTGATAACCATGTTATCATTATCTAATAATGTGTAGAGCAATGCTGTGTTGTGCTGGTGAAGAAATTAACAAGGTACTAGGAACCAGAATTTAAATATCTCAAAATATGTTTGGATTCATAATTAATGTATACATAAGTATTTATTCTCTTCCTTTCTTAGCTCATTTCGGAGAAAATTCGGTTTCAATTCATTCATCAATATTTTCACCTCGACTTTTTCAATTTTTGATCACATTCAAATTTTCCTGATCTGTATCCCCAATCAAAATCATGGATGACTTACAATTTCATGAAAGATCACAATGCTTCCAACTATTATTGGGCGAAAACTATTTACGTATTTGTTATTGATCTGGCAACACTGTGTGCAATTCACGCTACATCCGAATGTCAGCGGTCCTCAAGTCTGAAACCGTGGCTGGAAAAGTGTGGCTAACTTCACGTAAATCTTGTTTCTTTCTTCTTTTTCTTGTTGTCTCCGGGGGTTGTGGAAAGATGAAGTCCTACTTCATAAAGCTCTAGCTCCAACAGGATGAGGAGCGTTCGACGACTTACGCGGGTTCCAAGAGGTGATTTCTTCACGACGAGGTGAGCAACGTTCGACGACTTATGCGGGTTTCTTGTTGTTGAAGAGACCGTCTTGTCCACTGGGTTCTGCTTTGCGGTTCTTGGACTCGTTGGAAGTCTGGAGACTACCGCTTTTTCTTCGTTGGATCACAGCGTTTTCGAGATCCGCACGACTGCGCCAATTTCTTAAATCAGTCTTCTTTGGTTTGAGTTTTTAAAAACATACTTTATTCACATTTATTACAATATGGAAATATTGAACTTTACATGCGAAATTATAATGGTTTAAAACTCGTACTGATTCAAATCTACTAAACTACTTGGTTTGAAGACTGGAAAGACTTGAACGACTTGAATCCGGTCTCCTCGACTTTATAGGTTCGGGAATGCTGACTGGATACTGCGTAGTTTCTATTATTCCACGAAGACCTTCAAATGTGCTGAGGAATAACCTCTATCTTCTGCGTAGTAGATGATGCAATGTTTATAGTGTATGACGCAATTCCGGGACAAAGGGCTCATTCAGGAATCGGATATAACATATATAAGAGATAGTTTTAAAACCATGTCAGCGGAAGAGTACAGGTGTGGTTTGAAAGAGGACAGAAGTTCTCGCCCTGCCAATTTGGCTTCAGGGCGGGATTGGACACATCGACTGCTGTTGAGAATATGGTGGAGAGAATAAAGAGAAGTAAGAACGAGGGTATGCATAGCATGGTGATGGCGCTGGATTTGTCGAACGCTTTCAACACGGCATGGGGACCTGCGATAGGATGGAATATGAGAAAGATGGGGCTCCCGGAGAACATTGGCAAGGTGTGCATGGAATTTGTAGGCGAAAGAAGAGTCAAGAGTGGAGGCGTGGAAGCGATCGTGAACAGGGGGTGCCCGCAGGGATCCAGCCTGGGACCCACGCTATGGCTTATTGTCATGGAAGCGTGGTTCGAGAGGATGAGGGCAGTAAACGAAAAGGAATATGACAGGATAAATGAAGGGGTGCCAGCAGCGCACAGAGTAAGTGGTGGGACGAAGGTGTGGGCCCAGGCCTACGCCGACGACCAACTGATAGTGGTGGTTGGCCCGTCGGTAAAGAAAATAGAAAGGATGTGGAAGGAGGTGTGGAAAGAATGTCAGGAATGGGAGGATGAAATGTGGCTGAGGTATAACGAAAACAAGACCGAATGCATGTTTGTCCCGGCCAGGAAACTGGACAAGGAACCGGTGGTTAGGGTGAGAGAGCAACGGATTGAGTGCGGCGGTAACATCACATACTTGGGCATGATAGTAGACAAGGGCCTACTGTACATTGATCATCTTAAGGAGGTAAGAAGGAGAACGGCTATAGTTGCAGGAAAACTAAGAAGATGGACGGGCCGTGACGTAAGGCTAAGGAGAGGATGTGTCAGACTGATTTTCGAAAGAGTGGTTAAGCCGGCGGTGATGTATGGCGTCCAAGTGTGGGGAGCAAGAGCGAAGGACTCTAGGGTGATCAGACAATTGGGGGCGATACAGATTTACTTTCGTCGCTCGTTTATCCCGAAGCCAGGCCACTATTACCGTCGCATTGACACTATGTTGGTTCTCATACTTCTTCATCCTCGACCACAGCCCCCGCCCATTCATTCAATATCCTTACCCATTCATCCTTCACACCATTCGTATCCCTAACTGTAACGCTCCAAGTCTATCCTCCTCTTCCTCGATCCTCCTTCTCCATTCTACCCTTTCTCTCCGCATGCAATCGTTCCTGATGTGCTCCGCCGTGTCAGTCCCGCCAGTTCCACACTGGCATGGGGTCTCTTGTGCAATTCCGAACCTTGCCAGGTAACCCCGAAAGTTCCCATGCCCTATGACCAGTTGCACTGCCTTCCTTGCTAATGGTATACACCCCATCCCTACCCTGTTGCACATACCATGTACGCTTCTGCCGGTCATGCCGCTGTCCCATTCACCCTGCCATTTTTCCATCACCATTCTCCTAATCCTTTCCCTCTCCTCCATTCTGCTATGTCCCAAGTCTATTTGCCATGTGATCTCTTGCAGTTCCGCACCTCTTCTACTCTCTTCATCTGCTCTTCTGTTACCCTCATTCTCCCTAACATGCCCTAATGGTCTCCACTGCTCCAGGCGAGTCACTTATTATTCTTATGTCCATCTCTCCACCCATCAGTACCCCGGGTATTCCTACAGCTGAAAAGTGAATACATCACCTAAAACATCAGTAAGTCGCCCCGGAGCGCCACGGCAAATAATAATAATAGCCGTCCTCTACCCGCACAGGCTATGCCTTTGGGTACACTCAAAGAGTGTTTATGAGGGAGTATTATTATTATTATTATTATAAAAGCAAAAACCCAAGATTGATAGCATTTTTGATACGGAAAATTTACGGATATAAGCCGAAGAAATCTAAAATATTGAAGAGGAATGAAATCGAAATTTTGTTTTATTTATATTTTTTGAGTAGGTAATTGAAAAACTTATTGATTCTTTCATAGGTTGCATTAGTACATGGTGCTTGTTTTGAAAAAGAATCAACGAATCTCAAGCTTGATGACATTCAAGATCTAATCGATGCTTTATTGATTACAATTCGAGAATCAAAAACTGAAATACAACGAGCATTCACCATCTGCAGTACTAAAAACCAGTCAGTTGATTTTATTTGGATATTTATAGCATATATGTTAGTCTACGTCCTGCAATTACTGAACATGGATATTTTTTACATTTTATAAGAACAACAAATGCACAAAACAAGTTGTTGAGAAGAATAGAGAGATATTGCAATAACGCCAGCCAGTATTACAGGCAACTTTATTCAAATAGTGACTGGCACTATTCTGTGATTAAGAACACAGATATTGCAGTTTTGTCTGTTCGTCCCTTATTTACACAGGGTGTTCGTTATTCATAACCTATACATAAATAGATAGAATTACCAAAGCATGCTTCGATATCCACTTGTGTTGAAAAAGTCATATAATTATCACCTGAAGTGAAAATAAAAGAACTTTTAATCCGGCCTTAACCGTCCTCTAATAAAAGCAGGCAGTATTTTATTAAAGTTTTCCTTATTCCAGATTCACATTGCGCGTGCGTATATGTCAAAATAAAGACAACTGACGTTATTATGAACTGCAATATCTCTCTAATATCTTCGATCAAATTCCAACAAAAATTGAAGCTATCAAGCCCAAAAAAATATGCAGGGCATTGTTTCAGGCGTTCGTCAGCCACCTTATTGGCTGATGCTGGGGAAAGCATCACGAATATAAAAAGACACGTCGGTTAGAAATCAACTACAGTAGCTGGAAACTATATTGAAAAATCGATTCGAAATACTAATGTAGATTTGAACAAAGATTTCACTGGTGACGATCCCATGGTTTGGCTTTAAGTTGGTCACTGCATTCCACATGCAACAGCCGAAAAAGTTAAAGCCTATCTTGTGAGAAGATCTCCGGGATACGAATTTGATGTAACCAAACTGAATACGCTAGGACGATATTCAGCGCTTAGAGTCGGCGCAAATATGAATCGAAGAACGTTTCAGTAAAATTATTTCAGTTTCGGAACTCATCATTTCGAAACCAACGAAAATCATTCAACAATGACGAATTCCTAGTCCAATCCAACAATTTTGATTGATTTTGACAATTGCCAAAATGGACCATAGAATCTCTTATGGAGATTAATATTGGAAAATTATTGATTTTCATTTCGAATCGGTGCAGCCACATTATATTGAATCTGTTATTTATTTCCAACAGAAGAAAATCCTCAAATCCATTGTCCTCAATGAAAAACTCGATTTATTCAGTAGCCTACTCTTGAATCTACATCAAAACTTGCCCTTCTAGATTACCGGGTTCTTACTACGATCATTATTTCCACTTCTTGGAACAAGGAGATGGGTGATAATTAGTTAGTGATTAGCAGGCCGGTATATGTGATCACCACTGTAGTTATGTAATCGCATGTAACAGTGGTAACAATGTAAGCTATTCCGTTACGAAAATGATGTCAAAATCAAAACTAATCACAAATAAAACTATTAGTGAAAAGTAGACAAGTCTTCTCATCCTTTTTTCATTAGCTTATAGATTTGCTAACACGTTCATTGTGACTACATGTAAATGGTGCTCAGACACGTTGCAAAAGTACCTTGATTATGGTTGAGTGAAAAAAGATTTCAGTCAGCTAACACGATTTTCTGACACACTGACTCCTTTAACCACACTCAGAGGACGGCTATTATTATTTTTGGTGGCGTATTCATTTTTCAGCTGTAGGAGATCCCTGAAAACCTACTGCACCAACTCGAGTAGTCGGTGTGCACTCCAAGCTAACATCAGACGAGATTGGCATCTAGACAACTCACAATACACTTGCTTTTCAACAAGGCATGTGGTCGCTTATCGATCCGATATAAAGTAGATGAGAAAAATTCTCTTGTACCTACATCTGGCTCTAACCGACTATCGGTATGTTGGAGTTTCGAACGGCCTGTGCATTAGACCGCTCATTCACCGACCACTCAAATCTCGATATCTCTCCTATTGCTTTGGAAGGTATCTCAGATCACTTTGGAATAATCTTTAATAATCCTCTAAATTTCTTTACAATCTTACAATCACAGCACTAGGATCAGTTACAGACCGATTACCAATAAAGGTCTTGAGACTGTATACGATCAGCTAAAAGTTTTTAATTGGTCTTCTATAACACAAGCTGATTGTGATGTCGAGGCCCAATTAGGCAATTTTATTAGTGTGTTAACCGATGCAATAGACAAAAACCTACCACTTCAATCTAGGATCAGCATTTTTGTTAAAAGACCAATTGAATGAATATTTTGAACAAAATTGCATTTTTTCACCAAACCAGTTTGGTTTTCGCAATAAAAGAAGTACTACTTTGCCATAGATCGACTAACTGAGTTTGTAGCCGAAGGCCTTGCTAATAAACAGAACACTTATGCTTCCTAGATTTGACAAAATCGTTCGATTGTATTTCTTTCGAAATACTCTATAAAAAACTAATTCACTACAATTTTCACCAAAGCAGTGTAGCTGGAGTCAAGTCCTATCTGGAGGAGAGGGAGCAATAGGAGCAATAGGAATCGCACGTTAAAAGGTAAGACCTCGTTAATCCTTGGCTCGCACAAGTTTCGACTTCTGAGGGCTGAGGTTCGTAGGGGTATGACAGCTGGTGAACTAAAAAAAACAATTTTAACAATTTTTTTTAACAATTTGTTTTTTTCGAAAATGTGGAATCAAAAAAACAGAGGATTCAGTATGGAGTTCCTCAGGGCTCTGTCTCGAGTCCTCTGCTGTTCCTCATTTACATAAATGACCTGCTCAATGTCACCAATGTCATCAATCTGCTTATAATCTTATTTGCAGACGATACCACTACATTGCTGCGTTACCACCCCTCAGACCCAATACTTCAGTGGACCCAAAATGAAGATGACCAGATTTAGAATTGGTTTTTGGCTAAAAAACTAAGTCTAAATGCCGACAAGACACATAACATGAACTTGACCTTGCAATCTTCTTCATCAAACCTGAAAAGTCAGGCATCGGTTACATTTTTGGGGGTCTACTTGGATCCAGGGTTGACATGGAACGTTCATATCAATCATTTAAGCTCCAAGCTGTCTAAAATAACTTTTTCCTAATAAGAAGTCTTTCAAAAAATTTATCCAGGGACATCCTACTTTCGGCTTACCGTGGATACTTTAATTCCAATTTATCCTATGCTATATTAAACTGGGGTCATTCCCCCAATACTTTTTATTATTGCAGGTTTGAAGTATCGAGATTGTTGTAGAAATAGTTTTGCAGAACTGAGACTCCTTACACTTCAGTGTACTTTTATATTTCACTGTCTAACCTACATAAAACTAAACCTAGTAAACTTCAGTATTCACTCATATTCCACAAGAAATAAAGATAATTTAGTCCTCAGCTACCAACGTACAAGAAGGGGCGCTGATTACTGCGGCATAACATTTTTTAATGATCTTTCAATAGAGGTCAAAAACCTAAATTTTAACTATTTCAAAACGTATCTCTTAAAAACTGCCTTCTATTCCATCGAAGATTATCTAGAAAGTGCATTTAATATGTAAATGTATTCGATACTATATTTTGATGTTTGTCTTCCAATGTATTGCTACCTATTAGTATCGTACCTAATGAGCTGTATCCTACTATTGCCATGTTTTATACTATTTACATACTATTTATAACATTTTTTTTTCTTCCTTTTTTTATATCTGCCTTGTAAAAGCTCTTTGGTGTAATACTCTGCTAATAAATAAATTAAGCTTAACTGATTGTGACTACATGTATATGGTGTTAAGAAACTTTGCAAAAGTAACTTGATAATGGCTGAGTAAACAGTTTCAATTGAGCTAACACCTGGCACACTGATACCTTTTAACCACACTCATCAAATGCCCTGTATGAGTAATGAATGCTTGACTGCTGATGACAGTAATAACCGTTAGGTGCAGTACTCCTTTTTGTCGGGGTGAAACTATTCAGTGATCAATGAGTGACTCTGTTTTCAATTTGTCAAAACTGTACCTACAGTATTTGGATTTAATCTTAGGAAGCCTGATAATATATTCCACCGGTAAACGCAAAGACTACAAAAAACTTATCATTTACCAAAAAAATTCCCTGCATTTCACTTATTCAACGCCAAATAGAAAAAAATTTGTTTATTTTAATTTTTCAGTGGATGGGATTCAGCAGTAACGGAAGCTTCAGAAATATACAAGGGGCGCATGCACAATTTGATTTGTGATAATTGTCATTCACATGTTGCAACTGCTCTAAATTTGATGAAGTATGATGGTTCTTCAAATTGGAACATGGTGAAATTAGCATTTTCCTTGATATTATATGGCAAATATGTTTCTTTCATGAGCTTTGTGAAAACCTGGCTACCATTCTCAATTTTAGTATTAATTATTGTACTGTGTATATATTTTCTGTAAGTAATAAACCAATAAACTTATACACATATGTTTTCACATCAGTCCACATAAATCTCTGAAAATAAATTACACGAGACTGCAAATGATCGTCACCAACTGCAAATACCAAGCTTTTCCTACCAATACTTTTCAAAGTAGAATTTTTCTAAATTATTTCCTATCCTGAGTATAACTCGCTCCTTTTGGACTATAACCTGGTGGAACTATTCTCCAGCTGGTCGATGACTCACTATTTCTAATAATAATAATAATACTCCATCATAAATACTAGTAGAATGTACCAAAAAGCATAGACTGTGCAGGTAGAGGACGGCTATTATATTGTAGTTGCGCTCCGGGACAACTAACTGATTTTTTTTTGGTGCATTTATTCACTTTTCAGCTGTAAGAAAACCTACAGCACCACCCCAGGTGGTCGGTGCACATTCCAGGCAAGCATTAGATCAAGTAGATACTTCAGGCTTTCATTTCGATATTAAAGAGAGCTGTTTTTCATCGTTGATTTTGAAGGGGTCAAGTGACCCAGCTTGAATTATATTTGGACCGACGCTCTATATGAAACAATTACTTTAGGCACTATGCCGTCAATGTTGGGCGGTGCAGTTGACTACACAGGTGCATATTTTTCATCTAGATCTGCGTTTTTTCGACAAAATATTCTTGGCATTCCTCACATAGAATAAAAATTATATCTCCTACTACATGCTGTCGTATAAAAATAATGGAACCAGAAGCCAGGAGAATTCTTCATTTTTCCCCATATTTAGTAATTTAATACTGTAGTAAAAGTGCACTAACTAATTGTTCTAATTTATTTAAAACACTATTTAAAACAATTATTCAACTAAAACATTTACTTCACTAATTTATTTATTACTGTGTCAGTCTCTATCTGTGAACTCTGGAACTATTATATTCGTAACTCTCCGTGGCTATCTCTGATTATCCAGCTTATATACTCCCAAGCAGATTCCATCCGCGACTCTCGATTATTCGGGAGTATAGAACATTTCGTCTAGATGGCTCTTCGAACAGTATCGAAGCGGTCGATTTTATTCTAGCTTGTTCTCGGCGATTCGTGGGCCAGCAGATATGCTGTCGTATTTGAACGAGGGTGCATAATTAATTAGATCAGGGCCGGTCTCGAAATCGTTACATTGCCCCCGTCTTAAAGACGTTTTGCCCCGGAACGTCATTCTTGGAGTGTGAAGGTATCTGCAAGATTCTCCATATTTGCACTTGGACGTTCGATGGAAGTAGCACTCCACAGTCTTCAAGTTGGGTCGAGGAAGATGGTTGCAGCACACCAGAATGTTGATGCCGCTGGATCTGAATATTGTCTCCAACATGCTTCTTATAACTCTCCTGTCCAGCCCATCAAGCACACAGGCCAATCTTGGGATTGCCAGGTCCACAATATTCTGGTCCAGCATCGTGTCTCTCAATCTCGTAAGGCTCTTCCAAACAACATCTTCATAAGACGGCTTATCTCGAGAACGCTTTTTGGTAACCAGATAGTAGATGTTTCTCTGGCCTTTCCTCAGCTGTAACACCCCTCCAACTTCCGGGTTCTGTTCTCTCAGTTCCTGGATTCAACCGAACTTCTTGGAGAAAACTACTGCAATGCCTCTGGACATTTGGAGATCTTCTGCCACACAGTGAGCTAACGCGTAGTTGGCAGGCACCTTGGAAAGGTCTCGTGGCTCCTCTCGGGTTACTCCATGTTGAACTCTCTGTCCGTTCGAGTAGAGGGACATGAACTTCTGCAACGTCATTTCATCCTCTGGTGGTCTGACGGTGTGGACTTGGTCGTGGTTTCCGGCATAAGGGGACAACCTATTGAAGTGGACTACCCTAGGTTTTCCTCGTGGTGGCTTATATATGCGGTAGACGAGGTCGTTTATCCTTTTCATGATCTTATATGGACCTTCCCACGAGTTCCGAAGCTTTGGTGATAGTCCACGGCGACGTTTAGGGTTGTACAGCCAGACTAAGTCACCTGTCTGATATCCACCAGCATCAGCCTTGATGTCGTAGGTCTCCTTCATTCTGTCGCTGGCACTATGGATGTTCAAACGGACCCGTTCATGGATGTCGTCCATTCGCTGTCGTAGTTTACTGACGTAGTCATCTCTCGCTGTGTCTTGCCCTGGTGGCGTCCCAAACTTCAGGTCACAAGGAAGTCGCAGCTCTCGGCCCATAACAACACTAGCAGGGGTTTGGCCGGTTGACTCGTGAACTGCGGAACGATATGCCATCAGGAACAGATGAAGGTTCTGGTCCCAATCTCTCTGGAGATCAGAGACTACCTTGGACAGGTGGAGGTTTATCGTCTTATTCATCCGCTCCACCATTCCATCGGACTGTGGATGTAGAGCTGTGGTCCTCGTCTTTCGGATATTTAGCACCTGGCACATTTCCTGAAACAGGTTCGACTCAAAATTTCTGCCTTGATGTGAATGCAGCTCCAACGGAACTCCGAATCGACGAATCCACTCCTTCACTAATACGTCGGCAACGGTGATGGCTTCTTGGTTGGGCAGGGCATAGGCTTCGGCCCACTTGCTGAAGTAGTCCATCGCCACAAGGATGTACTCATTCCCGTGACGGTCTTCGATCACTCTTCTTCCAGCCGATGACTAAACCAAGGTCTGGATCTTTCTCTTGGTCTTTCTGGATCCTGTGGTCATTCCAGTCATCATCCACCGCCGTAGTTCTGCAGAGTGTCGACTCCATCTCCTCTGCTCGTCGGCAGTGCGAATAGTCATCTGGGCATGGTCTTCGTGACAGGGCATCTGCATTCTTATGGCTGGTCCCCGCTTGATGTTCGATCTCAAAGTCAAATTCTTGGAGCCTCTCGATCCAACGTGCCACTTGGCCCTCGGGATTCTTGAACTGTAGGAGCCATTTGAGAGCTGCATGGTCAGTTCTCAGCAGGAATCTTCTCCCATACACGTACTTATAGAAATGTTCTACTCCTTTGACAACAGCCAATAGCTCCCGCCTGATGACACAGTAATTCCGCTCCGGTTTACTGAGGGTCTTGCTGAAATATCCTATGACTTTTTTCTGTCCTTCCTGGATCTGTGACAGAACAGCTCCAAGTCCCACATTGCTTGCGTCCGTGTCCAAAATAAATTCTCCGTCCGAAAGAGGATAGCTCAGAATTGGTGCGTTGATCAAGGCTCCTTTTTGCTTCCTGAACGAGTCTTGGCATTCTTCAGACCACTGGAACTTTGTTTGCCCTTCTGTAAGCCTGGTCAGCGGTTTGGCGATGTTGGCGAACCCCAGTACATATCGGCGATAGTAAGTGCACAGGCCAAGAAAACTTCGAAGCTGGTGAATGTCTTTCGGAACGGGCCATTCCTTGATAGCTTTGATCTTCCAAGTTTATCGAAGTTTGTTGGATTTCGTCTTTCAGAGACTTGGTAGTTTCTTCGAGTTTATTCATAATTGAACTCAAGTCGATTCCTGAGACTTCGAATAAAAACGTTTCGGGATCTTCTCCTTCTTCAATGAGTCCATCTGCAAGTCTTTTCTGGAGTACGGCCTTCTTTCCAGTTGTTTGTAACTCCCGCTCCTCTAACTCCTGCTTCAATTCACTAACTTTTAGGTCAACCAGGTGAACTCTCCTCGGAAACATTTTGTCTTTAATTGTTTTTAACCGAAATATCAGTCTATTATTTATTTTACACAAAAAGTTTTCAGTTTATTGTCCCGCGACGCGAAAAACTGTCTACTTTGCAAACACTCAAATGTTCAACGGGTCACTAACTGTCTATTAGGCGCGATAAATGTTTATCAATTTTTCAACGCGACGAACACTTATTTATTTTATACATCCGACTTCTGACAACAAATGTAGTAAAACTGCATTACCTAATTGGTCTAATTTATTTAAAACACTATTTAAAACAATTATTCAACTAAAACATTTACTTCACTAATTTATTTATTACAGTGTCAGTCTCATCTGTGAACTCTGGAACTATTATATTCGTAACTCTCCTTGGCTATCTCTGCTTATCCAGCTTATATACTCCCAAGCAGATTCCATTCACGACTCTGGATTATTCGGGAGTATAGAACATTTCATCTAGATGGCTCTTCGAACAGTATCGAAGAGATCGATTTTATTCCAGCTTGTTCTCGGCGATTCGTGGTCCAGCAGATATGCTGTCGTAGTTGAACGAGGGTGCATAATTAATTAGATCAGGGCCGGTCTCGAAATCGTTACAATACTGTACTTCTGCGTTCGTACAATTCCATTTCTATGTTAACAAAATGAATTATTCAGCAACGCTGTGCATGTTTGCTGGTTACAGAGGCGATAAACCCCGGGCGTAACCCCCTAATCTAACTAGTATTTATAGTGGTGGTGATTTGGGCAAACATCAAATTCAATTATGTTAATCCTGTATCATGAAACGATTGCATTCAGTGTCATGCCGTCATATGGCTTCGTCAGGAAAATTGACTTCCTTATGAAAAAGACAATTTACTTCATTAGCATAAGTATTTTGATAATATTTAGAATAATAAAAACTAAATGCCGTACAAAAAAGTTGTTCCATATGACTGGAAAAATATTTTGTCAATGTAAGCGAACTACGTCCTGGCCTTCCCTGATTTACTTTAAAACCTTACTCGATTTTCCCCTTTTTTTTTGTTTATTTGTTTGTGATCCTCTAGTGTCAAACTTCTTCCTCAGGGATCCGCATTTGCAGCCCACGATCAGCCTGTCTTCAATTTGCAGCAAGTAACCCCCTTAAGGACCACATGATTTAACACGTTGAGTTGTGAAGATACGTAAGTTTGGTGTGTGTGTGGAAGCGTTTTTTCGAAAAAAGTGTTCCTCAAGAAATACGGTATAAAACACATCACTAGCTCACCATATCATCCACAAAGCAACTGTGAAGCTGAACGATATGTAGAAAATTCAAAAGCAGAAGAAAAACTACTTTCGAAGATGTCAGGAACAATGTATTACCTCTGTCCACGCTAGTATCACGGTTCTCACTAACATACCGGAACACTAAACATCCAGTATCAGGAAAATCTCTAGCCGAATTAGTTTTTAACAGAAATTCAAGGACAAGGCTATCTCTTCTGAGAGAAAAGTCAATAAGTCATGAGATAAAGGAGATACCTCACTTCACCGCAAAGGATAACATCGAAGTCAGAAAACAGACAGGAAAAAGAGATATAAAATTCAAGGAGGGAGACACGGTGAAGATCAGAGACTACAGGTCTGTAAACCAAAGATCCTGGACATCAGCTACAATAATAAAGTAACGTGCGTGTGCCAGAGAAACCTTGTTCCTGTATGGAAAAGACATCTCAACCAGATAATAACAGCTAAAGCAAGTCAGAGTATGATCATATTCAATCAAGGTCCAATATCTCACATAATCTGCACTCCACCAACAATGAAGGAGAACCTGGAGTTGCTGTTGACAACAGTAACGACTCATCAAACGAGTCACTTGTTGATTTACCCAACGAGGCAACTCAAGTACCTTCATCAGATGAGCTTCTGAGCAATTTTGACGGTGTAGTGCAGAAAATATCTCTAATAAAAATCGTAATAGCAAACCGATAACTGACTTTGTAAATCAATCAAAATTAAAGTACCAAGTGCCAAGCAGCTCTGAAAATGTAAGTAGTGATGTAAGTAGTAATCGAAATGCGACCAGGCGAGAAAAAAGAGTTCCTGGTCCTTACAAAGATTTTATTTCAGATATAGAGGATTGTTATAATCCATAACTTTTGTTGTATTCTACTGGATCATACCAGTTCTACAAAAATTAGAACCAGAACAAATTCAAATGTCTCAAATTATACCTATTATGAGCATATTATAATATCTGAATGAATATTTTAGAACATTTCATTTACACCGAAGAAATTTTCAAGTAAATCCAAGAAAATTGTTTTGAGTATGTCAAATTGGTAATCTATATAAGAAGTACAACTCTCTGTACAACTCTGTGAACTTACTTGTCAGTTGAATCCTATATTGTAAATCCCCAACATGACAGTATGTAGATATGACCATATGTGTTTTGGTCAAAGCACTGCTAATTAATCAGAATAATTGAATTCAAGTGATTGAAATAGTGTTAGCACACGTGATTTATTTTGCTATATGAAAATTGGATGAGGACATCCAAACTAAGGGTGAGAGTGATATGTCATGTTGGTAATACGTCAAAATGGTAATACTGATATGTTCTCTAATATGAGCACAGGGAAATGACTAGGGACTCTGTAGAGCGAAAAAGGGAGTCTCCCTCTCTCTCGCGAAGGTACGATGAACGATGGTCGAGACGATTCTATTTGAGAACGTGAAATTTTATCGACTACTGTATAGTGAAGATTAAACCTTTTCAATTAAAGTGTTTTATTCAGTAGAAGAAACAGACGTTGAATACTGTTGCGTAAGTAAGAATTAACACATAAGACATAACACAACAGTATTTATATTGAAACTTGGAGCCATGCGTGTGCATTTTTTCCTTCTCTATGGCTTTTTTCCGATCTGTTCGCTATGTTGCACTCTTTGTCATTCTTTCCAAATCAATTGTTGATACTGTAGTTTTTTTGAATTATTTTATTCAATGGAAGGCCTATAAAAAAATATTTTTTGATAGGTACCATTGGAGTTTGTTGTCATTAACTCACCAATTGATGTAAAATGATCAGAGAAAATTCTAGAAGTCTCAATATTGAACTTGTCTGCTCTTTTGCAGCGATCTATCCATATGGAGGAAGGCACAAAAAATCAATTTCTTATGGGAATCTATGAAATATTACGTTGGAATACATTCTTTTGAGAGTTTATTGATTGTTCTTACAAGAAGCTACAGCACATATTTTTCCAGGCATGATCTGAAGTAAAAAAAATATGAATCAACACCATTGTTACACTGCCCAAGGAATTGTCAACTCTTGAGATTTTTCAAGAGCCATCTTAATTCACCTCAAATATTTCCAATAAATTGAAAAATAATCAAATAAATAAGTGTTCTATCACGAAGTTGGATTCAAAACGCACTAGCAACAGCCGATTTAATTTTCACTTATTCACGACAAACGAAGACATTTACGGCACTGAAAAACCATTGACCGGAAAGTCAAATCATTCACCAAAAACAAAACACTAAAAAAAGGCGGAAACATTTCACCAACAGGAAGAAAAACCGCTCTCAAAAAATATAAAAATACACGAGCAGACAACTACTTCTGAATGCCAGGTGACGTCACTAACGTCAAATGTCGCGCTGAAATGTGTCCAATGTAAGGAGATAGGAAGTGGGCCATCCTTTGTAGTTCATAGTCGTTGGTCAGAGACTACCTTGGACAGGTGGCGGTTTATCGTCTTATTCCATCTGACTGCGGATGTAGAGCTGTGGTTCTCGTCTTCCGGATGTTCAGCATCTGTCAAATTTCCTGGAACAGGTTTGACTCGAAATTTCTGCCTTGATCCGAATACAGCTCCAAGGGAACGCCGAATCGACAAATCCACTCCATTACCGAGACGTTGGCAACGGTAATGGCTTCTTGGTTGGGCAGGGCATAGGCTTCGGCCCACTTGCTGAAGTAGTCCGTCGCCACAAGGATGTACTTATTCCCGTGATCAGATTAGGGAAAAGGGCCAGCGATGTCAATGGCGATCCTTTCAAATGGGCTGCCCACATTGTACTGGAGCATCTGAACCTTGGGTCTTCTTCGAGGACCATTGTTGGCAGCGGATGTAGCACATTTTCTGCACCAGTCCTTGACGTCATTTTGGCAGTTGGCCCAGTAAAACCGTTGCCTCAGTTTCTGATTTTTGTCACTCCCAGATGTCCTCCGCTGGTCCCATCATGAATTTCTTGGAGCACTTCCTCTCTCCTGCTCCTGGAAACTACGATCTGACGCATTTCTCTCCGCCATCCTCCGACTCCAACACACGCTTCAGGACTCCATTGTCCAGGGTGAGAGTTCCATTTTGGACCCAGTAAGATTTAACGACTGGATAACAACTAGCTATTTCCTGCCACGACGGTCTTCGATTAGTCTTCTTGTTATTCCAGTTATCATCCACCGCCGTAGTTCTACAGTGTCGACTCCTCCTCTGCTCGTCGGCAGTGCGAGCAGTCATCTATGTATGGTCTTCGCGAGAGGGCATCCGCAATCTTATGGCTGGTCCCCGCTCGATGTTTCATTTCATTAAATTAATTTTCAGTCACGAAAGAATAAAATACAGTAACATAACTATACAATACACTAATGTGACAATCAGCCCTATGCTGTATCACTTCCGTCAAAATAACGTCATCGTTATTCGCCATTTCCGTTATTTTTCTATTACCAAGCAATAACAAAATAACGGAAATGGTGAATAACGGTGACGTTATTTTTAACGGAAGTGATATAGCATAGGGCTGAATAAAAAAAAATGGCATGCGAAAAATCAGACGACATAACAATGTATAGATAAAAACAGAGATTTAAAAATAGATAGGAATGATCAGAAATCACGATGGAATTCTTCCAGCGAATAGTAGGTTTTCTTCAATAATAACTGTTTCATCTCGCTCTTGAACACATGAATATTTCTCGAGTTCTGTATATCTTAAGGAAGAGTGCAACCATTATAAAAGATACCAATTTGATATAGGCTGGAGGAGTGTTTCGATGGAAGCAATCTGTTTTTCATACATCATAGATATAAATCGATATCATTGTAAGAATTGAGAGGCTCTTGAAATGTTCTCTGAATGATTCTAGTGGTCCGATTTTTGACACAATACGGACGGCCCTTTTTTGTAACATAAAAGTTCTATGAGCATCCGTATAATTCCCCCAGTGCATTATACCATACTTCAGGTTTGAATGGAAACATCCAAAATATAAATGTTTTACAATATTCTTGCTACATTGTTGAGATGATATACAGAGTGCACAGCAGGTTTTAGCAAGTTTCGAGACCAAATTATTGATATGTTTGTCCCATCTCAAGTTACAGTGGAAGGTGGGACCTAAAAGCTTTGTTGTGTCAGAGCAAAAAATATCAGTGTTGTTCAGAGCAATAGTATTGGGAGTTTCAACCTAAGAATGACCAGTAATCAATACTGATTTTTCATTATTGAGACAGGCAATTTTTTTCAACCATTCACCCACATTCTGGTACACGTGATCTGCTTGGTTTATAACATCATCAATGTTATCGGATACAAAAAGAAAATTAGTATCGTAAGCATAAGCTACGAGTCGAGTAGTAGCATGACTCATTTGTTCCAGTTGTAACGATTTCGAGACTGGCCCCGAGACCGGCCCTGATCTAATTAATTATGCACCCTCGTTCAACTACAACAGCATATCTGCTGGCCTACGGATCGCAGAGAACAAGCTGGAATAAATCGATCGCTTCGATACTGTTCGAAGAGCCATCTAGATGAAATGTCCTATATTTCTGAATAATCGAGAGAGCCGTGGATGGAATCTGCTTGCGACTATATAACCGCTGGAGGACAGTCAGAATGGAGAGAGTTAGTTACAGTTCCAGAGTTCGCAGATAGAGACTGACACTGTAGAAATAAATTTGAATCTAGTGAAGTCTATGTTTTAGTGAATAATTGTTTTAATAGTGTTTTAAATAAATTAACAAATTAGTTTAGTGCGTTTTTACTACATTGTTGTCAGAAGTCGGATGTTTAAAATAAATAAGTGTTCGTCGCGTTGAAAAACTGATAGACATTTGAACGTTGAACATTCGAGTGTTTACAAAGTAGACAGTTTTGCGCGTCGCGGGACAGTAAACTGAAAACTGTGTGTGAAATGAATAATAGACAGATAGCTCGGTAAAGACAATAAGAGACAAAATGTTTCCGAGAAGAGTTCACCTAGTTGACCTTAAAGTTAGTGAATTGAAGCAAGAATTAAAGGAGAGTGAGTTAGAAACAACGGGAAAGAATGCCGTACACCAGGAAAGACTTTCATATGGACTGATTGAAGAAGGAGAATACCCGAAAACGTTTTTATTCGAAGTTTCAGCAATCGACTTGAGTTCGATTATGAATAAACTCGAAGAAACTACAAAGTCTTTGAAAGACGAACTCCAACAAAGTTCGATAAACTTGGAAGATAAATTTCTGGAAAATTCGAATAGTTTGAAGGAGGAACTTTAACAAAATTCCGTGATTCTGAAAGAACTTCAACAAATATCGGTGAGTCTGGAAGATAAATTTCTTGAAAATTCAAAGAGTCTGGATGAAAATCTTCTAGAATACTCTGAAAGAAGAACTTCTAAAAAATTCGGAAAATCTAGAAGAGAAGCTTCAAGAAAATTCGCCAAATCTAGAAGTAAAGCTTCTAGAAAACTCTGAAGGCTCAAAAAGAGAACTTTGTGGTGTGTGTAATATTAACCACTCTGGAATATAAATGAACCAAGTACTTGCAAAATTATTTATTTTTTACTTTTTTTAAATGAGCACGTTGTCCCCTAAATATCTTTGACATCATTAGACACGTTGATTAAACTAAACATAACTACAAAGTGTTTCAACTAACATAAAATCTTCCCCTAACGGGTAATATAAATGAAATATTTCTGGGAAATCTATTTACATTTATATTTGATGAATCAGGAACATCAGAACTTCCTGTACCATCGCAATTACCGTTTGAAACGGAGGGAACATTAAAGTTAGTGAATTCAAGCAAGAGTTAGAGGAGCGTGAGTTAGAAACAACTGGAAAGAAGGCCGTACTCCAGAAAAGACTTGCAGATGGACTGATTGAAGAAAGAGAGGACCCCGAAACGTTCTTATTCCAAGTTTCTGGAATTGATTTGAGTTCCATAATGAATAAACTCGAGGAAACCACGAAATCCTTGGAAGATAAATTTCTCGAAAATTCGAATAGTTTGAAGGAGGAACTTCAACAAAATTCCGAAAGTCTTAAAGAAATTCAACAAAATTCGGTGAGTCTGGAGGAGAAACTTCTAGAAAATTCTGTTAGCTTGAAAGAAGAACTTCTCGAAAACTCGAAAAATCTAGAAGAAAATCTTAACGAGAATTCGAAAAATCTGGAAGAAAAACTCGAAGAAAATTCGAAAAGTCTAGAAGTGAAACTTCAAGAAAAGCTTCAAGAAAATTCGTAAAATATAGAAGTAAAGCTTCTAGAAAACTCTGAAGGCCTAAAAAGAGAACTTTGTGGTGTGGCAAATCGACTGGAAGGAAGGACAGAGGTGGATAAAATCAACGATGACATCAAGGACGAGATGAAAAAAATTAAGGAAACGCTCCACGATGAAATAAAAGATGGAATCGAGACAGAAATCGGCAGGATAAAGGAAAAATTCTGTGAATTATAAAAGCTAATAGATTCTGCGCACACCCCAGAAACTTACAACATAAACTCAAGGGTGGGCCTGAGTATGAACTTGGACGAAGTTCAGAAGGACATCAAAAATCTCAAGGTCAGTGCTGAACCTGGAAAGCTCTCATTGAATCCGCCTCAGTTTGACGGAAATACTCCATGGGCAAACTACCGACGACAACTCGAAGCTGCTGCGAAGGCAAACGGATGGAATGCTGGGGAAAGAGGTTTAGCATTGACACTGGCATTGCGTGGCGAAGCAACAAACATTTTACAGACCCTCACCGCCCAACAACAGGAGGACTATGAACAGCTAGTAAAACATCTGGAACTTCGCTATGGTCAAGCCCACCTTGAACACGTATATCAGTCGCAGCTGAAAAACCGATGCCAAAAATCAAGCGAATCATTACAAGAATTAGAAGCAGACATTGCACTCTTGGTTCGCCTTGCATATCCAGCTACACCGGAAAATGTAATGGAACGACTAGCGGTTCAGGCATTTTTGGATGGGCTTCGTGACCAAGAAACGAGGCAGGCATTGACACTAGCTCGCCCCGTACATCTCGTGGATGCATTGGCACGCGCTCTGGAATTCGAAGCAGCAAAGCAATCCTGCAAAAGCCAGAGTAAAGACGGCGTCCTTCGTGTGAACGGAGAAGAGCTGGTACTTCATGGGAGAAATGAAGAAATGGTTCGAGTTCTGCTGGCTGAAGACGTAAGCGTACTGGAGAGGGCTGAAACCATTTTGGAGGCTCGCCTGGATGGAGGTGCGAGCAGTGGAAACGTGGTGATGTTCGAGCCCAAGCTACATGATGAGAAAATTGGACGAGGAATTGCACTAGGAAAAACCTTGTTGCGTGCTGATAAATTTGTGCCAGCAAGGGTAATGAATGTCAATTATTACCCGGTGACCTTGAAGAAGGGAACAATTTTGGGGCACTGCTTGTCAATTTCCTCTGTGATTAGGAGTGCCAGCAGAATTGGAGAAGTTGGTTGCTATTTCGTCCAAGGACATGGGGCCAGCACAAAAGACCAAACTGAGGGAACTAGTCAGGTAGTATCAGGAAATCTTCGATACCGGAGTAGGCAAAGGCGGTAGAACAAAGGTGGTTCAGCACAAGATAGATACTGGAAATGCTTGACCAATCAGGCAATCAGCCAGAAGACTTCCTCTCGCCAAAAAGGAGGAGGCTGACGAAATAGTCTGCGACATGGAGAAAGACGGAGTCATCGAGCCATCCGACAGTCCCTGGTCCTCTCCAGTCGTGTTGGCGAAGAAGAAAGATGGATCAACACGGTTTTGCGTAGACTACCGTCAACTAAACAACGTGACGGAAAAGGACAGCTACCCTCTCCCAAGGATAGACGACACGCTAGACACGCTGACTGGATCTACGATTTTCTCGATCTTAGATTTGAAGAGCGGATACTGGCAGGTAGAACTGGCCCAGGAAGATCGAGAAAAGACAGCTTTTACCATCGGCTCCGGATTATGGCAGTTTACAGTTATGCCACGTTCGAAAGATTGATGGAGACGGTTTTGAAAGGACTATCATGGAAGACGTGTCTGGTGTATCTCGACGACATTATTGTGGTTGGCAGATCGTTCGAGGACCATGTAAAAAACTTGGAAGAGGTATTTCAGCGACTGAGAAGCTCCGTACTGAAACTGAGCCCTAAGAAATGTCATCTGTTTCAGAAAGAAGTACGTTATCTCGGCCACGTTGTCTCTGGGAAAGGAGTGGCAGTAGATGAGCAGAAGATCAAAGCTGTTAAGGAATGGCCCGTTCCGAAAGACATTCACCAGTTTCAGATGAATGCCAAGATTCATTCAGGAAGTTGAAAGGAGCTTTGATCAACGCACCAATCCTGAGCTAACCTCTTCCAGACGGGAAATTCATTTTGGACACGGACGCCAGTAACGTGGGACTTGGAGCTGTCCTGTCTCAGATCCAAGAAGGACAAGAGAAGGTCATCGGTTACTTCAGCAAGACCCTCAGTAAACCGGAGCGGAATTACTGTGTCACTAGGCGGGAACTGTTGGCTGTTGTCAAGGGAGTTGAGCACTTCTACAAGTACGTGTATGGACGAAGATTCCTACTGAGAACTGACCATGCAGCTCTCAAATGGCTCCTACAGTTTAAGAATCCCGAGGGTCAAGTGGCACACTGGATTGAGAGGCTCCAAGAATTCGACTTTGAGATCGAACATCGGGCGGTGAACAGCCATAAGAATACGGATGCCCTATCGCGAAGACCATGCCCAGACGACTGTTCGCACTGCCGACGAGCAGAGGAGAAGGAGTCGACACTCTGCAGAACCACGACGGTCGATGATAACTGGAATGACCACAAGATCCAGAAAGACCAAGTGAAAGATCCAGATCTTGGTTTAGTCATCGGCTGGAAGAAGAGTGAGCGAAAACCGTCGTGGCAGGAAATAGCCAGTTACTTACTGGGCCCAATGGAACTCTTTCACCTTAGACATTGGAGTCTTGAAGCGTGTGTTGGAGTCGGAGGAGGATGGCGGAGAAGAAAGACGTCAGGTAGTAGTTCCCAGGAGCAGAAGACAGGAAGTGCTCCGAGAAATCCATGATGGGGTCACCGGAGGACATCTGGGAGTGAGGAAGACCCTCCAGAAAGTTAGGCAACGGTTCTACTGGGCCAATTGTCATGCTGACGTCAAGTACTGGTGCAGAAAATGTGCTGTATGCGCTGCCAGTAATGGGCCTCGAACAAGACCTAAGGCCCCGATGCGCCAGTACAATGTGGGCAGCCCATTCGAAAGGATCGCCATTGACATCGCTGGCCCGTTCCCACAATCTGAACACGGGAACAAGTACATCCTTGTGGCGATGGATTACTTCAGCAAGTGGGCCGAAGCCTATGCCCTGCCCAACCAAGAAGCCATCACCGTTGCCGACGTCTTGGTGAAGGAGTGGATTTGTCGATTCGGTGTCCCGTTAGAGCTGCATTCGGATCAAGGCAGGAATTTCGAGTCAAACCTGTTCCAGGAGATGTGTCAGATGCTGAAAATTCGGAAAACGAGGACCACAGCTCTACATCCACAGTCCGATGGGATGGTGGAGAGGATGAATAAGACGATAAACCGCCACCTGTCCAAGGTAGTCTCTGACCACCAGAAGGATTGGGACCAGTACCTTCATCTGTTCCTGATGGCGTATCGTTCCGCAGTTCATGAGTCAACCGGCCAAACCCCTGCTAGTGTTATTATAGCTGCGAGTTCCATGTGACCTGAAGTTTGGGACGCCACCAGGACAAGACACTGCGGGAGATGACTACGTCAGCAAACTGCAACAGAGAATGGACGACATCCATGAACGGGTCCGTTTGAACATCCAGAGTGCCAGCGACAGAATGAAGGAGACCTACGACATCAAGGCGGATGCTGGTGGATATTAGACAGGTGACCTTGTCTGGCTATACAACCCTAAACGTCGCCGTGGACTATCACCGAAACTTCGGAACTCGTGGGAAGGTCCATATAAGATCAACGATAAACGACCTAGGTTGTCCCGTTACGCCGGAAACCACGATCAAGTCCGCACAGTCAGATCACCGGAGGACGAAATGACGTTTCAGAGATTCATGTCCCTGTACTCGAACGGACAGAAAGTTCAATATGGGGTAACCCGATAGGAGTCACGAGATCTTTTCAAGGTGCCTGCTGATTACGCGTTAGCTTACTGTGTGGCAAGATCTCCAAATGTCCAGAGGCATTGCAGTAGTTTTCTCCAAGAAGTTCGGTTGAATCCAGGAACTGAGAGAACAGAACCCGGAAGTTGGAGGGGTGTTACAGCTGAGGAAAGGCCAGAGAAACATCTACTATCTGGTTACCAAAAAGCGTTCTCGAGATAAGCCGTCTTATGAAGATGTTGTTTGGAAGAGCCTTACGAGATTGAGAGACACGATGCTGGACCAGAATATTGTAGACCTGGCAATCCCAAAATTGGCCTGTGGGCTTGATGGGCTGGACTGGAGAGTTATAAGAAGCATGTTGGAGACAATATTCAGATCCAGCGGCATCAACATTCTGGTGTGCTGCAACCATCTTCCTCGACCCAACTTGAAGACTGTGGAGTGCTACTTCCATCGAACGTCCAAGTGCAGATATGCAGAATCTTGCAGATATCTTCACACTCCAAGAATGACGTTTTGCGGCGAAACGTCTTTAAGAAGGGGGCAATGTAACTATTTCGAGACCGGCCCTGATCTAATTGATTATGCACCCTCATTCAACTACAACAGCATATCTGCTGGCCTACGGATCGCAGAGAACAAGCTGGAATAAATGTTCTATACTCCTGAATAATCGAGAGAGCCGTGGATGGAATCTGCTTGTGACTATATAACCGCTGAAGGACAGTCAGAATGGAGAGAGTTATTTACAGTTCCAGAGTTCGCAGTTAGAGGCTGACACTGTAGAAATAAATTTGAATCTAGTGAAGTCTATGTTTTAGTGAATAATTGTTTCAATAGTGTTTTAAATAAATAAACAAATTAGTTTAGTGCGTTTTTATTACATAGTAAATCATTGATATAAATAAGAAACAGAGTGAGCCCAAATATGGATCCTTGTGGTACTCCAACCCTAACTGGAACAGAATCAGAAACAAAGCTATTGCATTTCGATCTCAAAGTCGAATTCTTGGAGCCTCTCGATCCAACGTGCCGCTTGACCCTCGGCATTTGTGAGCTGCATGGTCAGTTCTCAGTAGGAATCTTCTCCCATATACATACATGTAGAAGTGTTCTACTCCTTGGACAACAGCCAACAGCTCCCGTCTGGTGACACAGTAATTAGGCTCCGGTTTACTGAGGGTCTTGCTAAAGTAACCGATGACTTTTTCCTGTCCTTGGATCTGAGACCAAGCTTCAAGTCCCACTTTGCTTGCGTCCGTGTCCAAAATGAATTTCCCGTCCGAAAGGGGCTAGCTCAGAATTGGTGCGTTGATCAATGCTCCTTTCAGCTTCCTGAATGAGCCTTGGCATTCTTCAGACCACTGGAACTTTGTTTGCCCTTCTGTAAGCCTGGTGTGCGGTTTGGCGATGTTGGCGAACCCCAGCACATATCGGTGATAGTAAGTGCACAGGCCAAGAAAACTTCGAAGCTGGTGTATGTCTTTTGGAATGGGCTATTCCTCAACAGCTTTGATCTTCTGCTCATCTACTGCCACTCCTTTCATAGAGACAACATGGCCGAGATATCTTACTTTTTTTTGGAACAAATGACTTTTCTTTGGGCTCAACTTCAATTCGGAGGTTCTTGGTTGCTGGAATACCTCCTCCAAGTTTTTCACGTGGTCGTTGAACGATTTACCGACCACAATAATCAGTTCTTCAGCTGTGAATGATATACGTGTTCAAGCTAGGTGGGCTTGGCCATAGCGAAGTTCCAGATGTTTTACTAGCTGTTCATAGTCCTCCTGTGTTGGGCGGTGAGGGTTTGTAAAATGTTTGTTGCTTCTCCACGCAATGCCAGTGTCAATGATATAGCTCTTTCCCCAGCATTCCATCCGTTTGCCTTGGCATCAGCTTCGAATTGTCGGCGTTAGTTCGCCCATGGAGTATTTCCGCACTTACCTTGAAATTTTTTATGTCCTTCTGAACTATTCTGCCGATTTCTGTCTCGATTCCGCCTTTTTTTCATCGTGGAGCGTTTCTTTACATTTTTTTATCTCGTCCTCGATGTCATCTTTGATTTCATCCACCTGTCTTAATGGCTCCTATTCTTCCCTCCAATCGATTCGCGACACTGTTATATTAGTTGAAACACTTTGTAGTTATGTTTAGTTCAATCAAGGTGTCTAATGATGTCAAAGATATTTAGGGACATTTAAAAAAGTAAAAAATAAATAATTTTGCAAGTACTTAGTTCATTTATATCCCAGAGTGATTAATATTACATGGCGCAGTCGTGGAAGAACAAGTAAGTGAAAGAACAAGTCACAATAAAAACTATTATTGGAGAATTTATGAAGGTTACCCATAGTTTTGAAATGTTTCTTATTGCAACAGAAAAAGATTCCAAGCCTGACAAAGTGCAAGTGGCAATATTCTTGAATACAATTGGAAGTGAAGCTGTTGAAATATACAGGGTGACCCACCACATTCGCCTCGGTATTTCTACGAGAAATTAAGAGAATTAAGGAAAAAATTTTAGCACAGTTATATGTGGGTCCATGAGGAGCATATTCCAAAATTATTTTGGAATATATAGGGTGATCACAAAAAAATTACATATCAAAGTTATATTTTTTCTTATGGAACACCCTATATTTTTTATATTTTTAGATACTGTTGACAAAATAAAGGTGAGTTACTATTATATTTTTCATACTTAAAACTGACCGTTTCTGAGAAATTTTGAGAAATTTAAAAATACAGACAATAATTTGAAAATTGTTTTCACCCTGTAATGTGTAACGAGCTTCTCGTGATTGAATGTACTGCTTAGCTCAAAGGTTAAAGTTAACTACTACATGAAATTTTTAATACAATATTATACAAAGTGGAGAAAAAAATTGCCTCAAAATTTGGACACACATTTAATTAAATAACTTCTTAAAGTTGAATGGAACACCCCGTATTTAGTGGCGAAATTTGACGCAGAATTAGATTCCCTTCAAAACTATATTAGGGTTCCCTATACCTATCTCTTCTGCTTTTTACACAAAAGGCGTTTTTATATTCTACTAATGAATAATTTTTTTATTTTAAAAATGAAACACACTGTATTGTAATGAAAAGCAAAAAAGCATTCTTGAAGTCATTTTATAGAAAAATTAAGAATCTTAAATAGTTTATTATTTCAATAAATGCTCAAAATGGGCCGTGATGGTCATGATGGTAGAACGCTTGTCTCTTAACCTAAGGGTCATGGGATCGATTCCAGCATGGTCATCGGTCTCGTGCATGGCATCACACGTTAAAAGGTAAGGGCTGCGTCTTCCCTAGCTCGGACAAGTCGTTCCAAGACTTTTGAGGGTTGTACTCTTAAAGGTGTGCAGCTGGTTGACGGAAATAACAATTTTAACAATTAACAACTCTTTCTTGAAATGAGTGCTGAACTCTGGATAACATACATTTTGCGGTATGGAACGAAACGCATTTCTTATTCGTACCTTCATATCCTGAGGTGTCGTTGGCGATGTATTGTAAACAATACTTTTGATATATCTACATAAAAAATAGTCGGGACTTGTAAGGTCCGGAGACCTGGCTGGCCAGTTCTGCATTGCAGTCAATCAAAGATGAAATCAGTAAAAATATCACTTTGAAATTTTTTTACATTGATAAAGATATTGTCAAAATGGTATAGGGTGTTATAGGTATAGGCCAGTAGCGTACACTTCAAGAGGTTTGAATGAGACTAAAAAAAATTATGCAATCATTGAGAAAGAATTATTGAGTGTCGTCTATGGGACTACAAAATTTCATAATTTCGTTTATGGACGTCCCATCAAAATCATTACTGATCACATACCTAATGTGTCAGTAATGAATAAAGAAATTTGTCGCATTCAGTCACCCAGATTGCAAAGGCTTCTGATGAAATTATTGAAATATGATATTATCAAATTTGAATATTTGCCTGGAAAATATTTATGAATTGCCGATTATTTATCAAGGAATTATAGTAGTGAAGTTTGTGAGGAAGATGATGAAATGAATGAAATGGTGCATTCCATTGAAAAATATTTAAGAAGAGTTTCGGAAGTGTACAATGAAAGATGAAATATTAAAGAAAGTTGCAAAATTTTGTGAAGGTTGGTATTAGGGTGAAATAATTTTTTTTATCAGCTTCGATTTGACTTATATATATTTTATGAATTATCATTTTACGGAGATAGAGTTGTGGTGCCGAGGGCTTTGCGTGAGAGTATATTGAAAATTTAGCATGAAGGTCATTTTGGTGTAACGCGTACAAGAGATAGAGCACGTGGAATCCTGTTTTGACCCGGTATGTCGCAAGATATTGAGAGAATGATTAATAAATGTGATGTTTGTGAAAGGTGAAAGGTATGCAAATTGTAAAAATTGATGTCGCATGAGATTCCAAAATTACCATTTGAAAAAATTGGATCAGATATTCTTGAATACAGGTATAAAAATAATCTCATTGTGGTAGACTACTTGACCAAATGGCTGGAGATAATACCTCTGAGGAGTAAGCAAAGTTGTGACGTGATAAATGCATTTAAACAGATTTTTGCCACACACGGTGTTCCTGATGAAATTATTTCAGACAATATGCCTTATGCTTCCTATGAATGCAAAAAATTTGCTGAACATTTTGGATTTGAATTTAAAACAAGCAGTCCAAATTATCCTAAATCTAACGGTTTTGCTGAACGTTTTGTCCAAACAGCAAAAAATATATTACGAAAGTCAGACGATTTGCAAGTTTATTCACTCATGCAATATAGAAATACACCTTTAACGGGTTTGAAAAGATCTACTGCGGAGTTATTATTCTCTAGAAAATTACAAGGCTAACCGTTGTTGACTATCAGAAAAATGAAATTAGAGAATTTAAACAGGGGTTAGAAAAAAGGAATCAGAAATCTAAATTTTATTATGATAGGCATGTCAGAGATAGGAATGATTTTGAAAAAGGTCAAAATATTGTTTTTAGAAAAAAACATTATTGAAAAACATGAATCTCCAAGATCATACTTGATTGATACAGGTTCGAGAACTTTGCGCAGGAATAGTAGCCATCTAAGAGATTCAGTTACTAATAGAAGTTTCGAGACTGATATTAATCTATTACATGGGGAGCTTGAGGAACCCATTGTACAAGGTTATAATGATACCATTCAAAATAATGTTCCCTCCGTTTCAAACGGTAATTGCGATGGTACAGGAAGTTCTGATGTTCCTGATTCATCAAATATAAATGTAAATAGATTTCCCAGAAATAGACGACCATCATTTAGATATAAAGATTTGTTCAGATATTGAAATGAAATATTTCATTTATATTTCCCGTTAGGGGAAGATTTTATATTAGTTGAAACACTTTGTAGTTATGTTTAGTTTAATCAAGGTGTCTAATGATGTCAAAGATATTAAGGGGACAACGTATTCATTAAAAAAAGTAAAAAATAAATAATTTTGCAAGTACTTGGTTCATTTATATTCCATAGTGGTTAATATTACACACACCACAAAGTTCTCTTTTTAAGCCTTCAGAGTTTTCTAGAAGCTTCACTTCTAGATTTGGCGAATTTTCTTGAAGCTTCTCTTCTGGATTTTTCGAATTTTTTAGAAGTTCTTCTTTCAGAGTATTCTAGAAGATTTTCATCCAGACTCTTTGAATTTTCAAGAAATTTATCTTCCAGACTCACCGATATTTGTTGAAGTTCTTTCAGACTCACGGAATTTTGTTAAAGTTCCTCCTTCAAACTATTCGAATTTTCCAGAAATTTATCTTCTAAGTTTATCGAACTTTGTTGGAGTTCGTCTTTCAAAGACTTTGTAGTTTCTTCAAATTTATTCATAATCGAACTCAAGTCGATTGCTGAAACTTCGAATAAAAACGTTTCCGGGTATTCTCCTTCTTCAATCAGTCCATCTGAAAGTCTTTCCTGGAGTACGGCATTCTTACTCATGTAGTCAACATTACCGAACTGGAAATGATATCAGACTACATGTTACCTAAATACTCATACGAAAAACCATTCAGAACACAGCTCAAGTGGGACGAATGGGACTCGGGAGTAGAATCACTATCATCTGGCAACATCATCTGGTACACAGATGGCTCCAAAACAGAGATAGGAACTGGAGCAGGAATACATGGAGTGAAGCCAAATAGAAACGTAATACTTCCACTTGGCAACAACACCACAGATGAATCTAGACAGTGGGTACAAAAGAAAACACATCTACATTCTTTCTGATAGCCAGAGTACAGTACAGTACAGTACAGATTAAGTCAAAGCAGGTATGGGAATGCCTTCAGAGCCTCAATGAACTGGCAAAACACAAGGTAACACTTGTGTGGGTGCCTGGACACAGAGGAATCGAAGGTAATGAAAAAGCAGACCAACTTGCCAGACGAGCTTCTGAACTACCATTCACAGGCCCAGAACCGGTGTTTGGCATCAGCAAAACCCGATGCGGAAACCTAATAAATGAATGGAAGAAAACAAAACACCAAACATATTGGGACCAAATCGAAGGGCATCGACACAGCACAGCCATGGTGAGGCACTTAAGCCAAACACTGACGGCTGACATTCTCAACCTGAACAGACCTAAGATACGCATACTTACCGGCTTACTAACCGGACATTGCGCCCTTAGGAAACACCTGCACACCATGGGAATGAACAGAGAAACCGTGGAGTGCAGACTTTGTGGTGACGAGGAGGAAACAGCCTCTCACATCATCTTCGAATGCGACGCGCTGTACAACAAGCGCTACAGAATATTCGGACAGACCAACCTAGTGAATAGATTACTAAACCTGATAAAAGATACGGGCCTATTTAACTAGGAACTACTGACGACAGAATACAATAGACCCCAGTTGGTCTCAGTGTTAAGGGTCACCCTCACGGGTAAACCCTGCGTCTGGCTCGTCAGCCTCAAACCAACCAACCAACGGCATTCTTTCCGGTTGTTTCTAACTCACTCTCCTTTAATTCTTGCTTCAATTCACTAACTTTAAGGTCAACTAGGTGAACTCTCCTCGGAAACATTTTGTTTTTTATTTTCTTTAACCGAGATATCAGTCTATTATTTATTTCGCACAATAAGTTTTCAGTTTATTATCCCGCGACGCACAAAACTGTCCACTTCGCAAACACTTAAATGTTCAACGGGTTACTAGTCTATTAGGCGCGATAACCGTCTATCAGTTTTTAACACGGCGAACACTTATTTAATTTAAACATCCGACTTATGACACCAAATGTAGTATAAACTAAATTTGGTAATTTATTTAAAACTCGTCTTGAACAATAATTTATATCACAGTCACTATTTCAAATTTATCTTTACTATCGCTCTCTGTCTGCGGACTCTCGAACTCTATTTGCCACTCTCTGCGACTATCTATCTGCCCTCTCCGGTCTAGCGCCTTATATACCCAGATGCAGATTCTTTTCACAGTTCTCGATTTATCGGGACTATAGAACGACTCATATGGATGGCTCTAGAAGCGGATAGAAGCGATTGATTCCATTCGAGCTAGTTATCGGCGATGAGTCATAGTTGTTGATCCGCTAGCCAGCACAAGTTGTTTATTTAGAAGTCGAGGGTACATAATTAATTAGGCGATGAGTGCCGGCCTCGAAATCGTTGCTTATAAATGCTATATCTCAATAAAATTATATTATTTTTACGTATTGTCAATAACTGTTACTAGGATTTGAAAATGTGAAAGAATACGGGGTACCCTTTTCCACCAAGTGGAAAATAAAAGGCAAACATCTGTCAGAAAACAACTACTTCCCTGCCTAATACCACAACGGACATTGAACTACATCTGACAAATATTTGTGCAACGTTCTTCCAAGAAGACCCAATTGCAAGTGCTTGTCTTGTAATTAAACAGAAGATTATCCTTCATTTTGCTGGGAATGACCACCTGCAGACATGCATGTTTCGAGGTTTATTGTCTCTCATCAGTGACAGGGTAGGTCGGACAACATTATAATTGTCAGATGTAGTTCAATGTCCGTCGTGGTATTAGCCAGGGAAGTAGTTGTTTTCTGACAGATGTTTGCCTTTTATTTTCCACTTGGTGGAAACGCTTAGAGAGAAGGGTACCCCGTATTCTTTCACATTGTTGATACCTCTCTGGCACAATATATTCGAACTCGTTCGAATTTTATAGGATTTGAAAGTTAAACTGAAATAACTCATGAAATAATCATCCGCATCATCCCCCTTATTTATCCAAATACTTCACAAGTGTGAAGATATTTATTGATTGAATAGCTGGTAAAAAATTATCTCCTCTCGCCCTCCTCATCGAACAAGTTATTGAATATAATATTTGCGATTACCTCACTATATGGGAATGAAATGAAAAAACGCATCTTGAATATTTTATTCACCTGAAGAGGTATATTCTAATTCTGAGTAGTTAGTTAATAAATATATAATAGATAAATGAACTTACAAAACCTGTAGAACTGTAGTTTTTACATTCTATATACAATTATTACCATGGTGAGTTTAAAAAAAAATAATCTTATATTGTTATTCATTGTTTTTGGGGATATCAACATCTGCATTATTCTTATTCCCAGCATCGTCAATTACATTCAATAAGTTAGATGGATATCGTATTTCCCGATACCTCGAGTATCTCCTATACCAGATAAAACTAGCCACGTGTGCACAATATCCTAATGTCCAGATTTATGAATACAAGAAGTGTTCACAAAAGTAATATTTGATTATTTGTTGTATGAAAAGGGGGAAGAGAGATTCAAAGTATTTGAATGCGGGTGGCTGTAAATCAAGGGGGTGATAGGGGTGGCTGGAAATAAGGGGAGGTGATGGGGAAGATAATTTCATGAGTAATTTCAGTATAACTTTCATATACCAGTAACAGTTTTGGGCAATTCGTAAAAAGTATATGATTTTGAATTGCCATCATGTACAGGAAAAACTATCATGCTGAACAAACTGAGAGTTTGAAATCAAAGTTGATTTTGATACATTTACATAAATGTCACAAGTGTGTATGCTGGGTATATGGTGTAGAGGACTTATAATAATGTTTCCATTTTCAGAGTATTTTGCGGAAATACAACCAAAAATTTATTGCATATAAAGTTATAAAAATGTATAGCATGGTACAACATTTAAATATTTAAAATGCTAAAACTATCTCAAGCCACGGATGGATTGGGAGGGAGTAATATTGCATTGAGCGGCGAGGGGTTTACCCCTGCCCTGCTGAGCTGTCAGCGGGCGGGCAAAACCAGCTCACACCTGCCCTGGGACAGGCCCTACGGTGTTGTGTAGGAGAATAAGTGCTGTAGGTGCTAAGTCGAAGTTGTTGACTTCCCCACCTCCTCCAAGTTATGTGTGGGGTATCGTTTGCTTATTCGTAAGGCATCGAGTTATTGGATACATGTATTATTGGGGTTTAAGTGATCTCCCGGGAAAACAGTGAAAAAACCGGGTTCGATCATTGTCCTGGTTTCTTGTGTGGTTTATCACTCGTTTTCTGGAATCTCGTGAAAAATACCAGTGCCTGGTAGATGCCTTCTTGGCCTGTTATGGTGGGCTCGGACTGCTGTTATATCCCTGGTCAGCGAACTTCCAAGGATGTGATATCTGTAGAATTCATCCGATTGTTGTTTGATCAATTCCTCGATGGATTGAATATCGGCTAGGTCCCTCAACGCATCTAGCCGAATGTACCTGTTACTGTCTGTGACGATACGAAGTACTTTGTTTTGCATCCTCTACAATCTCTGTATGTGAATTTTGGGGAGTCTTATATATTAATACCTTGTTATCCATGGACAGCTTGGAATTCCTGGCTATCAACGGGTATGACCTTTTGACTGCTGCCGCAGCTCGCTGAATTGCCAAGCTGACATGCCTACCAAGTTTCAACCTTTTGTCCAGCTGTACTCCCAGGTACCTCACAGAGTCCAAGTTGTCTATCCGGTTTCCCAGAGCTCTGAATCCACCGGCGATCTCCGCCAGTATTGGTTTGCGTTTCTTTGTGAATATCATGAGCTCTGTTTTTGTCGGATTCAGCACGATCTTGTTACTCGCCAAATACGGCACAACCTTCCGCTGTAGGTGTGTTTTTATCCTCACCGCGGCTGCGTTGCACGAATGCGCTCTGGCGTAGATTGCCGTGTCATCGGCATAGATTGCCGTGTCATCGGCATAGATGGCCGTGCTAGTATTGGCGAACATCGGAAAGTCATGTGTATAGCGAGTACAACATCGGCGTCAAGCTCGATCCCTGTGGTACACCTGCTTCGGCCTTTTTCGTTGTGCAGCTGGTTTCATTCACCCTGACCCTGAAGGTACGAGTCCATAATTCTTACCATGTGATCAAGTATGCCTGCTCGTAACATCTTCAGGCCTAGACCTTCTATCCATACGGTGTAAAACGCCTTACCATTACAATTACTGAGCTAAGATCTCGGTTAAAGCCCTCCCTCACCTCGTGGACAATCCTGGCTACCTGAGAGGTCGTTGAGTGACCTCTCCTGAAACCGAACTGCTCCTTCGAGATGAGCGAGAGCCCTTCTTCGATTTCCCGAAGTCTCTTCAACAGGATCATGTCCATCACCTTGGCCACCGCACTGAGCAGCGAGATGGGACGGTAGCTTTCGACCCTTTCTTCGGGTTTTCCCGGCTTCAGCATAGGGATAATCTCCGCGACCTTCAGACATTTCGGGTAGTGCTGCCCCTTTATTATACCATTTATTATATATATTAGTTGCACTAGAGACTTTCTCGGGAGGTTCCTGAGCAGAACTGCGTCAATCCTGTCTATGCCACCTTGGCCACCGCACTGAGCAGCGAGATGGGACGGTAGCTCTCGACCCTTTCTTCGGGTTTTCCCGGCTTCAGCATAGGGATAATCTCCGCGACCTTCAGGCATTTCGGGTAGTGCTGCCACTTTATTATACCATTTATTATATATATTAGTTGCACTAGAGACTTTCTCGGAAGGTTCCTGAGCAGAACTGCGTCAATCCTGTCTATGCCAGGGGAGTCTTTTCATTGTATTTCGAACCTCCTCAAAGTTCGTCATTAACTTCGAAAAGGTTCTGCCGTTTAAGCTTTCTTTCGGAGCGTTCCTGAATGTTCTGACTCCCCGCGAAACCTCTTCATGTTCTTGGGTGAGGTCTGCACTTGTCTGGAATGCACTCTGGAAGTACTCCCCAAACACCGTTGTTGTCCAACGAGTACTCCCAGATTGTTCTCCCGTTCGGATTAGGGTAATTGACGCAGTTCCACTCGGGACGCCTCGCGTTAAAATCTCCAGCGAGCAGCACTTAATGCCCGCTGTTACAGAGACTATCAATATCCACCGCCGTGAACCTGTTATTCGGGGGATTATATACCGCATATATCCTCGTTCCTTTTACGAGCTACATGCCCACGTGTTCTATAGAACATTGCCTCTGAGGAAGAGGTACATGCGGTACACTTTTCCTCACGAGGATCGCGACTCAGCCCCCTCTCACCGCATTAGGGCGGTCTGCCCTGATGGTAGCATAACCCCTGAGTTGCAGCTTATGCTCTGGCTCAGACAGAAGCATCACGTCAATTTCATGTCTGCTAACGAAATCAGCTACAAGGTGGTACTTGCTTCTGATTCCTTTCACATTGAGCATGCACACCTTGATAGGCATTCAGAGGCCGTAGCTTTGGATGTTTTCCATGAGTCTCCAGAAGACTAGGAATTTATCACCGCTGCTCCGGGCACCCCTCAAGCCCTTAATTAACCCCTCAATGTTGAGGAGTTCGCCTATGGCTCGATGTCTTTCCATAAAGCCACCTAGAGCATTTGTATTGCCTGGCTGACTTTGTCTTTGTGCAATATTGGAATTATAGGGATGGGATTGCCGTTCTCTTCTCTCTGAAGTCTCCTTCTCTCCCAGACATTTTCCTGTACCGGAGGGGCTGGTTTATATTATGCCATGGGGTTGCGGAAGAGAGTAACAGAGTATTTGTGAGTCGGAAACGTATTTTGAGACTGTGTTTTTATATTGACTATCGAGACAGTTGCAAACCAGTATTCATAAGAGAGAAATTGCTAACTGCTCTATCTAGAAGCCGTTAAAGTTTCATATCCTTTTTGTAAATAATGTCAATATTAATATATACCGGGTGGCTACGGAAGTATTGCCTACGGAATATCTCAGTTATTGTATGAAGTAGGTTTGTGAAATTTGGAGCGTCGATATAATGACATAAGAGCTAGAATTTGAGCATATTGACATGTCGAAGTTAACTTCCGGTCTGACCGGAAGTAACATCAACTTTCTTATTTTAAATGGAAACCCTATTTTTTTCTTTTCGCTTTATTCAGCATTCAATTCCCTTTCTAATGACATATCACAAGTTGGTATCTAACCAGAAACTAGATCAGAAAAAAATTATTATTGAAATTCACCGAGTAGGCCGTGGAAGCAAAATGAAAGCCAAAAATTGAAAAGTTGGCTATGGAAACCATACGTCACTTGATAACAGTTGCTCTTGCTCTATTATCGCCATACGCAAAAATAACATTAAAAATAATGTGGAATGATAAATTATATCCTGTAGGTTCTAGGTTAAATAGGAACATAAACGTACTTGGTCTGTGCCATCGTCCATAGATATTCTAATATCTACCTAAGGACGATGTTTGTGCTATTCAGAATAATCATTCCATTGCAATAATCATTCGAACCAAAATATTGACAAGTAGGCTGATTAAGATGTATTTTGGAATGAAACAAAAAAGAAACGAGAGCTCTCACGAACGCTGCTATCCATATTCTATTGACGTTTGAAGTAGTGTTTTTGATTCTGCCAGGGTTTGGAAATCGAAATCAGTTAGTGGAATATTCAAAAAATGCCCCGTTATTCACGAACCGAACAAATTGACATGCTTCTCATTTATGGTGAATGTTTAAAAAATTCGTATGCCGCTGAACGATTGTATTTAGAGCGATATCCAGGGAGGCAGCAACCGTCAAGAAGGTATTTCCAGTGGCTTGGAGAAAAATTAAGAGCTGAGCCTGATGTTCACGAAGACCAAGAAGTATTTGTTATTAATGAGGAAACTGAAATTAATGTATTAGCTTTAATACAATATGATAGCACAATTTCCTCAAGGCAGATTGGCGCCGAATTAGCTATAAGTAAGGACTCTGCTAGGAAATTTTTTAAAAAACATCGATTTAAATCCTTCAAGTATCAGTTGCATCAACATTTGTATGAAAATGACGGTGAAAGGCACCTGGAATATTGTAATTGGTTTCTTCGACAAAATGCTGAGAATCACATATTTAACTATTATATCTTGATTACGGACGAGTCAAGATTTACCAACAATGGATTATTTAACAGGAATAATACTAGGTAGGTACTGTACTTTATTTGGATTATTGTCGATAGTCGAAGTGTAAAGTGCTAAAAGTGTGCACGGTCTTTTGTTTCAGGTACTGGGCGATAGAAAACGAGCACCGGTTTCGACAAGGTGGCTTCCAGGAGAGATTTGGTGTGAATGTTTGGGCAGGAATAGTTGGAACTCATATTGTTGGCCCCATTCTTTTTCAAGGCCAACTAACCGGAGAGAGATACTTTAATTTTTTAACGAATGAAATTTCGGAATTCATTAACAACCTACCAGCGGAAATAACTGAGAGAACGTACTTCCAGCAAGATGGCGCCCCTCCGCATAATTCAAGAATAGCGAGAAATTATCTTCAAAATCGCTTTCAAGAGAGACTTATAACAACCCATGGTCCAGTCAGGTGGCCACCAAGGTCACCTGATCTTACTCCGTGCGACTTTTTTCTATGGGGGCATCTTAAAAATAGGGTGTATTCCACACAGCCTACAACTCTACATGAGCTAGAAGTAAAAATTCGTAGAGCTTTCCAAGATATCACGCCCCAAATGTTGAGAAACGTTTTACATGAAAATATCACCAGAGTCAATAAATGTATTGACGCTGAGGGAATGCATTTCGAACATTTGTTTTGAATTTATTTTATCTTTAATACTATCAATTTGAATTTTTTTTTTCGATAAATCTGTTTTTTTGTTATTTGAATAATAATAATTGGATTTTTTGGTATTTCATTTCAAAAAATTACTTTCTATTATATCATTCGAAAGGAATGGTTATGCTGAATAGTACAGGCAAGAAAAAGTTGTATGTTCCTATTTAAGTTATGGACCTACAGAGTATTGTTTTTTTCCCAATTTTTCCAATATTTTTTTGGCGGCTTTTTATAACGCCGACGAATGAAAATAAAATATCACAGTAGAGCAACTGTTATCAAGTGACGTATGGTTTCCATAGCCAACTTTTCAATTTTTGGCTTTCATTTTGCTTCCACGGCCTACTCGGTGAATTTCAATAATAATTTTTTTCTGATCTAGTTTCTGGTTAGATACCAACTTGTGATATGTCATTAGAAAGGGAATTGAATGCTGAATAAAGCGAAAAGAAAAAAATAGGGTTTCCATTTAAAATAAGAAAGTTGATGTTACTTCCAGTCAGACCGGAAGTTAACTTCGACATGTCAATATGCTCAAATTCTAGCTCTTATGTCATTATATCGACGCTCCAAATTTCACAAACCTACTTCATACAATAACTGAGATATTCCGTAGGCAATACTTCCGTAGCCACCCGGTATATATATATATATATATATATATATATATATATATATATATATATATATATATATATATATATATATATATGGGTAGTCTTGTTTGCTGACTAGTTAGGAAATGAGTTTTTTAATATTTACTGGGAGTAAAACATCATTGATAACAACCAAGAGTAACGTGGATGCACACTCATTACTGATGATACATTATATATGAATTTTACACATTTCATATATATATATATATATATATATATATATATATATATATGTGTTCAGATAGGTTTCCGCGGTCAGATATTTGAAAAATAAAAGTTCGGGTTGAACCGCGTCTAGAATTTGTTGAAATTCGACGTTTCGGCTCCGATTTTGGAGCCATTTTCAAGAACTGAAAAAGAAAGAAAATTAATAAATGGTTGAAACGCTGAGGTCTCAATCTGCCTACTCCTCAGGTATAATTACGTTAGGTTTTTGTGACTTGACGTCGGGGTCTCAATCTGCCTACTCCCCATGTCTCGTCACTGGTTCTCTCTAAGGTCTCAATCTGCCTACTCCTTCGAGAGAACTGAGGAATTGTGGGTTGAGGAACTGTATTTATAGTGGACGTGGCTGTAATGGCCGTGTGCAATGTATTGGCGCGAGGTGAACTATGGGCGGGAACTGAGTTGGCGCTAGATGAGCTGTGTGCGGGAACTTGGTTGGCGCTAAGTGAGCTGTGTGCGGGAACTGGGTTGGTGGGAAATGACTTGATGCGTGCAATGAGAAGCTTCCAGGTATTGGAAAGTCTACGTCCGTCGTCGCGAGTGTTGAGGCAATTGGGGCGCTTCTCTATCTCAAGGGCTTCTCGGATGATCCTGGTTTGCAGAGTTTTCTCGGTGGAAATTGTTTTTGTGTTTTTGAAGTCTATTTTGTGACCTGTGTCTTCTTGATGTTTATAAAGTGCGGAAGTGGAAGATCCCTGACGCACAGCAAGTTCGTGTTCGTAGACTCTGGAAGTTACTCGTCTGTTAGTCTGGCCAATATAACTTCTCGGGCAGTCTGAACAAGGTATTTCATATATACCTTGAGAATCGTTTGGTATTGTGTCCTTGGGAGATCTGAGGAATTTGGATATTTGGTTGTTGGCCGTGAATATTGTTTTTATCTCGTGTTTTCTCAAGATATTACTGATTTTGTCTGTCACACCTTTGATGTATGGTAGGAAAGCTTTGTGTGGCTGAATACTCTCTAGTGGATCATTTGTTTTTGGAGGACGGGTCAGTTGATGGCGGATAGACTTGTCGATTAGCGAATTGTTGTAACCATTTTGAAGTAAGGCTGATTTTAGTTTGTCCAGCTCTTGTGGTCTATTCTGGTTGTCGGTAAGCTGAATTGATCTGTATATCAGGGAGTTCAATACGGAGTTTGTTTGTGCTGGATGGTGATGAGAGTTTGCGTGTAGGTATCGGTTGGTGTGGGTCTGTTTCCTGTGTGGGTGAAAGAGTTATTGGATTTCGTGATGAGAACGTCCAGGAAAGCTAGGGAGTTGTTCATTTCGGTCTCCATTGTAAATTTCATGTTGGGATGGATATCGTTCAGGTGATCTAAGAACGTGTTTAAGATTTCGTAACGAAAATGTCGTCAACGTATCTGAACCAGCAAGTGGAAATCCTTTGAAACTAATGCTTCTTCACATGCTTACCACACATGTCATGGTGGTTACTTGAGAATACCAATCCACAAGACTACAAAATGCGAAGATTCTCCTCTCTACAATGCATTAAGTTTCTACAACAAACTGTCAGCGGTAATAAAGAATTATGATTGTGACAGAATATTTTTTACCAAACTAAAATGCCTGCTCATTGAACAATGTTATTATTCTCATCAAGAATATTTGGACGACCCATTGCAATTTGTTTAGTTTTTAATCTGTCTGTCTGTGTTATACTACTGTCATTTTATTTTGTGATAAATATGGTTTTAATTTTACAGAAAAATAATATTCTTAACAAAACAAAGAGTTATTTTAATATGTTTCTTGTGTTAGGTTGTTTATTCTGTTTTTGTGGTAACTTGTCGTTTAAGTTTACTTAATAATCGTGGTATATTTATATTTTTGTGTTATATATGATTTACCGTCTGCACATACGTGTACTGTGGGATATCGATATAATTTACACATATTTATGTTTTATATGAGTTACCATATTTATATATTTTTTTCCATTAGGAATTTCTCAAACAGGCCCTGTCTCTGGAGCCCCGACACTTCCGGAGGGCGCGCTGGATCATTTATCCCAATAACCACTCCCTGCGCCGTGGGGTAAGTGACTTTTGGGTCCGAAAATCATGTGCCCTGAGCAGGCGAAGTGAACCATGAATTGCAGCCTTCTGGATAAGCCAAGATAAGTATTCAATGTTCTTGAAGAAGACCCCATGCATTGGCTTATCCTTATGTAGCTGTAGGAGCATCTTACTCTCCGCAGCTTTGACGTGGGCTTTCTGCTGAACGGGAGTTTAGGTTCGTCCGTTCAGCGTCGAATAAGAGACCGAGTTCATCGGCTGCACGGGTTGCTGCCTTGAAAAGAAATGCTCCAATCCCTACTTTTTCACGATCGCATACCAAGCAGAGAGGGGGATCTGAACTCCTGATTACTTTACAGGCTCCATCCAGCACCATTCTGTTGAGTAGAAACTCCAAAATCGAAAGTCCACGGCCTCCCCGTTGTCTGGGGAAGTATAACCGTGGAACGGACGATTTAGGATGCAAGCTTCTATGGAGATGCATCCTCTTGCGAGTTTTAACATCGAGTTATCGCAGCTTCTCCTGAGACCATTTCATTACTCCAAAGGAGTAAAGTAGAATCGGATCTGCGAGCATATTAGTAGCAGCAACTTTGTTCTTCCCCGACAGTTCTGATGACCAGATTTGTTGGAGTTTGTGCTGATACTTGACGCGGAGAGAGTTTTAACAGTAGCTACCTCTTGGGTGTGGCGTTGTTCCACCCCTAGGTAGGTGTCTCACCGGCATCCAGGTGATGTAGGATTCTTCCGTCTACGAGCTGAACGTCCTCTCCTTATTCCTCGCATCGTCCTCTTTTGAGATGAACATTTGTCGATCCCTAACTCCATTCCGATAGCATGCGTGTACTCATGCACTACCCTTAAGGACTGATGAAGATCCTGTTCTCCGGAGGCATAACGTTTAGTTCATCCATGAAAAACAGATAGGTGACCTTAAAGTAAGGGAATTGAAGCAAGAATTAGAGAAGCGTGAATTAGAAACAACTGGAAAGAAGGCCGTACTCCAGAAAAGACTCGCAGTTTTTTAATCGAAGTTTTAGGAATCGACTAGAATTCGATTATGAATAAATTCGTAGAAAATACCAAGTCTCTGAAAGACGAACTCCAACAAAATTCGAATAATTTGAAGGAAGAACCTCAACAAAATTCCGTAAGTCTGAAAGAACTTCAACAAAATTCGGTCAGTCTGGAAGATGAATTTAATAAAAATTCTGAGCCTGGAAGAAAAACTTCTAGAAAAGTCAAATAGTATAAAAGAGGAACTTGAGAAAATGTGAAGAGCCTGGAAGAAAAATTTAGAAGAAAAGCTTGAAAAAAGTTCGAAAAATCTAGAAGTGAAGCTTCTGGAAAACTTGGAGAATTTGAGAGAAGAGCTTCTAGAAAATTCAAAAAGCTTGAAAAAAGAAGTTTGCAGTGTGGTGAATCGGTTGGAAGAAAGAATGGGAACTGTTGAAACAAAGATAGAGAAAATCAAAGATAACATGGAGGAAGAAATGAAAAAGATTAAGAAAACGGTCCATGATGAAATAAAAGGCGGAATGGAGACAAAAATCGGCAGTATAAAGGAAACAATTAGTGAGCTGAACAAAAGTTCATTGCTGGACTCGAGTTTGGACTTAGATAAAGTCCAAAGAGGAATAAAAGATTTCAAGGTCAGTACGGAATCAGGAAAGCTCTCATTGAAACCGCCTCAGTTCGACGGAAATACTCGATGGGCAAACTACCGCTGACAATTCGAAGCTGCTGCCAAAGCAAACGGCTGGAATGCTGTGGATAAGGCTACAGACACTGGCATTGCGTGACAAAGCAACAAGTTTTACAAACTGTCACCGCCCAACAACAGGAGGACTAGGAACAGCTAGGAACTTGGAACTTCGCTATGGCCAAGCTCACCTAGAACACGTACACCACTCACAGCTGAAGAACCTATGCCAGAAATCAAGGGAATCTTTGCAAGAATTTGAAGCAGACATTGCACGCTTGGTTCGTCGTGCGTACCCAGCTACACCAGAAAATGTAATGGAGCGACAAGCAGTTCAGGCATTTTTGAATGGGCTTCGTGACCAAGAAACGACACGCGCTTTGGAATTCGAGTTTGCGAAACAATACTGCAAAAGCCAGAGCAACATCCGAATGGTAGGGGAAGATCCACAGGAGCTATCTAATATTGAGGCTGTCGTGAGAAAAGTGCTAAAGGAAGTTATGCCTGAGAGAATACTGATTCGATGCCGAAATTGTAGAAAACTTGGGCACGTGCGTAGCAAATGTCCAACATTAAAAAAATCGACAACAACGAAGGACAAGAAGTAGCAATCGTCAGCCCGTATCCAACAAGCCCCAGCTGTCCTTTAAATACACGACAAAGGGGTATTCGTAGACGGTCTCATTAACAACGAGCCTCGTACTATGCTCCTAGATACGGGGCGACTAGGACGATTCTTGGGCCTACATTTGCCAAAACACCGGCAAGAATAAAATCATCGAATTGGAAGCTACGCACATCAGCAGGAGAGCCGGCAACTGTGTATGGTGAACTTCTGGTTGAACTGACTTTGGGCAGTACTAAACTGAAACACCAGGCTCTAGTAGCGGATATCGAGGATTATGCAATCAAAGGGATGGACATCATAAACTCCAGAGGGTTCGAGTTGAATTTCAGAGACGGCGTCCTACGAGGGAAAAGAGAAGAGAAGAGAAGAATGCCAAGACTCGTTCAGGTAGCTGAAAGGAGCATTGATCAACGCACCAATTCTAAGCTAACCCCTTCCGGACGGGACGCCAGTAACGTGGGACTTGGAGCTGCCCTGTCTCAGATCCAAGAAGGAGAGGAGAAGGTCGTGGATACTTCAGCAAGACCCTCAGTAAACCGAAGCGGAATTACTGTGTCACTAGATGGGAGCTGTTGGCTGTTGTCAAAGGAGTGGAATATTTCTACAAGTACGTGTATGGGAGAAGATTCCTTCTGAGAACTGACCATGGAGCTCTCAAATGGCTTTTAAAGTTAAAGAATCCCAAGGGTCAAGTGGGATGTTGGATCGAGAGGCTCCAAGAATTTGACTTTGAGATCGAACATCGAGCGGGGACCAGTCATAAAAATGCGGATGACTGTTCGCACTGCCGACGAGTAGAGGAGGAGGAGGCGACACTCTGCAGAACTACGGCGGTGGATGATAACTGGAATAACAACAAGATCCAGCAAGACCAAGAGAAAGCAGATCTTGGTTTAGTCCTCGGCTGGAAGAAGATCAATCGAAGACCGTCGTGGCAGGAAATAGCCAGTTGTTCTCCAGTCGTTAAATCTTAATGGAACTCCCTCACCCTGGACAATGGAGTCCTGAAGGTTGTGTTGGAGTCGGAGGATAGTGGGAAAAAAAAGACGTCTGATAGTAGTTCCCAGGAGCAGAAGAGAGGAAGTGCTTCGAGAAATCCATGATGGGGTCACCGGAGGACATCTGGGAGTGAGGAAGACCCTCCAGAAAGTGAGGCAACGGTTTTACTGGGCCAATTGTCAAGCTGACGTCAAGGACTGGTGCAGCAAATGTGCTGTATGCGCTGCTAGCAATGGGCCTCGAACAAGACCTAAGGCCCCGCTGCGCCAGTACAATGTAGGCTGCTTCATTTGAATGGATCGCCATTGATATCGCTGGCCAGTTCCCACAATCTGATCACGGGAATAAGTACATCCTTGTGGCGAAGGACTACTTCAGCAAGTGGGCCGAAGCCTATGCCCTACCTAACCAAGAAGCCATTACCATTGCCGACGTCTTAGTAGAGAAGTGGACTTGTCGATTTGGCGCTCCGTTAGAGCTGCATTCGGATCAAGGGAGGAATTTCGATTCAAACCTGTTCCAGGAGATGTGTCAGATGCTGAACATCCGGAAAACGAGGACCACAGCTCTACATCCGCAGTCCGATGGAATGGTGGAGTGGATGAAATTTCGAGTCAAACCTGTTCCAGGAAATGTGTCAGATGCTGAACATCCGGTGGAATGATGGAGCGGATGAATAAGACGATAAACCGCCACCTGTCCAAGGTAGTCTCTGACCACCAGAAAGATTGGGATCAGTATCTCAATTTATTCCTGATGGCCTATCGTTCCGCAGTTCATGGGTCAACCGGCCAAACCCCTGCTAGTGTTATTATGGACCGAGAGCTGCGACTTCTATGTGACCTGAAGTTTGGGACGCCACCAGGACAAGACAGTGCGGGAGATGACTTCGTCAGCAAACTACGACAGAGAATGGACGACATCCATGAACGGATCCGTTTGAACATCCAGAGTGCCAGCGACAGAATGAAGGAGACCTACGATATCAAGGCCGATGCTGATGGATATCAGATAGGTGATCTTGTCTGGCTGTACAACCCTAAACGTCTTCGTGGACTATCACCGAAGCTTCGGAACTCGTGGGAAGCTCCATATAAGATCATGAAAAGAATAAACGACCTCGTCTATCGAATATATAAGCCACCACGAGGAAAACCTAGAGTAGTCCACTTCAAAAGATTGTCCCCTTGCGCCGGAAACCACGACCAAGTCCGCACCGTCAGATAACCGGAGGATGAAAAGACGTTTCAGAGGTTCATGCCCCTGTACTCGAACGGACAGAAAGTTCAATATGGAGTAACCCGAGAGGAGCCACGAAATATTTTCAAGGTGCCTGCCGATTACGCGTTAGATCACTGTGTGGCAGAAGAGTCCAAATGTCCAGAGGCATCGCCGTAGTATTCTCCAAGAAGTCGGTCGATTCCAGGAACTGCGAGAACAGAATCTGGAAGTTGGAGGGGTTTTACAACTGAGGGAGGGCCAGAGAAACATCTACTATCTGGTTACCAATTTCTCACATTTCACAACGTGCTATTGAAGGTATTTGATGAATCATTCCCCATACAAAAATTTAAATTAAACAAAAAAAACCCTGGATTACAACAGGATTGAAAATTTCTTCGAAAAATTTACGGTCACTGCATAACATAAGTAAGTTTACTGATAATCAATGTTTTCATGAGTAGGTACTTTAATAACTATCGTAGAATATATAGATCCACTATTAAGAGAGCAAAAATGCACTATATGAATCAAATCGGCAAATCAAAAAATAAAATGAAAGATGCTTGGTCTATCATCAGTGATATTACAGGAAAATCTGCAAAAAAATATGGAATATCACTCAGTCCTGATAAAATCAATGATCATTACTGCTCTATACCACAAAACCTAAGTCAGAATATAGTAATTCCCTACGATCCCTCAACAAATCTTGAAGATGTCATAATTGAAGAAACCCTATCTTTGTCATTCCATTGTATAAAGGTAGAGATTCAGATGATCCGTCGAATCATCGCCCAATCTCCATCATTCCAACTATAGCTAAATTAATTGAGAAACTGTTAAAAATTCGTCTGACCGATTTCCTAAGATGCCATAATATTTTAAGTAAAAATAAGTTTGGTTTTCAAAACAGTAAAAATACACATGATGCAATATTGTCATTTCTCTACGACATTTATGAAAAGTTGAATTCTGATAATATAGCTGCTGCGGTCTTTTGTGATCTATCAAAGGCGTTCGATTCTGTTCATCACAAATTATTACTGAGAAAAATTCAACATTATTATGGTTGCAGAGAATTGACATATAAATGGTTTGAGTCATACCTTCCAGAAAGGAATCAAATCAAACTACAGAACTATCTGAAAAAAAGGATATTATATCTGGAGTACCACAAGGATCAGTTTAGGGACCCATTATATTTTTATTATATGTTAATGAACTTGCAAATTTGAGGATTTCTGGAAAATTCACTCTATTTGCTGATGACACGACGATATTGTGGAATAGCAAAAACTCGAATAATTTACAAGACGCAATATCTACAGATATGAATAAAATCAAAAAGTGGTGCGATGTCTCAAAAATAAACATTATTTCATTCAGATGTTCTCTAGATGACCTAGCAATTGACAACAACTTAATGATCGAGAACAAGTCTAAAACTAAATTTCTAGGTTTACATATTGTATCGATTTAGAGACCGGCCCCGAGACCGGCCCTGATCTAATTAATTATGCACCCTCGTTCAACTACAACTGCATATCTGCTGGCGTACGGATCGCCGAGAACAAGCTGGAATAAATCGATTGTTCGATACTATTCGAAGAGCCATCTAGATGAAATGTTCTATACTCCAGAATAATCGAGAGAGGCTTGCGACTATATAACCGCTGGAGGACAGTCAGAATTCAGAGTTGGTAACAGTTCCAGAGTTCGCAGATAGAGACTGACACCGTAGAAATAAAATAGTGAAGTAATGTTTTAGTGAATAATTGTTGTAAATAGTGTTTTAAATAAATTAGGAAAATTAGTTAGTGCAGTTTTACCACATGTGTTGTCAGAAGTCGGATGTTTGAAATAAACAAGTGTTAAAGTGTTCGTCGCGTTGAAAAACTGATAGACATTTATCGCGCCTAATAGACAGTTAGTGAGTGACCCGTTGAACATTTGAGTGCAAAGTGGACAGTTTTGCGCGTCGCGGGACAATAAACTGAAAACTTTTTGTGTGAAATAAATAATAGACTGATATTCCGGCAAAGACAATAAGAGACAAAATGTTTCCGAGAAGAGTTCACCTAGTTGACCTTAAAGTTAGTGAATTAAAGCAAGAGTTAGAGGAGCGAGAGTTACAAACAACTGGAAAGAAGGCCGTACTCCAGAAAAGACTTGCAGATGGACTGATTGAAGAAGGAGAAGACCCCGAAACGTTCTTATTCGAAGTTTCTGGAGTTGATTTGAGTTCCATAATGAATAAACTCGACGATACCACGAAATCCTTGGAAAATAAATTTCTGGAAAATTCGAACAGTTTGAAGGAGGAACTTCAACAAAATTCTGTGAGTTTGAAGGAGGAACTTCAACAAAATTCGGTGAGTCTGGAAGATAAATTTCTTCAAAACTCGAAATATCTAGAAGAAAAGCTTCACGAGAATTCGAAAAATCTGGAAGAAAAACTTGAAGAAAATTCGAAAAGTCTAGAAGTGAAACTTCAAGAAAAGCTTCTAGAAAACTCTGAAGGCCTAAAAAGAGAACTTTGTGGTGTGGCAAATCGACTGGAAGGAAGAATAGGAGCCATTGAGACAGAGGTGGATAAAATAAAAGATGATATTGAGGATGAGATGAAAAAGATAAAGGAAACGCTCCACGATGAAATAAAAGATGGAATCGAGACAGAAATCGGCAGGATAAAGGAAAAATTCAGTGAATTAGAAAAGCGAATAGATTCTGCGCACACCCCAGAAACTTACAACAAAAACTCAAGGGTACTGTTGGTTCCAGTAATTCTGTTACATTTTCTGTTGAAATTTAATTCGAAGGAATACGTACATTTGGTGCATACTTATTTGTATATCATTATAGGTACCTGTATACTTCCTATTCCTTGAACTCGTTAATAATAAAAATATTTCCAAAAAATATTGCAATGGTACCTTGTAATAATAATAAAAAAAATGTTTCCGTCAACCGGCTGTACCTTTACTAGCACAATTCTCAGAAATCCTCGAAAGAATTTCCCATTTTTTTCAACAGGGTAAGCTATTCGCCACTTAGCCATGCCCTTTTCCCCATGAAATTCATTATCAACAAATACACAAGCAATAATGACCCGTAATGACCATTAAAAAAAAACAGCAACACATATATCAGACCAAGATAGATATACTGACGCCAAGAAACTAGTCGTCAACTAATCATAAAATGTAGGCAATTTGCAACACATTTACGATCGTCATATAGCTTCGAAATCATCAAAATCGTCTAGACGATACCATTGAGGCCTAATCGTCACTTCGGAATCCACTTTTCGTCAACTAATGGTCAAAATGTAGGCAACACATATACGATCGACGTATAGGCTCGGAATCGTCAAATTCGTGTAAACGACACGATTCATGCTCGATCGTGACTTCGGAATCCCGGCCCTGTTTCTGTAATCGGATCCAGAGATGACAGGGTCTTAGTGTCAAGATTCCAGGGACATTAGGTCTGTTTGTTGTTTCTGCATGAAATTTATTGTACACTACATCTTTTCGCATTACACCAGTGCGCGTCGATGAGTGTAGTAGAGAGTAGTGTAGTAAGTTTAACATGTGTTCGCTGCTGATATTGCGCCATTGCTAGGATTTTAGGTTAGGTTACGATTATTATTATTTGTCTTGAATAAATCTTCAAAATGGACAGTAATGATGAAGTCATAAAAAATTTCACGCATTCGGACGACGAATTATCAATTATGAGTTCGTCTGACGACGATCAATCAATGTGGTCAGCATTCTCATCTCGATTATTTATGGTAGCATTTTGGAAGTTTCTGGTAGCGCTAATTCAAAAGTATTTTTCGAATTATCAGCAGATGATCTTGATGGTAAACTAAAAATCAGATTCACCACAATAGTTCAAATTGAAATATCAAAATTATTTTAGTACTGATGCTAACTTCTCATTAGAATTACTCCAAAAAACATCCAATCTGCACTACACTTTTTACACCTCCTAATTATTAAGTGTTATACCTAGATTTGGTGGTAACTTATTTGAAATTATTGCGCTATAACATTTTAGCAACGAACTTAGTGTAAGTGTACACCAGCAATCATCAAACGGTATCAGTTTTACATGATCTACACTAGTGTACGAAATTGTAGGTATTGGAGACACAGCGAACAAACTTATTGTGATTGTTGTTAATTGAATTTACGGAATGTAAAACTTTTTAAATATCATTCTGAAGTAATATGGTGTCCATACCCAAGTGAAGGGCCAAATTTTTTGGAAAAATAACACCACACAAATTGTGTTATTTTTCTAAAATTATCTAAAATACCGTTTGAAAGTCAATAACTAGTTGTCGCAGAATAAAAAATTTCGTAGTGCAATATCAAACACTATTAATATGAATAATTTGACCATAATTCGTTTTTGTGTGGATAAAATCCTGAAAGATGAACACAATAATTCATTTATATCTAGTACCGAAGGCATGAAATTTTATATTGCAGTAAAGCGGGATAGGTACCTATATGCCTACCTAGATAGGTGTTTAATACTCTATAATAATATTTATAATTATTGTACTGCAGTTATGTACAACTACTCCTATTATTATCATTATAAGAAGTATCTTTAATTGTTAATGTATATCTTTGAATCCATTCTCGCATAGTGTTGATTCCAGTAATTCTGTGTTGCATTTTCGGTTGAAATTTACTTCAAAGGAATACGTACATTTGGTGCATACTTATTGGTATATCATTATAGGTACCTAAAAAATTATTAATATTGTTTCCGTCAACCGGCTGTACCTTTGAGAGCACAACCCTCAGAAATCTTCGAAAGAATTTCCCATTTTTTTCAACAGGGTAATCTATTCGCCACTTAGCTATGCCATTTTCCCCATGAAATTCATTATCAACTCCCAGTAAACTTTTGGGTTGCTCTGAAGGCCATTCTAAATAAAAAATCCCTATACTGCAAAAGTATGGATCATAGGTAAATAACGGGATGAAAACAAATACACGAGCAATAATGACCACTAAAAACAAGAGCAACACATATATCAGACCAAGCAGATAGATATACTGACGACAAGAAAATAGTTGTCGTTAACTAGTCGTAAAATGTAGGCAATTAGCAACACATTTACGATCGTCATAGAGCTTCGGAATCATCAAAATCGTCTGAAGTCTAGACGACACCATTGAGGCCTAATCGTCACTTCGGAATCCACTTTTCGTCAACACACATACGATCGTCGTATTGGCTCGGAATCGTCAAATTCGTGAAAACAACACGATTCATGCTCGATCGGGTCCATCTAAATCTACGATTGTCTCGCGACAGGAATGAAATTTGGTGCAATGACGTCATACGTCACCAGCAACTTGGATAGTTATGTAAGGTTAGATTGTGTCCCTTCCTTTTACTTCAAGAAATTAGGTCTATTAAACAATTGAACATATAGAATAGACAGTCCTTTTAATTACACTATGATCCTATATTTCGGAAATGATGTAAATGTTTTATAACTCTGAGAATGTAAAAACGGAAAAGTAAATAAACAATCTCCAAAGGTTAATGCATTACGTCAACGTCGTCAACACATATGCCATGACGTTATTGCACCAAATTTCATTCCTGCCGCGAGACAATCGTGAAATCATCATCATGTATTCAATCATAACGTACAAAATAGAAATCGTAAAGCATCATAATGCTACAGGATCATAACCGTAAAAATATAGAAACCGTAAAGCATCATCTTGATATATTTTTAAATAAAATGAACAATTTTCAAGGAAATCATTTTTATTTCATTTATTATCTATACAAAATAAATGTTACTGTACCCAAATAATTCGATTAACAGTCCAGGTTTTCATTATCAAGTATCTAATAATAATAGCTTTATTGTCCAACAGTAGAACCATTCAAAGAACAATTTATGCAGAAAGTTTTACATAACAATATAATTGAAAATGTAATTTATAATTGTTGATAGTTCTAGATTTTGGTATGAGCACCATTCTTAAACACAGAACAGACTCTCCCAACCTCACATAAATTTGGAAACTGACACACAAACTGAAAATTATAGAGGCTTTTTCAAAAACCTTGCACATTCTTCTTCAAGGAAAAAAGGTACATTATCTTTTCTTGCTGTCATCCTTTAACTTTTTACTATCAGACAAAATCTCTTATTCGTTAACTGGATAAAGGCTAATACTTATGTTCTTATAGATCCCGAACAGTCACCAACAAACCAACAACCAATGCTGAGTAAACACTTTCGAAAAATGAAGCAAAACCATCAATAATATTACTAGAATCTCTTAAGACTGTGTCAGTGAAAAATATGGTTGCATATCAGTTTTGTCATGAAGCAATTGCTTCTTAATCATCCATAGATGTATGGATTACACGTTTACTAAGGTAAGGTCTATGTCTTCCCTAGGTTTCACAAGTCTCTTGAAGACTTCTGCAGGTTGCTTGAAAGGGTCCAGCCGGTTGACAGAAATAATTAAAAAAAATACTATTTTTATTTGGAGATTTTCTGGAATTTCTTCTGAATTAACAATATTCATCTGTTAGCTCATCTAATTTATTGGGAAGTGCTTATTCCGTGTTACTGCTGTATCTGTTTCGGGACTGAAAGTGAACCAGTAACATCCAAAGAAAAGCAATCTGTAACTGATAAAACATCTTCAGATCCTGTAACTTCTGCACTACCAACAACGTCTAACCTTGAAAAGTATTGAAATCATTAAACAATTACGATTAGAAAATCCTCCTACATCAACTAGGTGTGAAATCTTCCAAAATATATTCTTTCAGTCTAAAATTTCCCCTGCTAATTCCTGATACTTCTGGTTTCTGGGAAAGAATGCATGGCATGGACACATTTGCAGATAAAAAATTGCTGTACTTTCTGCATTAAAGATTTTATTTATACCTAGCAGAATGTTTTACTGAACAAATTTCAAACAAAATGTAGATGTCACCAGTGACCCTGCCTAGGGTCACTAAATCAAGCGCAAGAATTCCTATCCACAACACTTCCCAATAGACAATCCGCATGGACCAATCAAAACACTATTTTAGTTGCGCCTGCGTGGTGTGCAATGTAATTTTAGGTTAAGTCGAGGATCAACTTGGATATCAAGGTCTGTGGAATAATTGTCAATTGACTGTCGCGTTAGCGTACTTTGACCACAGATTAGAGAACATACAGATAGGAAGGTTAGACAAGACAAACGAAATTAGAAAGAGATAGATTTGCACACCAATTTAAAACCCACTTTGAAGGCTGTCAGAATTTTAAGGTTAGGTTATGCCTTATGCCACAGATCATGCCAATCATGGAAACATTCTGTAATTTGTTTATCATATAACTTATTGAGCATGTCCAAAGTAAATAATTTATATTTAAAATATAGAATATATATAAAGATATAACTAAATAAGTTCACCAAGGTGCGATTTAGAGCCTTCCTGTTCATAGAAGAGAACATACGCCTCTCCACTCACGAGGGATTCAGATGAAATTGGGGACACGTAAATCATCATACTCATGCCATGTGTCAGCATAGGGATGTATACAGAAAGCAGTGTTGTGTCCGCTATAGGGATTCCCCCTATGATTAGACGACGTATAGAGACTGTTCAGACAAGGGGCTACGGTGTCTGAAGCATAATTACTCAAGTCCAAACCCTCCAAAGGAAATTCAATAGTGATATTTAACTTTCCTCTGAACCTATCTGTCGGAGAGAATCGTTTTAAATGGATTACTAATATGAGGGATTTCGTGCAATTCCTCCTCTCTTTATCTGTTTATCTTGTTATTGTATCGTTAACATTCGTCTTTTGAGGACAGGAGTATATTTTTGGATGTGAAGCAGTTGAGCTGATAATGCCTAAACAAAGAAGAAGTGGATTTCAATGCATGTACAAAAACTTTGGAAGACGTGCATCTTCTAATACAACAGGAATGTTAAAATTTCATAGGGTTCCTAAAGATGAAACAATGTGAGTATTTATTCTATCGTACAAATTAACAAAATCGCCTAAATAGGTAAGCTTTTGCTAGATAATATATAGAATTGATTACTACTATGTGAATTAAAAATTAAACGTCATTGTTTTCCATATTAAATTGAGGTAATGTTACATTTCAGGTGCAGGCTTTGGGTACAAGCTTTTGGACGAGAAGAACTTTGGGACAAGATACCTATATGCAATTTCTATGAGAAGTTTAGAGTTTGTAGCATGCATTTTGAAAATTGTATGTACGATAATCCCTCTGAAAAGTCACGTTTACTTTCTGAAGCAGTGCCTATCAAGTATGAAGCATGTCAAATACAATGTGAGTACCTACTTATTTCATTATTTGAATTGATGTAGCGAAATCTATAATAAAACAATAGTTTAAAATATTTTCACTTAAGCGATTTACAAAACCACGATTATTCACTGTACAACAGCTTCTTCAAGTGGAGGAAATATACTCAGTTTAAACTGTCGTTTTATTATGGATACTCATTTTATATTTATCACTATTTCATTTTGTTGGAAACCTGTTTCATATAAATGGCAGAAACAATGTTTTTGTATTTTCATTACATACTAAAACCTTTTTACAGATCATACTGATTTTGCAAGTGTACCAAGCACTTCCAGAAGAAGAGAGCATTATATAAATGTTGATAGTCCTATACCACCCAAGAAGATGAAAGTATTGCAGAATATCAAAATTCCTTCAACCTCTGATACCAGCACACTTTCAACAGTAGAATGCCTTGATGTACAGCCATCATTTTAGTCATCAGTTGAAACACAAACAACGAAAGATATGAAACCTTTTACCATTTCATTTATCAATTGGAAGAGATATTTTTTTCAAACATTGAAACATTTATAACAAATAATCCTGCCAATCATAGATATACTATATATAAAAGTCTCCCAAAATTCAACCACCCCTCCAAGAACTTTCCCTTTGAGTACCTCATAAAATTATTTTTACAGTTCAGAATTTATTATACAGGCCGTTTCTTTTATCATGTGGTACATTGCTATGTTCTAATCCGTAATAGATACAAACACGATTCAACGGGAAAAAAGGTAACTATTGTAGTGAGCAGTAAATTGGTCATAGAAAATTTACGAGGATTCTCGCCCTTCCCAACTTATACAGGGAAAACTGAAAATGCTGTTTTCGGTTTTTTAAGTTTAATTAAAAATTTATCATTACGCAGTTCTAGTACATTTTAAATACAATAAAACTTTCCCCTTTCATTTTTTTATATTTTCTGAAATAACCATTCTATTCGTAAAAAACCGAAAACAGCATTTTTAGTTTTCCCTGTATAAGTCGGGAAGGGCGAGAGTCCCCGTAGATTTTCTCTGACCAATGTACTGCTCACCACAATAGTTACATTTTTTCCCATTTAATCGTCTTTGTATCTATTACGGTTTAGAATATAGCAATGTTACCACATGATAAAAGAAACGGCCTGTATAATGAAAAATAGCAATATTAGCTTCAGAACTGTGCCTAAAAAAATTGAAAATTAGCTATTTTGATGAACTTGCAATAGATATCCAGAATGTATGATTGATTTCGAAGTAATAAAGAACTTATTTTTGCAAATATTTGTTTTCTTTCTACATAGAAAATTGTTCACCAAACTGTAGAAAACTGCTTTGTTCCAGACTGAAATTAGTGAAAGCCATTTGATGATATATCGAAGAATGGGTAATTAATTTTATTTTTGGGATGATTCCGATAAAAATCAAATAGTTAAACTACAAAGAACTACAAATGCATTCACTCCACAAGTTACAAATGCAATGGTTTCCTTACATTATTACAAACCTTTAACCCATTCATGAAATCTTTGTAACAGTTTACTTTGATAAAAGTTGTGATTAAAAAAAATATTAGTAATTTTGTTAAGAAGCTATTTACATGTGCAATTTTCTAATTGTAGAACAGGTTTAACCATATCTTGGAAAAGAATGCATTTTACATTAGCATAATTTAGTAATTTTCTAAATGTATATTTCTGCCAGAAATATCGTTCCGAACGCCATAAAATCGGTGACAGCAAATATATTCATAACAAACGTAATTTCTGAAACTAATGACAATTGACAAATCAAATTTATATGTCCCATGCACAGGCAACATCGTGCCCGATATTTTCGATTTTCGTTACAGAACTGGCAACATCGGTGCACACCAATTTGAAGGTCCGAGGTCATAGAGAGGCGGCAATTGAAAACCAAAGAAAAGGGGCGGAGCTTCCTATCTGTATGTTCTCTAATCTGTGATTATACTGTGGTAAAGCATATACATGCAAAGGGTAGAGGTTCTATACTAGAACCTCTACTTTTTGATATATGCTTTACTATTTTATATTTGTCTTTGGTTGGCAATGTTGACAAAACATAAAAAAAATATTACCAATAAAATTAAAAATTACCATGAATTCGACTCCTGACCGTCGTGTAGGCAGGAGTCATGTTAGGTTATGTATTGTGATGTATTGTAAATGTCTGCCGTATTAACGTGCATTGCAAAGTCAAATATAAATTTGTTTGTGTAGTTCAAGAACTTATTGTGTAATTGTCAGCCCCTCTTGATCTCTACGCCGGTTAGAGGCCGGATGACAACGGATTTGTCGGATCAAGAGGGTTTTTTAAGGAGAGAAGATATTGCCGTCTAACGTGCATCGCATCGAATAATTTATTATATATTGTGTATTTACTTGTGGTGAAAGGATTCCGGGCATCGTGGTATCACTTCGAGTGAGACTTCCACTTTGCCCACAGAAGGGGGGCCCAAAAGTGAGGTTAGGGTTCACGGTCCACGTGGCCCCCTCACAAATAGGCCTCCGAGGCTGGCAAACTAGCTTAGTAGCTAATGCCAAATACGGAGAGAAGAAGAAGAAATTACCATATTACTCAAGAGAAAAGAGAACACTGAACAAGACAAGTGGACTTTTGAACTTTGAATTTTATTCCGGAGTCCGAAGTTGTACTGGGCTGGACTTGATACTTGATAATTTGATTTGGAGTTAAGATACCTGCCTAGTAGTATTCAAATTCTGTTTGTTCAACTTCTAAGTTACCATCTGCATATTCAACCTTAAGGATAAACTTAATATTCGAAACAATGACTTCTATAGTAAAAGGTAAGCATTCTTTTAAAACTTTGAATATGCTCGACTCGATTGAAGTAGACTTTTTAACCATTCTGGCAAGTGAAGCTATGGAAATGATCAGATCATATTCTTTCAACTCAATATATATCAATATTGATTACTAAAAATATTGGTATTTCAGGATTATTTTAGGAAGGAGAAAGTATATACGATTTCTATTAGAATAATATAAGTAATTCTTATTGAAAAGTCATTACTTTAGACTTCTATCAACTGAAAAAATGTTTTTCAGATTTGCATGATTGAAAATTGTTTAAAATTTATCCTATTACATTAGTCTATTCTCTCAAAATTATTTTTGTGATAACAATGGCCATAGGTCAACAGAATAATTTGAAGATATTCTAAAGCAGTGGCATGATCAAACTAAAATTCATATTCACTTCAACACCTCGTATAGCAGAAGTTGCGCCCATACCAAAATGGGAGAAGGGATTATCAAAATATTCTTCATTTTGAGATCATACCATAAGAAGGGACCAGTGTAAAACGATAAGGTTCCATTTTTTCCGAAATCGACATTTCAGCTGCATCTGTTAGCTTGTAGCATGAGTATCAACATACCAAACCTTGCAGGGAACAAACAATGATATTCCATAAAAAACTGCGGTCGAAAGTAGGCAGCACAGTAGAAAAAAGATGAGACTCCAACGCGTAGATTTCGCTTTTCTCAACTTTTTAAAATGTGGAACCTCAACGTTTTTCCACTGGACCCTTCATTTGTTTTGCAAAAAATTTTGCCTTCCAAAAACTTTATGATCTCTGCATAAATGTCTATTACCTACTACTGATTACACAAAAAACATTCTGCAATCAATTGGCTGGTATCGCAATGTTGATAATTAAATATTTTAGAGTATAACAAGTAGTGAATAACAAAAATGAGAAATGATTTAAAATATTAAGGATATGCCAATTTGTAGCTGTAGTGTTCAGGTGTCAAAGATGTACAACCTAGTATATGTACTGAATTATACACTACTCATTGGAGTATTCAAAGCTAACTTTGTTCTGAAATAAATAGTAGTTATTCATTCATTCATTTGTCTTCTTTTAGTCCCATTTCTTATTTGATGCTGATATGTTGAGAAATACCATGTACATTGATTTACCTTGATTTATTTCGAAAACATAAGATATTGTTTTCACAGAAGTGTGATTAGTTGCTCAAACATATTATATCATGTTTGTGAGATAACTTTTCAGTCAGTCTTGTGCCACCCCCTGAAACTGTACAGTTCTAGCTTTGTCAGAAGAATATCATGATTGACAAAATCAAATGCCTTGCTTAGGTCCAAAAAGGTTCAAACTCTTGTTCAAACCACCTCTTTCCTGATTGAGCAACCCTGTCCCATGGTTTTGTTTGATTCTGTTTCCCGTTTAAGTACTGTATGCCTTATAGGAAAGTAAAAAATTGTGGTTTTGGAAAAATTTCACTTTCGTCACTAACATTATCATGAAATGAAGACAGTTCTTAGTATATTTTTGGAGTCAAAGCTAGATTATTTGAAAAATCTTTTTAGCTACTAAATCTTGAGCCTAGTTCATGTAAACATAAGGCAAGGTACCGCAAGAACTTAAGAAATTTAAACTATTGGAATCATCTAAGTAGACACGTTCATGATGAAACTCAAGGTAAGGTAACGCAAAAGTCGACCAACTTTCAACTTTCTGAGTTGTGTTCTCATCTCTAGGCAACTAGAGGGGTTTTAAAAACGGTATATTCCAAGTAAAGACAAGTAGCGTGAATTGATTAAACCAAATCCATCCATTTCTCTATTTACTGAGCCCACAACAATAAGAACAATGAGGAAATACTGAAGAAACGATTATCTACTATTTTGTAAATTCGAAATCACAACTGTATTAATTTGAACAAAGTTCGAAAATATGTGCTGAAGATTATCACGATAATAAAACGAATAAAATCGACAAAGTCGAAGTACCCTTTCTCTCCACACGTTTCCACCAAGTGGGAAAATGAGGCAAACATCTGTCAGAAATCAACTTCCCTGGCTAATACCACGACGGACATTGAACTAAATCTGACAGATATTTGTGCATTGTTCTTCCAAGAAGACCCAAATGCAAGTGTGTATCTTGTAATCAAATAGTACATTATCCTGCATTTGTTTGGGAATGATCAGCTGCAGACATGCATGTTTCGAGGTTTTTCCTCTCGTCAGTGCGAGGGTAGGTCAGACAAGAATATAATTGTCCTGTCCCTGCCAACTGAATAGTAATCATTTGTTTAACTAATATGAAATAACCAATAAGTTACTTTAAGATGATGACTGTAATCCTTTTTTTTCAGGTGTTTTCATTGTGGGAGCTAAACGAACGGCTTTTGGAACTTTTGGTGGCAAGTTAACCAAAGTACATATAACTGAACTTCAAACAATAGCAGCAAAGGCGGCTCTTGCGGCAGCGAATGTGAAGCCCGAAAGTGTGGATTCAACAGTTATCGGAAATGTTATGACGGTATGAAAAAAGTAGACTTATAGTAATGAATTGCGTCCTTTATTTCAGTGAACTATACCTCAGTGTGCACACCGTTAAAAAACAAATTCGGTAACTGCATCAGTAGTAAGTCAGATACATGAGATCTTTCTTGAACAAAAGATTAATTTCTATAATAATAATAATAACATCGTTTATTTCTCAAATTGAAAAGTATAGTTGTTACAATACCTACTGTTACAATATACAATAATTGGAGAAGAGTCGTCAAAAGCATATAAAAGTGTAAAGTCGAACAGAACTAACAATTAAGTACATATATAAAATCAATTTAGTAATTTATCGTCATACATTGTAGATAATAAAAGTCATCTGTAATATGAGTATGAGTGAGATTTTGCTCAGTATTTAATTTACAGTTCTGTAAATTCCTGAAAGGTATAGCAGTTCATTTGAAGTAGCAGTTTCTTCAGCCTATATTTAAACATATGAGAACTGGGAGAATCCTTGATATATTCAGGAGGAATATTGTAGAATTTACAGCCGTTAAAATCTACACTTTTTTCGTACAATGCGGTTCTATGAGCATTTGACACGAGAAGACCCTTGAAACGAGTATTGTGGTCATGTTGATATGGTCGAAAGATTGATTTATGTCTAAATACATATGCACAAGATTCTAATATATATGTGCTGGCGACTGTCAGAATATTCAGTTCTTTGTATGCATTTCTGCATGACTCCCTGTATCCTAGTCGAGCAATTATTCTTATTACATATTTTTGGATCAGGAATACCCTTTGCATGCTGCACCAGTGCCCCAGTTCAGAATCCCATAACGAATGTGGGAATGAAAATTGGCGTGATATTGAGTTTTCAATACATTGATACTACAGTGATTAGACATGAACCTAATGGAGAAGCAAGATTTTTTCAATTTGGTACAAAGTGCATCGATATGGGAATGCCATGAGAATTTTCGGTCCAGAATAATTCCCAGCATATTTACTGTTTCAACTAGTTTTATCGTTTCACCGTTTAAAGGTATTTCCAAGTTGCTTAGGCCGCGATTAGAAAATAAGACGATGTTAGTTTTGCCTTTGTTGAGTTTTAAGTTATTCTTTTCCGACCAAAGATTTATTTTGCTTTATATATCTGCTGTGGTATTCCTCAGGTTTTCCATGTTTTCTTCTATAATTAGTATGTTGATGTCATCTGCGTAACTGGTAACAAATTTCGTGGTGTTATTGCTAATGAATGAAATAAGATCGGTGGCAAACACCAAGAAGAATAATGGACCCAAAAAAGATCCTTGTGGTACTCCCTGGCCAATTTCAGATTCACTGCTAATACTTTTCACATTAAGAGGAGGTTTCAGTTTCATAATACTCAAACATAAGCATTTATTGTCAGTATCATGACAAAATAAATGAATGCTAGTCTAAAAATACCTGGGTTTATACGATAAAGAACTTGCTCATTTTTTTAAACACTCACAAAAAATGGCACGTGTTTTACTTTTTTTTCGACGTGCACTACAACTTCGTTTTTCAGTCTTCAGCTCCAGATGGCATTTTTCTTCCCAGGCATGTTGCATTGAAATGTGGAATCCCCATTGAGAAACCAGCCTATTTAGTGAACAGGTTGTGCGGCTCAGGATTTCAGTCTATAATCAATGGGATACAAGTAAGTGGTGAATGTATTCAAGAACTAGAATAGAATAAAATTGAGTCCGTGTGAAAAAATCTTATATTAGGTTTGTAAAAAGCCATTATTAAAATTATCAATTGAAAAAACATTAATTATTATTCAAAATTATACGTTGAAAATAGTTTATTGCTATATTTTTTCGAGTTATTATGTGAGAATTGTTTTCTGCCAATCAATGAAACTTATTGTACTTATATCATAAATTTTAAACAACTTTTTTTTTCAAATTAAATGGAAAATTACTCACTTAAACTAATCCAATCAACATACAGTGTCTTCAGTTTGGATGTCCTTAGGGCAATAATTACAACATAACCCCCTTATTAAGTTTAATGGGAAACTGGAAGTGGGTAGTTCTTAGCATAGAAACATAGAAAACTACCGAAACACCAAAACTGCATCAATTTCACTTTACTCGCGTTTTGCCAATATAATCAGAATAATTGCGAGCTATGAATGCGTTTTTATGTAATATGTGATTTCCTATTAGTGTTTATGAGGGAGTATTATTATTATTATTTATATATAAATTCAAACATTATGTTGCCAAATTATCTGAGCGAACAGTTTACATACAGGAATAGTATTCACAGTCAGTACACTAGAAATAGTATTGGAAATTTTTATATTAACAGAGCAGAGAAGACTAGGAACAGGCAAAGTTGGTGAAGATGATGTCAACAATGGATTCGTGGGAGCAGATTGAAAGGTCTGGTTATAACGCCTGGAAATGACTCATTAATGATAGTACAGTATGGGGTTAACTCCGAGAGTAAACTAACTCACTGACTAGAATTTCTCAGCACTCTTCAACTTTGATTGATAATGTATTCACAAATGTCCCTGAAGAAATGTCAAATTGTACTATACTAAAAACAACTATATCAGATCATTTCAGTCAGATATTTGAGATTGAGTATATTGCAGAAGTAGGAAACCAACAAAGTACCTTTAAAAAAAGATTCCTTATTGAAAGAAATATATTGAGATTTATCTCTGCACTAGAAGCTGAAACTCGGGAAGATGTATATAATGCAAATGATATAAATAATAAATATAACAGATTCCATAATATATTATATTACCACTTCAACATATGCTTTCCAATAACCATATCCAAACTGAAAAATGACAAATGCCACTCGATCAATCCTGAAATAAAACGTTATTCTCTCTATATCCGAGATCTCTATAAACTTTACATAGAAACAAAATGCGAAAATGTATATACTAAATATAAGCAAGAAAAGGGTGCTTACAGGAGGTATATCTCGGACCATAAAAAAGCTGTCAATGATAGTCAAATATCTCACTCACAAAACATATCAAAAACGGTCTGGAATATCTTTAAGAATCTCAATAGCGGGAAGTTGAAGAATAAAAATTCTATTGAAATAAAAATAGATACTGGAGCTATAACAAATCCCGAAGAAGTTGCTAGACAATTCAATAATCACTTCACACATAAAACTTGCAACAATGATTTGCTGGGTACGAAGGTAGATCACATTAATAAAACCATTTTTTCACAGAATCTGAAATCTACAATAATCTAGTTAAGTTACAGCCAAAATTTGCAAGTGGTGTGGATTCTATCCCTCCATTCATTCTGAAAAAAGTGGGAAAATACAGTAGCAAACCTTTGGTGGATATGATAAATGAGTGTATGATGTCGGGAATATTTCCAGATAATCTAAAGATAGCTCGGGTAATTCCCATTTACAAAGAAGGTGCCAGAACAGACATCAATAATGTCAGACCTGTCTCAATTCTGCCTTCACCTTCGAATATTTTTGAAAGGTACAGTATGGTATAATCTTCTGGGGAAGTTCCACACATTCAGAAAAATATTCAGAACACAAAAAAGAATTATTTGTTCAATGTTAAAATTACAATATGGATCGTCGTGTAAACTTCATTTTATCAATTTAGAAATTTTAACAGTAACGTCTTTATACTTCCTAAATTTAGTAACTTTCGCCAAACATCATTATAGTATGTTTACAAGAAACTGTGATTAATATACAAATCAAATGACAATCAATACAAGATATAGAAATGAACTCAGGATACCAGAGCACAACTCTGCATTTTTCGAAAAAGGGACCCAGTATAGAGCAATCAAAGCCTATCATTCTCTTCCTATTGAAATTAGAAATATTGTTGATCCCAAAAAATTCAAAATCTCTGTCTCAGACTATTTAAAACAAAAAGTCTACTACAATTTCAGCAGCTGGTAAGAGATGAATCTCAATATATATATGATATATGTGAGTGTATATGTTAGTATGTGTACACATGTGTGTCTTATATGAGGGTGTGTACATGCGCACATAGGTATGATTTTTTATATATAATTGTTTAATGTTAATTGTGTTAAATCCGTAACTGTACTGTTATTTATACCTTACCTGTTTTGTGCATTTTATTTATACCATATTTTAACCTATACCTGTTTTTGACGTTGCTATGTCCGATGGAAGATTTTATGGCAATAAAGGATATTATTATTATATATAGTGTTAAGTTTTGTACTATTATGCATATGAATAATAGACAGGAATAAATGAAATGTATCTTAACTTGAAGACAATTTATTTTATACTAACGATACAAGCCGGTTGGATGCTACACATAAAAACGAGGGTTTTTATGTTCGGCACTCTGGAAGTGTATATACCGTGTGGCATTACAAATTATGCTGATATATAACACCTCTTCCCTATATATATATATATATATGTTCAGATAGGTTTCCGCGGTCAGATATTTGAAAACTAAAAGTTCGGGTTGAACCGCGTCTAGAATTTGTTGAAATTCGACGTTTCGGCTCCGATTTTGGAGCCATTTTCAAGAACTGAAAAAGAAAGAAAATTAAAGTTCTCTCGAAGGAGTAGGCAGATTGAGACCTTAGAGAGAACCAGTGACGAGACATGGGGAGTAGGCAGATTGAGACCCCGACGTCAAGTCACAAAAACCTAACGTAATTATATCTGAGGAGTAGGCAGATTGAGATCTCAGCGTAGAATTACGTTTCAACCATTTATTAATTTTCTTTCTTTTTCAGTTCTTGAAAATGGCTCCAAAATCGGAGCCGAAACGTCGAATTTCAACAAATTCTAGACGCGGTTCAACCCGAACTTTTAGTTTTCATATATATATATATATATATTACGGGGGGGGCGACGGACTTTTGGTCCAAAAGTCCGTCGCCCCCCCCCGTAACTTCTTCATTTTCCATATTACAAAAAAATGCTAAATACGTAAGTTGTAGAGTTTCATTCGATTCATACAGAGTGTCTCAATAAAGCACGGTGACTTAGAAGTTAATTTTTTTAAATGGGACACCCTGTATTTCATTGCATTATTACATTCTACGTTGAATACTGAACAAGTTTGATAAATGGTTTTCTATCAAAAAAGTTAATAGTTTTGGACTTATGAACACTTGTAAATAATTATTTCGACTACTTTTGCGCCAGTTCAATGAGAAAATCGTAAGAAATGGATCACAATGTATTCCACTTTCCTATCCTAACTTTTTGAAAGCTATCCAATGTTGCAAACTGCTGATGGCACCATGTGTAACTTACCTCGTCGTACCATTTTACATTTGTGAGAGTTGTTGAATCTCACGAAAAACTAGTACAAATGAAGTTGAAACATTTTATTAACAAATAAGGTAGTCCATAAATACAGATCAAGAATCATTAAAAACTGAAGAGATATTTTAATTTATAACTAAAAACGGTGAGTTTTTATCTATTTCAAAAGATGTTCGACATGTCCACCATGCATTTCTTGACACATAAATAGTCGGGTTGTAAACTCTTCCCTAACATTAATCAAGGTTTGAGGTGTTATTTCTGAACCAATAATTCGACGGCGCAGTTCCTCTAACGACCCACAAACTGTCTTAAAAACTACGGATTTCACATAGTCCCAGAGAAAGAAATCAAGCGGTGAGAGGTCCGGTGAGCGAGCTGGCCACTCTGTTGTACCTCGACGTCCAATCCACCTACCTGGATACCTTTCATCTAAGTAATTTCTCACCTCCCGAAAATAGTGTGGTGGCGCTCCATCTTGCTGAAATGTTACATTCAAGTAAAATTCATGTGGGTTTTGCGCAACGATCTCATCGATACTGGGACTTATTGTGTCTTGCAGCATTTGGAGGTATCTGGGACCATTTAAATTTTCTTCCAAGAATATGGGACCTACAATGTGGTTACCTAAAATACCAGCCCAAACATTAATTTTCTGGGGAAATTGAGTATGCCCCTCGCGGAATTCATGGGGATTCTCATCACTCCAATATCTACAATTCTGGGTATTCACATTTCCATTTAGGTAAAAAGTGCTTTCATCACCAGAGCAGATGTGTTGCAAATAAAGTCGATTTGCAACAATTCTTTCTGCCATGGTCTCGCAAAATTCAAGTCGCCGGTCTGGATCATCTTCAACCAATTGGTGCAAAATTTTTATTTTGTAAGGATGGAATTTATTTTGTTTTAAAACCCTCTTTACTGATGTTTTAGAAACATCACATGTCTCAGCTACTTGCTTAGTTGATTGTTGTGGGTTATTTACCATTTCGGCTAGTACTTGAATTTCAACATCTTCCGTAATTATTTTCGGCCTCCCAGATCTCGGAGCATCTTTCACGGTGCCACGGTTAAATTTTGCCACCAATTTCTGCAGATATTTTCGACACATCGGACGTTCTGGAAACCGTTCATTGAAAATGCGAATAGCAGCGTGGTAATTTCGGTTAGCTTCACCAAATATGATAACGGCTTCAACTTTGTCTGCTACTGAACGAGCCATATTAATCAACAAGAGAAATTGAAAACCGTTCGAAACAAAGTTTTGAAAACCTACAAAATGTCAATGACATTTGGCAAAAACAGATATGAGTTTTTTTTCGTTGTCATGGATAAAATAAACGCGCCTAGCGTGCATAGCCTACCTCATTAATTTATTCGTGAACTGGTGCAAAAGTAGTCGAAATAATTATTTACAAGTGTTCATAAGTCCAAAACTATTAACTTTATTGATAGAAAACCATTTATCAAATTTGTTCAGAATTCAACGTAGAATGTAATAATGCAATGAAATACAGGGTGTCCCATTTAAAAAAATTCACTTCTAAGTCACCGTGCTTTTTTGAGACACTCTGTATGAATGAAACTTAAACCATTAAAGAGATCGAATGAAACCCTACAACTTATGTATTTAACATTTTTTTGTAATATGTAGAATAAAGAAGTTACAGGGGGGGCGACGGACTTTTGGTCCTCACTGTATATATAAACTTTCCATATTCTTGTTTTCACTGTTCACCGTTTTACCATATACAATTTCACTATTTACAGTTTCACTATTTACAAGATTAATATTTACCACGTTTTCCTCATTTAAACTAGATCGTGGAATGATTGAAATTGGGTCCCTTTCTTCTTCAATGGAATGTTTGACTCTCATCTGATGTTTGTGCCTTTTCCATTTCATTCCACAATTTGTTCTAACATTATAAGTTTTTGTACCTAGAACATTTGTGACAACCCCTGAACACCAAGGAGGCGTACCTGATCTGAAATCTCTTACCCATACCTGATCGTTCTCCTTGAAGTATACATCTCTCTTCCTCTTATAGTATTCTTTCTGATAATTTTGTTTGTTCTGAACTTTTTTTTTTCAAGATGTACATATATAATAATTCAAAATAAACAATAAAAATAATAAAATGTATAAAATAAAACTAAATATAATCTCAATAGAGTGATTAACTACCATCCTGCTCATAGAAGAGGACTCTGAAAGAATCGGGGAAACATGAGAATCGTTATACTCGTGCCATGTGCCTGAATATGGATGCTTACAGTAAGCAGTATAGTGTCCGCTATAGGAAGACCCGCTGTGATTCAATAAAGCGTATAAGTTATAACGGCAAGGCGCTTCATTGTCTGCTGTGAAGTTGCTCATATCTAATCCTTCAAGTGGAAAATCAATGGGACATCTAATTTTCCTCGAAGTCTGTCTGTTTCGGAAAACCTTTTCAAGTGGATTATCAAAATTTTCGGTAATTTATGAAACATAAGAGATTTTGTGCATTTCCTTCTTTCATTGCATATCGAACATGTCGGTTTTTCATCACCATCCATAGTTTCTTCCTTAGTAAATGAATCCAAACATTGCGACAGACTAAGTTGCTCTGATCTTGGTGATACTGATATAGGAAGAGAAATGTCCCAGAATGTATCAAAAGTGACTGACCGTTGACCACAAAATGAGCATTTCAATGTGGATATCAGCTGTCCAACAAAGTTATCGACTATCTTGGAGTTGTCCATACTCAAGTATCTCAACCATGACTCTCTGGCTTTTTCACTGATACTCAAACTCTCGACAAACTCTGTCAAAATGAGTTTAGGCTTATCGAATATACTATTCACGTCTTCATGTAGTCCTTCGAGCAGGTATCGTAAAAACTCATGAGCATCTTGCTGGGCGTAATTGATGAAACGTGGCGCGAAGCTTTGAATTAACGACTTCAGAAGCATAACTACCAAAAGAGCCATAGGTTTCGATAAAAAATATATTGGTCAATTAAACTGGAATATTTTTTTATCTTCAATTTTTCAGCAGAATCTGCAGCACCACCAGCAAATCTTGAAGATGAAGAAATATGGGAGGGAGCAACAGTGTCAGCACAGGTGAAGTCCCATACTAGAGGTTTTCCATGACTCCAAGGGATGAGAGACATCCCGTCTGGACGTTTACCGTCGTCACGAAAAACTCCTAAAGGTTCCAAAACAGAAGGAATGTCAGCAGTTGATAAAGCACGTTTGATTAGGTCGTTAACAGAGGAGTGTCGTGAGAAACGACCACAACTAAATTTACAACACAAACCATGAACACCTTTGTCGTTGACGATGGACCCACATCTGCAAGTATGGCTCACACAAATTGAACATCCTAAACGAAGACCTACTGAAATCCAAAAGCAACCATTATCCAATAAAGTGCCAAGGGAAGCAACAGGAAGGGCGTTGAGCCAAGCACCAGATTCCTTTGTAGAAACTGCTTTGAGGCGAGCCATATCAAATTGAGAGTTAGCAGCTGACTCAAAGAGTTTAGTGGATGACAATTCAATAAGATTTCTGTGAGAATTTACAGCTAGGTACATCGCATCCTGTTTTAGAGAGCCATATAGATTCACATTCTATATACGATGAATCTGGTACGTTAGAGAAGTGATTAGGTAAAATGTGGTCAATCAAATGTAGGGTGCTGTTGAAATAGGCAAGGAAAGCTGGTAAAGCGAGTGAAAATGCCAAACGAATGCCTAGACCACCCTTGTTCACGGGAAGCGTCGCTTGAAGCCATGTTAGATCGTTGAAGTTGTTATTGGTTATCTTCTCCAAAATCGTACGAAGTGTTGAATCAAAATGAATAAGTTCCTTTTGACAGCTCCATGTTGCACAACATCTCAGAGTATACATCAGTTTAGGTATAACCAAACAATTCTTCAGGAGAAAATATCCAATATGGTTAGGAATTGTATCCAAGCGCGATGCCATCAACATAAGGGAGTCCGTTTTTTGGTTAAGGCATTCTGCCAAAGATTCCACCGTAAGAGGTGCACCAAGGAGGGTCCAATTGGTTCTGTCCATTATTTTAATGCCGGGAGCAAAATCGTTGAAACTCTTTGAAATGTGTTCTGAAAGATCGTTCATAAGAAAAACTTCGCACTTTTTGAAATTTAGACTGAGGCCGACTTCATTAGAAGATACAATTTTTTTGAACTCTTCTAGGACTACATCTGCATTGCCACCTATGGCGCCATAATCAAGATATCAGCAGTTGCAATCAGCTTCAATGGATCTTGTCATTTTCTCAATACATAAACAAAAGAGTGCTGGGCCCAAAGGATCTCCTTGTTGAACGCCTCTTTCAGAAGAAATTACGTTGTTTCCAAAATTCAAAAAAGTTGGCTTCTGATAACATTGTCTTATGTAAGGAAATAAAAAAGGGATCGTAATTTTTACTCTTTCTAGTAGAATATTTCTGTGAACCATATTGAAGGCATTTTCAAAATCTATTTTCAGAAATACAGGAGAAGAATCTGGTTGCTGGTTTAAGAATCGACGAGCTGCATAAGCGACGGCTTCGCATCCACCAGGTGTTCCAAAACCAAATTGTATGGGTCGGAAAGAGTTACCCAACAATTCTTTGATTTGTGAACATGCTAATTTGGATGCAAGACGTCTGAAAGTTGTTCCGACGGCTATCGGTCTGATACCACCACATTTTTTTCTTAAAGCAATCAGTGAAGCTCCATATAGGATTGGGATCACATTTTCGTTAACTTTACCGTTAAGCATAAAATTGCAAACTTTTCGACAGCAAATCTTGAAGATGGGATGGTCTCAATGAATCCAGGCGTCCAAAAGATCCTGTACGAAATGATTTCACTGCATTCAAGACATCAGTATCGCTTACTTGCAATGGGTTAAAGTTTTCACTACCAGTATATGAAAAATCCATGTCAGCTGGATGTTTTGATAGGAGCTCCGATAGGGTAGAATCGTCAAAAGTGCCGATTGTGTCACTAGACGTCAATAAACGAATAGCAGCAGTGAGATCGCCATCAGAAACTTTATTGACGATACTTTTAGGAAGATTATATTTCTGCGTTGACGGATTAGCAAGGCGTGTGGTACCTTCAAACACAAACGGGCTTTGGATGTTTCTCTTGATGATTGTTGTTAGAGATTCTTTACGATTTGAATTGGTTGATGGAAGACAGAAGGACTTGTATGCGAAACATAACAGATTTTCCCATGCTTCTATAGAGTTTGACAAGATACAATTGTCAATTGATCTACTTAAAGCTTCCAGCAGCACTCATTCTATCCGATTTTGGTATCCTTTTGGCAATGAAGATAGTAGCTTTGAGAAGGGCCAAACGTTTATTCAGGAGGCCAGAGGATGATACTTTGTCAGTTGAGGAAGTTCCATTCAGATCCTTGGATCCTTCAGATGTCAGTGAAAGAGAACATGTATTATAGGAGAGGTGCATTTTCTTTTAATGGATATTCAAACCTCTTTTGGTATTAAAACTTCTTTTTCATGTTTCGAAAACGAATACTAGAGGTATTGCATCTTCTGAATATGGTTCTTCAATCATACCTTTCTTCTTTGCTGTCAGGTTGAAGTAACTTTTTTTTAAAGGTGGAATTCCAAAGATCTTGATGTCCTCCAGGTTCTTCAGACTCACAGGTATAACTTTCAGAATCTTCAGGGGTGTATAACGGTAAATTACTGATAAAAATGTAAAAATTATGTAGAGCAATATAAAATGTCACTGTCATATATGACTACATCTATGAAGGCATCATTAAATCTAATTTTGAACGTAAGGTACGACCCATCAATAATTTGCAAGGTTTTTCCCCGGTCGTTGTATGAGGTGTATTTCGATATTGAAAAAGAAAACGATTTAAAATCAAATGTATGTCAAAATGCGAATTATCATTTTTTGCTTTAAGAATAGCATTTTTCATTATTTTTACCCCACTTTCTCCTAGCCCATTCGTGGCAGGATGATATGGAGCTCCTGTTGAATGTTTAATGCCACTAGCCAATAAAAAAATTTGAAACTCCTCCGATGTGAAAGTTTTTGCGATATCCGTGCAAAGCCCAAATCTGGAAAATATTTCCCTGAAAATTTTAATAGTTGTCGTAGCTGTTATATTGCTGACTTCCAAACATTCGATCCATTTCGAAGTCGCGTCTTCGATAACTAAAAAGTTTTTATTAAAGAGCCGTTCAAAAAAATCCGCATGCAACCTCGTCCACGGTTCCCTAGGCCAATCCCAAACCGATAAGGAAGCTTTTGGTGGATTACTGGAATACACTGAACAAGAGTTACACATCTTTGCGGTATTTTCAATTTCACTATCCGTCGAAGGCCACCATATGATCGAGCAAACGACTTCATTTTAACAATACCCATATGTGTGCTGTGTAATTCTCGTAATATATATTTCCTGAATTTTTCAAGAATAATTAAACGATATCCCCATGGCACAGTCCTGTTCTACGGTAATTTCATTTTTTCGTAGAAAGTACGGCTTCAGTTTCTCTGAGGGACAAAAAACTGGCCAACCATTCCGAACATAAAAAACAATTTTACCTAGAACGGGATCCGTTGAAGTTTCTCTTTTTATCGATTTAAAATCGATCGGTAAAGTAGATTCTTCCACGTACTGAAGGTACGAAATATTCGTATTAAAATTTAACGAAAGTGGTTCGGTAGGGTCTTCTTCTTCATAATTTTTTAAAAATGATCTAGATAAAAAATCAGCCGTATTATTTTCTGATTTAACATATCGTATATCGTACGTGAAAGCTGATAGTATATGGGCCCATCTTTGCAATCGGTTAGCTGCAAAAATTGGTAGCCCTTTTTTATTTCCAAAAATAGCTAACAACGGTTTATGATTTGTATATAAATGAAAATGTTTTCCGTATAGGTACTGAAAACATTTTTTTACGCCAAAAATTATTGCTGCGGCGTTTTTTTCGATCTGAGAATAACCTATTTCCGCAGAATTTAGCAACCGCGAGGCAAAAGCGATTGGTTTTTCTGAAGTGTCGTCAAATATATGACTCAAGGTCGCACCTAGAGCAAACTGAGATGCGTCCACCGTAAGTTTAATTTTTTTCTCGGGATCGAAATGCGCCAGTACTGATGACGATAACAACATATTTTTAGCTTTTTCAAAACTTCGCTTACACTCTGAAGACCAAAACCAAGTAGAATTTTTCTTCAGTAAATCATACAAAGGTTTCATAATTTCGGAAGCATTTGGAATAAACTTTCAATAAAAATTTACCATTCCTAAGAAGGATTTTAACTCTGTTACGATTTTAGGAACTAGAACCTGCTTGATAGCTAACACTCTCTCATCCGAAGTATGTAAGCCGTCTTTGTCAATTATGTGACCTAAATATTTGACAGAATTTTGAAAAAATGGTTTCTTTTTTTACCTTGAGCCCACAATCCTGGAGGCGTTTCAAAACTTTTTCGAGGCGTTCGAAATGTAATTTATCATCTTCGGCTGTTATTAGGATGTCATCCAGAAATCATACCACTCCTGGAATGACAATAATTTGCTCCATGATATTCTGGAATAAAGATGGCGCTGAGGTTATACCATATGGTAACCTTATGGGTACTGACAGTTACCAGTTTTCTAGATTCTTCCGTCAGTACCATTTGTTGGTATGCCTCCGAAAGATCAATTTTTGAAAACTTCTTACCTCCCTGCAATTGAGAAAATAAATATTCAATGCGTGGCAAGGGAAAATGGGGTGTTTCCAAACTTGGATTTAAAGTTATTTTGAAATCGCCGCATAATCTGATTCCACCATTGGGTTTCAATATGGGAACTATCGGTGTTGCCCATTCAGAAAACTCCGATGGTATTAAAATTTTATTAGATATCAAACGTTCAATTTCTTTTTCAATTTTCGGTTTCAGTGCCAAAGGTACAGGTCGGGCTTTATGAAATTTTGGAACCGTACCCTCCTTGACCTTCAGGGTGATTTCAAATTTATTGAATTTTCCTAAACCTCCATCAAAAACATCACTATATTTTGTATACAAGGTATAAATTTTTTCAGAGAAAGGACACCTTATATGGGAAAATGGCTCTCCGTCAAATTTCTTGAATTTTTGATATGTTGTAGAATTGATCATTCCGATGCAATGTTTCAACGGGCGCAACACGATCCTATGACTAGTTTTCGAGATACAGGGTGTTGAATATGAGAAACATTCACTTTTCATCACTCTGTATCTGCCAAGTTACGATTTAGTTCGGATTTATCTTTTGTGGGATCATCATCACATCCGTGTATGATGAATTCATGAGAAATTCATTTCCAAATCTTTTCGTAGTACAGGGCGATTTCACTTGAAAACAATGCTATTTTGAGACTTTTATAATTTAGTTGTTTTATAAAGAGAAAATGCGAGAAAAGGTAGAATTATCACATAATATTATAAATTCATTTCATCTAGCATCACAGTTGATACAATTCATACAAGGTGATTCACAAATATGGAAACATAACGAGTTTTGGTTTTTGGGACACCTTGTAGTAATAAACCAACCTAAAATGACAAAATTCACTTGAAGAATGTTAAATGATATGTTCCATCGTATACAGAGTCGAATGATATCAATTTGAAAAATTAGATATACTTTAATAAATAAAAACCTTGATTTTTTAAATCACCCTATATCTCATAAGGGAGTCCGAAAAGATAGCGATATTTTTTCATGGGAGAACTCGAAATACTTTCATCCATATTGTACAAAATTTTCAGCGGAATTCTATGACGGGTTTTTCATATACAAGGCGAAAAATGTATTTTCACTCCAGTTTTCGGCGGGTTTGCTGTAGTTCTTCCTCGTCCGGCCGCTTTTACTCGAAATAAAAATATTTCAATAAAATAGTGATCAGTTATTATACCGTACAATAGCGTACCGTATCCCTCGAAAAAAAGCCATAACTCGAATTATTATCTGCATCAGCATCGTCTAGTAGGCGATTCAATGGAAAAGTTATTTTTTCATGCTTAGTGTTTCTCAGAAGTTATATTATACTTATTACATCCGCAGAAGTTCGTTTTTTCGAATTTTCACTCTATAAAACAATAAAATAGTGAAAGTCTCAAAATAGCATTATTATCAAAGGAAATCGCCCTGTATTACAAAAAGATTTGGACATGAATATCTCATGAATTTGTCACATAAGGAAAATACCACATAGGATAAATCAGAAAAAAATCATAATTTGTATGTAATTATTTCTATCGGTTTATATAGATATATATTAAATCAAATTCTCGGCATATTTTTACACCAAATTAACGTTTTATGTTTCAATTATATTCTTGTATCTTCGAATCGTATATATGTTTGAATATAGTATATACCCCCTTTCAGAGAACGTTTCTCTTTCTTTTTCTTGTATTTGAAACATCATCCGAATCATCTTCGAATACCTACTTATTAATATATTCCTCTTATTTCGTAGTAGGCATGGAGAACAATTCAAAGAGGATAAAATCAACAAAATTCTTATGTCAATAGTCGTTTTCTTGTTGTCATAAAGCCCGAGAACTCTTTTTGGGTTATTGGACTAATTGAAGTTTCTTTTTTACTGTTCAAGTTTATATGATTTTCAGTGTTTGTTGAACTTTGCTGAACAATATGGCCTTCGCAAATAGAGTGAGTTGTTATGTTTGTGCATTATTTGTAATGTTCGTCAAAATATTCAAAGACTTTCTTTAGAATTTAGAGTGGATATTTTTGTTGCTTCTGATATCTATGTCCCAGATTTCTTGAGAATTTGTGGTCACCATCTTGATCATCAAGGTTTCCTTCCAAATTACTTGCATGGAGGTTTGAATTTTGTGAATAAACCATACATAATTTCCAATCTTCAACATTTTCTTCAAAGAATGAGGACATTTGCTAATAGAAACAGGCCACTCCGTAACTGGGAGGATATCAATTGTTTCACTGAAGACGAATTTAAGTATCTGACATCAATCTCAAAAAATCATTTTCGACAATTACTAGAATTTTGTGATATTGTTGAACAAGGTGGCAAGAGAAGAAATGTCGAAAGAAAACATTTGCTGACATTTTTTATCAAAATGAAACATGGAGTTTCAGATGAGTTTTTGAAAATATTGATCAGTTATCCTTCTCGACAAACAGCAAGCTTCATTATTTCTAATGTGAGATTATCTCTTTTACAAAGGTTCGTACCGAACAATATTGGATTTAATTCAATAACAAGAGAAAATTATATTAAGTCATGTATCCCCTTATACGAATCAACTGTACAATCCCACACCAGATATTCCCAAAGCAATAGTTTATATAGATTGTACCTACAATAAAATAGAAAAGAGCAGTAACTTCCGGGTATTGAGGCAATCATACTGTTTCCACAAGAATGAACACTTGGTCAAACCAGAGATCATAGTTGCCCCTGATGGATATATCTTAGCAATCAACGGGCCGTACTTCGCAGATGCTAGGAATAATGATGCAAGTGTTCTAAATCACGAATTACAAGTTGATTTGAATGGAATGAAAACATGGTTTCAAGAAGGAGATATTGTGATAGTCGATAGAGGCTATAGAGATTCAATCAATAGTCTACAAGAACTTGGCTTGCATTACTATATGCCACCATTTCTACCGCCGAATCAAAGGCAATTAACGACAAATGAAGCCAATCAGGCACGTTTAATAACCACTACTAGATGGATTGTTGAAGCTAGAAATGGACATTTTAAGTCAATTTTCAAATTTTTTCGTCAACCCATAACAGCAATACATGCTGCGAAGCTACATGACTATTACCTGATTGCTGGTGCTCTTATAAATAAATTCCATCCATTGATAAATATGCCTGGAACGTTGGATACGGCCACACAAATGTTGGTTGATTCCGATGATGTCAACATTGTTCAGGCACGAGTTGAAGCTGAAAACCTCCGAACTAGGAATGGTCGATGGATTCGTTTAAATCAATATCATATACAATCGTTTCCTCGCCTTGATATTGAATATTTAAAATTACTTACTAGAACATATCATTTACACTTGGCTGCGTCATATATCCAAGATACAACTCGTAGAGATGGTGAAGTAGACAACATTTTAGAAGTCGATGAGTTACATGGGGAACCCAATTTCCTAAGATTCAGAATATTTTCTCTGTTCAGGAATGCTGCTAAACACATGCTTTGGGTTATTTTCACTGAAAGAGGTGACGAAAATCTAGAAGATCCTGCTCTCCCCATTGCGGGGTATTATTGTACTTGTAAGACCGGTGCTAGGACTTTAGGAACTTGTGCGCATGTTGCTAGCGTGATATGGTTTTTGGGGTACGCTAGATATCAAGAAAACATACATTTTCCATCCAATCGTCTTTTAGATTCCATAGGAGATGCTGCAAATAGAATGCTTCCAGAGGACATGGATATCGGTCCAGAAATAGTTTAATTTTATTGGTTATTGGTAAGAATCTCCTTCTAATTCGTATTTGATAATGTTTTTTGATTAGGGAGGGATTAGGGAGTTATCCATCATGTATTTTCCTTGTTGTATTGTCATGCACATGCTCGTGCCAACCCAATATCCGAAAGATATATCACATCCCGTTGAACTTCTATCAATTTATGTATAGATTATATATATATATAGAAGTAAATAGAGTGATTTATGTTTTGATTCCGAGAGCCACCATCATCTGTCGACAGCTTTTTCGTGGTTTCCCACTCATCAGGACAGCTTTATGGTTGCTCTGTGCTATTGTTGTAGAAATGCTCAAAATGTCAAAATCATAGTCAACCTCATTTTCACGTAAGTATAGATTCAAAACCCGACACCAGAGGGAGTATCCCTTATCTTGAATTCCCAATAGCCATGGGATACATATTATGTGTGCCATCTGGCAAGGCCGTACAAGTTGTTATGAGTTGAAATAATGTTGATTTCACTTCACTGAATTCCTTACTTTTACGTTTTGAATAAATATCAAATAAGTATCTTCTCAATCACATCAGGAGACTTCAATGGATAGGTAGAGTGGTCATTTATTAGCGTAAAATAGTGAAATATATGGACTTTTTCACAAATTTTTCGCCTTGTATATAAAAAACCTGTCATAGGAATTTGATGAAAATTTTGTACGATATGAATGAAAGTATTTCGAGTTCTCCCGTGAAAAAATATCGCTATCTTTTCGGACTCCCTTATAGATATAGGGTGATTTAAAAAATGAAGGTTTTTATTTATTAAAGTATAACAAATTTTTTAAATTTTTTTTAAATTGATATCATTCGACGTATACGATGAAACATATCATATAACATTCTTCAAGTGAATTTTGTCATTTTAGTTTGGTTTATTACTACAAGGTGTCCCAAAAACCAAAATTCGTTTTGTTTCCATATTTGTGAATCACCTTGTATGAATTGTATCAACTGTGATGCTAGATGAAATGAATTTATAATATTATGTGATAATTCTACCTTTTCTCGCATTTTCTCTTTTTAAAACAACTAAATTATGAAAGTCTCAAAATAGCATTGTTTTCAAGTGAAATCGCCCTGTACTACGAAAAGATTTGGAAATGAATTTCTCATGAATTCATCATACACGGATGTGATGATGATCCCACAAAAGATAAATCCGAACTAAATCGTAACTTGGCAGTTACAGAGTGATGAAAAGTGAATGTTTCTCATATTCAACACCCTGTATCTCGAAAACTAGTCATAGGATCGTGTTGCGCCTGTTGAAACATTGCATCGGAATGATCAATTCTACAACATATCAAAAATTCAAGAAATTTGACGGAGAGCCATTTTCCCATATAAGGTGTGCGGGGTCCTTTTCGCTATTACCATTATTTTCTGTATGATAAACATTTTCTACACCAAAATCATCTTCTGCACCAGACACATATTTAATTTTGCTTATTCCTAAATTTAACATTTTTAAACCATTTCTTCCTGTTAGTGGAGGTCCCCCATTTTTAATAACATAAGTTTTGAGAGTGAAATCATTTTCTTCAAATTTGATGTTCAATTTTAGAAAACCTACAGGTTCAAAAATAAGACCTACATAATCTTTTAAAGCCAAATCATTCCTGGAAATTGTTTTGTTCTGAAAATGTTTCAAATAAAGTTTTTCGGAAATTGCTGCGTGAGCAAATCTAGAGTCGGCTTCAAAGCTTATCGGAATATTTTCTACCAATAATTTTACAAAGGTTGGTTTTACATTGCCATTTGAATCAGTTTCTGAGTCCAAACAACGAATATTAAAAATAGAATCATCTGCAATTTCATTTTCATGGGTTACAGTTAAAAAATGTTTGGAGGTTTTTCTGCACATAGGTGCCAAATGTCCCTTTACACCACATTTGTGGCATATGCAGTGTTTATAACTACACCCGCTAGACAGATGGTTTTTTCTTCCGCACACCGAGCACTTCATAGTTTGTGATTTGCTTACCATTTGGATCCGTCCCTGATTCTTACCAACATTGTACGAAGAAGTACTTGGTCTGTCTGAAGGACTCGAACGTTGGGCAGGCCGCTGGAACTTCCCCTGTTGGCGATGGAAATTCACCGGTTCCGTCTTGATGTTGACAGCTCCCAAACTCTCCCTGGTGCTGTGCTCCTTCAACGCTGACTCCTTGGATAATGCCAATTTCACCATGTTTTTCAGATTTACCGTCACTTTCGAAACATCTTCTTCAAATAATCGGTCCATGATTTTTACGTCGTTGATTCCAATTACGAATACATCTCGCATCACCATTTCAAGTTCGTTTCCAAACTGACAATTCGAAGCAAGCTTTTTGACTTTTGCTTCCCAGTCCGAAACACTCTCATTTGTTTCTCGTCGTGCGGTGTAAAATTTCAAACGTTCCGCAAAGTAGGACTTTACCGGAGCCAAATGATCTGCAAACAATTTACCCAAATCCTCGAAAGATTTGCTTTTGGGAAGATGAGGAACACACAGGTTTCTTATCAATATATAACAATTTTCGGAGAGCGTTTTCAAAAGAATAGCTTTTTTACATTCCTCTTCCGTTATTTTATTTGCAATGAAAAACTGCTTAAGTCTCTCGAAGAATACTGAAAAGTCCGAATTTTTTGGATCAAAGGTATTTAGTGAACCTAATAGTCCGACCAACTGATGAGTTTCCGGCATTTCACGAATTTTTCGAGAATATTTACGATTTACTGAACTTCAGTATCGCTTGCACTATGTTGCACTTGCACGTGAGTTTACAAGATAATCGCTCGTCGCCACTTTTAAGTTTTGTACTATTATGCATATGAGTATCTTAACTTGACGACAATTTATTTTATACTAACGATACAGGCCGGTTGGATGCTACACATAAAAACGAGGGTTTTTATGTTCGGCCTCTGGAAGTGTATATACCGTGTGGCATTACAAATTATGCTGATATATAAAATATAGGTTGTTAGTCTTTGTTTAGTTCTGGTCTGATTTCATTCAATAATTTACCTTGTCATCTCAAAAGCTGCGAGTCATTAAATGTATTCAAAAGAAAATGTATGGAATATATTTCAAGTTACAGTAATTTCATGTTTTGTGAATGCATCTATTTTAATATTTTTGATTTTGTTTTCACAATATTACTTGTTCTTTTTTAAGTGATTGTATCTGTTATAAAATGTATTATTTGCTAATAAAGAGTAATATATATATATATATTATGGGTTCAATAATTATATTTTGCGAACACTGATTAGGAAATTCCCTTTGTGACGAAATTAACTTATATATGTTTGTCGTGGCATGAAATTAGGCCTTTCATTGTATTACTGTGATTTATATTGTATTATTTTTCCTTAAAGAGCTTGCCTGTAAATGAATATATAAATACCTACCAATAAAAAACACAAGCATGAAAGTTACCTCACATATTCGAATTATTAGATCCTTGAGTGTGAAGATAACTAGAAAACAGAGAAAACTACCCAAATAGCAATACTTCGTGAATTGTCAGTGTATATATAGTGATTAAAGGTATAATCTGTGGTGTTACTCTGCACATTTTGCCAAGTATCATAAAGATAAATGCTATATGGTTATGCGGGTCGAGTGAAATTGACGTATTTTTCTGTTTGGGTTGTTTTTTGTATTTGAAAAGCCTCTAGCCATTCACTCAGTACTATGTCATTGTAAACCATGAATATAAGTTGCTCAAAAGCGCACTGAAAAGACAATGGTTAATTTGGTATGATAATTTTAAATATCCAGTAATTGAAAGCTTAATTTCAGAAAATCGAACGAGTCAATATCATTAAGTTTTCCTAATTTTTTATTTATTAGGATATTCTCACAGGTGCAGGAGAAATCATTCTAACAGGAGGTGTAGAAAATATGTCGGCTGCTCCACATATCGTGAGAAATATAAGATTTGGTAATATTCCTCTTGGTATAAGTCCTGCTCTAGAAGATTCTCTTTGGATTGGCCTAACGGACTCATACTGTAAACTGCCAATGGCATTGACTGCAGAAAAACTGGGAGAGCAATACAAAATCACCAGAGATGAAGCAGATGCGTTTTCTTTGAGATCTCAACAACTGTGGAAGTCTGGTAAGCTTGATTTATTTTGAAACCCCTACTACTCTTTCAACGGTTATGAATATTGAATATTTGGAACAAAAGATCTAATATACCAAACCAAGTACCTATCTATCTATCTACTGTTAACAAACCTTGCTCATATTTCTAAAATCAAAAAATGTATTTTGGCTGAACTGTTAATTATAGCAATTCAGTGGACGGATTCATCCTGAAACTGAACTTTTGTAATGTAATGTACTGCTGTCCGAATGTATATAATAATGCTAGTCAGAGGTAATAAAGACCTTTATTAATATTATTATTATTATTAAGTACAAATTTCAATCAATCAAAATATAAATTGCCTGAAGAATCAGTTATTGTTGACAAAGCATGAATACATACGAAAACTTCAAGTTTACACAGTGTATATATAAAAGATAAAAATTGTTTTATGTTGGGGATTAAGTGGAAGAACATTTCTACAAATCCATGATTTGCAGGAAATGAACTTCGCTCTTTATTTCCAAATATTATTGGCGCTAATTGATTCATTGGCACTGCGTTCTTGTGGCGATATTATTATTATGGATAAAAACATAATTGTTGTTATTGTTAAAATTGTTAAATCCGTCAACCGGTTGCACCTTTACGTGCAACCCTCAAAAGTCAGAGACTTGTGCGAGCTAGGGGAAGACGTAGCCCTTACCTTTTAATACGTGTGATGCCTTGCACAAGACTGGTGGCAATGCTGAGATTCGAACTCACTCTCTCTGGCTTATGAGGCGAAGACTCAACCCGCACACCACCGCGGCCCATGCCGTTAAAATACTTATAAAACCAACACTCTATACAAGGATATAAATATAATAATAGATTAAAATGGTTTACTTGTATAAATAAAAACGTCAGAATAGAACAGAAAAACAAAAAAAACTCAAAGTACAAAATCAACTCAATAAGCTTGGTTTAAGAGAAGAGTTTGCAACTTCTATTTCAGCAACTACGAAATATCGAAAAGTTGATCATTGAAATATTCCTCCAAACTATATAGACCGGGAGTCCACAACGTATTTTTTGTGTCTCATTTGTTCACACTTAGCAGTATAAGAAGAACTCCCCAAATTCAACGTTCCACCACACGAATATGAGCTCGCCGAATAAAAATCGTGGACCAAAGGGTGGGGGCCGCGTGGGTGAAGTTGTATTAAAAAACCCGGGGTCTCGAATCATTACTTACCGTTCGGCGTATGTCGCAAGTTACTGTATTTGAAAATAAAGTTTGGGCGGACGGCATTGCCGAACGTGTAGGTTGGATACGACGCGCAGTGGCACTGTTTATTGTTGTAAAAATTTTTTAATACAAAATTATTATTTGTTAATGTTCGGAATTTTGTTAATACAACTAATTATTCACTAAAACTCAAGATAATATTGCCGAATATATTGGTACTGAGTTAATTTGTTTGTGTTAAACTATCGTTAGTTTTTATTATTAAGCAATGGTGAAGCATTGTGGAATGTGTAAAAGACCATTTGAAGCTGGAAATCAATATATGTCATTTCATAGGTAAGCCACCAGTGTCGTAACTATGGCGAAAGGGAAACCGAATTGAAAAAGAGTGAAATGAATGAATTATGAAAAAAACATGTCAATTAGAGAATCGGCTGTTCTCAAAATCAAGTGGAGATTCTTTCATCATAATTTCTGGTTTCCATTCCATATTTGGTTTTAATTTTTTCCATTTTATTGAACTCCAATATTTTTGTGAACAACGCACGACACTGTCGGTGAGGGAAAAGCTTATTGATATCTCAATGATACTCCCTCATGAACATTCTGAGTGTAGCCTGTGCGGGTAGAGGACGGCTATTAATATTATTTGCCGTGGCGCTCCGGGGCGACTTACTGATGTTTTTGGTGGTGTACTTATTCAATTGCAAATTTGTACACTTCATCCAATTAAGTTTTTGCTCCTATAAAATTGATTCGAAGGTCAGAAAGTCTCTTCGGGAAATGTGTACAACAAATACCTTTTAACGTTCCACTAGAATATTAATTCAAAATCCCAGTTTTTCTTTTACTCGAGAGCGTTTTATATCCAACACAAAATCCGTGCATTTACCCCAGGCATCAAAGAACAAATTCTGACACTTTCAAATTGAAATTGAATTACGAAATGTAAATATGACCGCAACATACCGGGTGGCTACGGAAGTATTGCCTACGGAATATCTCAGTTATTGTATGAAGTAGGTTTGTGAAATTTGGAGCGTCGATATAATGACATGAGAGCTAGAATTTGAGCATATTGACACGTCGAAGTTAACTTCCGGTCTGACCGGAAGTAACATCAACTTTCTTATTTTAAATGGAACCCCTATTTTTTTTCTTTTCGCTTTATTCAGCATTCAATTCCCTTTCTAATGACATATCACAAGTTGGTATCTAACCAGAAACTAGATCAGAAAAAAATTATTGAAATTCACCGAGAAAAATTGAAAAGTTGGCTATGGAAACCATACGTCACTTGATAACAGTTGCTACTACTGTGATATTTTATTTTCATTCGTCGACGTTATAAAAAGCCGCCAAAAAAAATATTGGAAAAATTGGGAAAAAAACAATACTCTGTAGGTCCATAACTTAAATAGGAACATACAACTTTTTCTTGCCTGTACTATTCAGCATAACCATTCCTTTCTAATGATATAATAGAAAGTAATTTTTTGAAATGAAATACCAAAAATTCCAATTATTATTATTCAAATAACAAAACAGATTATCGCCATACGCAAAAATAACATTAAAAATAATGTGGAACATAAACGTACTTGGTCTGTGCCATCGTCCATAGATATTCTAATATCTACCTATGGACGATGTTTGTGCTATTCAGAATAATCATTCCATTGCAATAATCATTCGAACCAAAATATTAACAAGTAGGCTGATTAAGATGTATTTTGGAATGAAACAAAAAAGAAACGAGAGCTCTCACGAACGCTGCTATCCATAATATTTTGGCGTTCGAAGTAGTGTTTTTGATTCTGCCATTTTAAAAGGGTTTGGAAATCGAAATCAGTTAGTGGAATATTCAAAAAATGCCCCGTTATTCACGAACCGAACAAATTGACATGCTTCTCATTTATGGTGAATGTTTAAAAAATTCTTATGCCGCTGAACGATTGTATTTAGAGCGATATCCAGGGAGGCAGCAAACGTCAAGAAGGTATTTCCAGTGGCTTGAAGAAAAATTAAGAACTGAGCCTGATGTTCACGAAGACCAGGAAGCATTTGTTATTAATGAGGAAACTGAAATTAATGTATTAGCTTTAGTACAATATGATAGCACAATTTCCTCAAGGCAGATTGGCGCCGAATTAGCTATAAGTAAGGACTCTGCTAGGAAAATTTTGAAAAAACATCGATTTAAATCCTTCAAGTATCAGTTGCATCAACATTTGTATGAAAATGACGGTGAAAGGCGCCTGGAATATTGTAATTGGTTTCTTCGACAAAATGCTGAGAATCACCTATTTAACTATTATATCTTGTTTACGGACGAGTCAAGATTTACCAACAATGGATTATTTAACAGGAATAATACAAGGTAGGTACTGTACTTCATTTGGATTATTGTCGATAGTCGAAGTGTAAAGTGCTAAACGTGTGAACGGTGTTTTGTTTCAGGTACAGGGCGATAGAAAACGAGCACCGGTTTCGACAAGGTGGCTTCCAGGAGAGATTTGGTGTGAATGTTTGGGCAGGAATAGTTGAAACTCATATTGTTGGCCCCATTCTTTTTCAAGGCCAACTAACCGGAGAGAGATACTTTAATTTTTTAACGAATGAAATTTCGGAATTCATTAACAACCTACCTGCGGAAATAACTGAGAGAATGTACTTCCGGCAAGATGGCGCCCCTCCGCATAATTCAAGAATAGCGAGAAATTATCTTCAAAATCGCTTTCAAGAGAGACTTATAACAACCCATGGTCCAGTCAGGTGGCCACCAAGGTCACCTGATCTTACTCCGTGCGACTTTTTTCTATGGGGGCATCTTAAAAATAGGGTGTATTCCACACAGCCTACAACTCTACATGAGCTAGAAGTAAAAATTCGTAGAGCTTTCCAAGATATCACGCCCCAAATGTTGAGAAACGTTTTACATGAAAATATCACCAGAGTCAATAAATGTATTGACGCTGAGGGAATGCATTTCGAACATTTGTTTTGAATTTATTTTTATTTTTTTTTTTGATAAATCTGTTTTTTTGTTATTTGAATAATAATAATTGTATTTTTTGGTATTTCATTTCAAAAAATTACTTTCTATTATATCATTAGAAAGGAATGGTTATGCTGAATAGTACAGGCAAGAAAAAGTTGTATGTTCCTATTTAAGTTATGGACCTACAGAGTTTTGTTTTTTCCCAATTTTTCCAATATTTTTTTTTGGCGGCTTTTTATAACGCCGACGAATGAAAATGAAATATCACAGTAGTAGCAACTGTTATCAAGTGACGTATGGTTTCCATAGCCAACTTTTCAATTTTTGGCTTTCATTTTGCTTCCACGGCCTACTTGGTGAATTTCAATAATAATTTTTTTCCGATCTAGTTTCTGGTTAGATACCAACTTGTGATATGTCATTAGAAAGGGAATTGAATGCTGAATAAAGCGAAAAGAAAAAAAAAATAGGGTTTCCATTTAAAATAAGAAAGTTGATGTTACTTCCGGTCAGACCGGAAGTTAACTTCGACATGTCAATATGCTCAAATTCTAGCTCTCATGTCTTTATATCGACGCTCCAAATTTCACAAACCAACTTCATACAATAACTGAGATATTCCGTAGGCAATACTTCCGTAGCCACCCGGTATATTACTTTCAATTTTTTAGTTCACTAGTTAATAAATAGATGCTTGTTTTCAAAAAGTTGTTTTACATTCCTGTTTTATTTTATTTACATTCGGGTCTCACGTGGCTTTTATTGCTATCGTATATAATTTAACTTCCTCTAATGATATTATTTTTTGAATGGTAATAATTCGAATAATGAAATATCATGTTTTCCTCGCCAATTAGACTATCACACATTTTTAGTTATTGACAACAACTCTGTCAGTATCTATACTTATCGAAATGCTCCCTGAGAAAACTTCCTTCATTGTAGCACAAGATGCAGGCCTTTTCAAAGAAGAAATCACTCCTGTTCCTATCAAAGTGAAAAAAGAAACTATAAGTTTTGAAGTTGATGAACATCCAAGATCGCAGACTACTCTAGAAAATTTGAAAAAACTACCAACATTATTCAAACAAAATGGATTGGTCACTGCTGGCTCTGCATCTGTAAGTTTACTGTGTATGTATTTTTTAGTTTTTGTTTAACCCATTTCACTTTAAGGGTATATGTGATGGTGCTGCTGCTGTAGTTTTGGCTAGTGAGGCTGCAGTATCCAAAAATGATCTGAAACCCTTAGCTAGAGTGGTTGGTTACTCTGTTGTTGGAGTAGAACCGTCAATTATGGGTATTGGTCCTGCACCAGCTATCAAAAATCTCCTCAGAGCTACGGGAAAATCTTTAAACGAAGTGGATTTGGTTGAGGTAATTTGATTAACATTACCTTGGTCTTCATTCTCATTTTCTATTGCTCATGGCTCTATAATTTTTACATAATTTGAAAGTATTCATTTTGGCTTTTTCCAAGGTATTTTTGTCAAATTCCCCATAAAATTAAATTCCATCATAATTATTGAGTGAGGGTTTGTTTTTGTGGAGAAAATCCATTTCTTGACATGGCTTTTTGTGAAGCTTAACCTTCCACAGTCTGAAGATGATAAAAATTTCTGATAAAAAGAAAAAGTTAAAATTAACCAAAAAGTATTAATTATTTTCTCCATTATCAATACTTGCTGGAATAGTTAGGATTTATATCACAAAGTAGGAAATCGTATTTTTGCAAATGTGAGTTTTTTGAGGGAAAAGGCTGGAGGCTGTGCCAATTACGAGCACTTGCAAAACCTTTTATTGAATATAAGTGAAGAAAGTTAATATTGCCACAGCTACCATCTCAGATGAATATACACGTCAAAATAAAAATAAAAATCTACAATACTGTTACGAGATTGATAAAAATCCCCTAGCTACGCCGGTATTGAATATTTGGGATAACCGAACCGTCGCGTCGCGAAGATTCTGGTTACACTTGAGTACCTGTATAAACGCGAGACATTTGACTGGGAAAAAGAGATTTTATGAAGAGAATTATTCAAGAAGATTAGAAAGTGATGATAAGCAGAAGTTTTTGGAATATTTATCTAGTTGTATTGTTGTATAGATCTAAGTGTTTTATTAGTCAGTGAAGTGTTGTATGTTTGTTTATAGTGAAGTTAGAAAATAAACAGTTTAGTAGTGTGCTCGGCCTATTATTTAGCAAAAACGTAACAGTGGTGTCCGAAGCGGGATATTAGTGAAAAACAGAAACAAGCTATTTATAAACTATTTATGGTGAATACGAGGAGTACATCGTACGATACGATGGAGGACATTGTGAAATTTATCCAAAATCAGTTTGCGGATTTGGAAAGAAGGCGCCAGGAGGAAAAACAAGAAGAGGAAAAGCGGCGCTAGGAGGAAAAGAAAGAACGAGAAGATGAAAAACGAGAAGAGGAAATGCGGCGCCAGGAGGAAAAGACAGAACGAGAAGATGAAAAACGAGAAGAGGAAATGCGACGGTTAGATGAAAAACAAGAACAAGAAAAAGAAAAACAAGAACGAGAAGAGGCACTCCAGAAAATTCTCGAAGAACAGAGAAAAGAGCGAGAAGATGAAAAACAAGAACGAGAAAAGGAAAAACGAGAACGAGAAGAAAAACTCCAGAAAATTCTCGAAAAACAGAGAAAAGAGAGAGAAGATGAAAAACAAGAACGAGAAAAAGAAAAACAAGAACGAGAAGAAGCACTCCAGCAAAATTCTCGATCAACAAAAGATTGAATTGGAACGAATAGAAAAACAAAGAAAAACAGACTTCCAGAAGGTTCTAGAACATCAAGACGTTCTTTCAACACGTTCTACATAAAACCGAAGTACAAATGGAGGAACTGAAAGAAAAAATAGAGGAAGACGTCAAGAAAATCGACGATGAGCTTAATCAGAAAGTGGATACAGTGCGAGAGGAGGTGAAAGGACTCAAAAATCAGATAGCACTCCTCAAGAAGAAAGATCGTCGAGACAGGGTTGCCACATCAGGAATTTCCGTAAAACCACCGACTTTTGATGGACAGTCCTCTTGGTCCATGTATCGCCGACAATTTGAAGCTGCAGCAGTGGCAAATGGATGGGGCGAAGAAGAAAAAGCTACGGCCCTTATAGTAGCTTTGAGAGGGCCAGCTTTGGGTATGTTACAGACGATACCTATCGAACAGCAAAATAAATATAAAGACCTGATTACTGCATTAGAGTTACGGTATGGCGATCAACATCGAGAACAGCTGTATCGGGCTCAAATGAAAACGCGCACTCAGAAATCAGGTGAGATTCTGCAGGAATTTGAATCGGATGTGAGACGCCTAATTCAGCTGGCTTACCCAGAAGAACCGGGAGATTTCAAAGAATAGTTAGCGGTGCAGATATTTATAGATAGATTCAGAGACACCGCAATCCAAAGGACTCTGCGATTGACACACTTTAAGAGGAGTAGCGATGCCTTGGTACGTTCCTTAGAAGTGGAGGTGGCCTTGAACACCTCGAGGCCGAAAGTACGAGCGGTATCGATAGAAGAACCCGAACAACGATCAAGCGCAGCTACTAGTTCATTCGAGAAGGTTCTGGAAGAGACTAAATCTTTGATAAGCGGAATGAGCACCCAGAAGAACAGGGCGTGTTATAGATGTGGGAAATTGGGCCATCTTATTAGAGACTGCAGGGTAAGAATGCCACCACGTTCGCAATCACCTATGACGACAAGATCTTCCAGCGAGTCCTCAAGTGGGCGGCAGGAAAACTAGAATTAGCCAGCATATCGGGGCGCATGCTGGCTAGCAATAATAGAGCCCCCAGGGTCATCCCTATCAACAGGCTAAGAAGAATGACTGATAGCCTTACCATTCCAGGAAAATTGAACGAAAAAGTCGTCATATGCACCATAGACACCGGTGCTGCAGTTTCGTTGGTACGCAGTGACATTCTTCGGCCAGAAAACGTGAAACATATCTCTTCAAACCTTGTGCTTCGAACAGCACTGGAGAAAATGCTGTATTGCGGAAGATTGGATTACGTAATCCACCATATTTCATTATTAGATTTATGGTCTTCCGTCAAGTGGTGTCGCCCCTCTTTCATGATGTTTCTGGCTTCATGTTGAAGTCGACACGTAGTCGGAGTGCATTTTTAACTGGAACCCAGAGTTGGCGCTGAATTCATACCTCAGTGTTTGTCTCAGGGATTGTATAGGTTTTATTGCGGAAGATTGGATTACGTAATCCACCATATTTCATTATTAGATGGATTGGAGCTGTACTATCACAAGAGCAAGATGGCCAGGAAAAAGTTATTGAATTTTACAGCAAGGTACTGACCAAACCAGAAAGAAAGTATTGCGTAACGAGGAAGGAACTACTGGCAATAATCAAGGCTGTAGACCACTTCCACAAATATCTATATGGAAGAGAGTTCCTCATTAGAACAGATCATGCAGCTTTGAAGTGGCTACTCGAGATGAAGACCCCTGAAGGACAAGTAGCAAGGTGGACTGAGAAGTTGAACCAGTATTACTTCAAGATAAAACATCGACCAGGACGATTACACAACAACGCAGATGCCTTGTCCAGAAGACCTTGTTCGGATACCTGTGAGCATTGTGAGCGAATTGAACGTCGCGAAGGAATCAACCAAGTGAGATTAATGGTTGACGACAATTCGACCACAGCAAAATGAGGCAGGACCAAGAAAGTGATCCAAATATTGCAGATTTTCTACGATGGAAGGAAAGCGGAGCGGAAAGACCCACCTGGAATGAAATCTCCTTACGATCACCAGGTTTCAAGGCATTGTGGGCACAATGGGATTCCCTGATTGTTGAGAATGGTCTATTGAAAAGGGCGTGGGAGTCGGCCGACGGCAGAAAAATTATTTCTCAATTGGTTGTGCCTAGGTCGAGGATAAGTGATGTCTTGGAGGAGATCCATGGCAGCCTTGACCTTGGATAAAATACGTCAGAGATTTTACAGGGTCCAATGTCGTGAAGATGTAGAGAGATGGTGCCGAAGATGTCCGAAGTGTGAAGCAAGCAAAGGTCCCAAGATATGATCGAGAGGAGAGATGAAACAATACAATGTAGGCGCTTCCTTCGAACGAATCGCCATCGATGTAGCAGGACCGTTTCCGATGACAAATGATGGCAACAAATACATCCTCGTTGCCATGGACTACTTTAGCAAATGGGTTGAAGCTTATGCCTTGCCTAATCAAGAAGCATCCACAGTTGCAAGAGCTCTGGTGGAAAACATGTTTTCAAGGTTTGGAGTCCCAATGGAGCTACATTCCGAACAAGGAAGAAATTTTGAATCAAATTTATTCAAGGAAGTTTGTGAATTAATGGGAATTAGTAAGACCAGAAAAACGGCCCTCCACCCACAGTCTGATGGCATGGTTGAAAGGTTCAACAGGACTATGGAAGAACATCTTACCAAAGTAGTAGAGGAGCACCAAAAGACCTGGGATCGACATCTTCCACTATTCTTGATGGCTTACAGGGCCTCTGTGCACGATTCCACAAAGCTCACTCCAGCCAGCATCATCTTCGGGAGAGAACTTCGGTTGCCCTGTGACTTGGTGTTCGGATCACCAAGTTCTGAAGAAAAAGATGTACATGATTATGCAGACGAAATGCGAGATAGCTTGAATGGGATCCACGAATTTGCAAGAAAAAGATTGAAGATAACTAGTGACAGAATGAAGGCTCGATACGATCTTAAGGCCAATACTGGTGGATTCAAAGAAGGAGATCGAGTGTGGCGTATAATCCTCGTCGTAAGAAAGGATTTTCTCCTAAATTAACACCATCTTGGGAAGGACCATATACGATAGTGAAAAGAATAAACGACGTGGTCTATAGAATTCAACGCAGCCCGAGAGCGAAAATGAAGGTCGTTCACCTAAAGAGACTCAAACGTTATAATGGAGACAACGACACATTGTTTGATCGGGACGATCAAAATTGAGAGGGGGATAATGTTACGAGATTGATAAAAATCCCCTAGCTACGCCGCTGGATAGACTTGCACGCGTATCGTCGATATGGTTACCGAGAAAAAGGCAGATAGCTGCCGGTAATGAATATTCGGGAAAACCGAACCGTCGCGTCGCGAAGATTCTGGTTACACTTGAATACCTATATAAACGCGAGACATTTGACTGGGAAAAAGAGATTTTATGAAGAGAATTATTTAAGAAGATTAGAAAGTGATAATAAGTAGAAGTGTTTGGAATATTTAGCTAGTGGTATTGTTGTATAGATCTAAGTGTTTTATTAGTCAGTGAAGTGTTGTATGTTTGTTTATAGTGAAGTTAGAAAATAAACAGTTTAGTAGTGTGCTCGGCCTATTATTCAGCGAAAACGTAACAATACATGTCAGTACACACAGAGTACTTCACAATACAATAGATTATAACTCCCAACAGTAAAAAATCTCATTAACTCATTTGTTTGCCTAAGGATTGTTTGCTTCAGCTTCGTGATGAAGCCTATTCCTATTCTGACTTCCCAAAAACAAGGCTCAGTTCGTTTCTTCAAGAGCTGAAAACTCTATGATGAAAATCGTGTTAGTTTTATTGTCGAGGAGGACTACATCAGACTCATTGGCTTATGTGGTTGCTTGACAGTGAGTGAGAAATGAGTAGTTCTAATTAGAATTCGTAAACTTTGAAAGTAACACCATATTTTATTCTTCTCAATTTGGATTTTGAAACCATTTACCATCTACCATGGTAATGAATATCTGGTGAAAATTTTAAATAACCAGGCACCTACGTTGGAGCACTTTTCTATGATCTGAGTAAAGCGTTTGATTGTCATTTGAAGTACTCATTTACAAACTTGCATATTACAGAATGAAGAATGGTTTCCGGGCTTTGCGGCCGTAGTCGGTTCACCTCCGTGGAGGTGGTTCCCTTGGACGTTTCTCTCACAGCTGCGGTGAGCATCTTCAGCTTGGATTTTGTCTTCTCGAAGAGCGACGTAAGACTGATACAAAGGTTGGAAATCCGGTCGGTAACTCTTTTGATATACGGCAATCACGTCTCTTCAATTAGACAGGTGACAATAATAACATCCCATCCGGCGCCAGGTAACCCAGACACCCCAAGAAAAAGGAAAACAAACGCATGTTATTCAAAACAAAGTAAGTAGCCAGGCGGTGACTCTAAATTGCGAAGATTTTCCAACCGCTGTATCAGTTTTACGTCGCTCTTCGAGAAGACAAAATACAAGCTGAAGATGCTCACCGCAGTTGTGAGCGAAACGTCCAAGGAAACCGCCTCCACGGAGGTGAACCGATCACGGCCTCAAAGCCCGGAAACCATACTTCTTCATTTTACTTCTGGCCGTGAAGCCTTCATTCTTTGCATTTTACAGTTTCACAGAAACATTATTAATATCATGAGAACATAACTCTCAGAAAGTATTCAATTCACAACAGTAAATCTTCATATACAAGCGTGGCTGATATCAACATAGAAACCGGGTAAAGTGACAGCCCCCATTATCACATCAAGGTGACCTTAAAGTTTATAATCAGAGATTTGAAGGCAATTCAACTCAGATTGAAGGTTCAACTATAGACCGATTCTAATTGTAATATGAATTATTGTACATAGAATGATGGCATGTTCAATCGCTAAACATGCACTTTCATGTACCTCCTACCCCATATTCTTATTCGTGTATTAGCTTTTCTACCCACAACCAAAATTCTTCCAACGTGACACGGGGTTGGGCAGTTATAATTATAATTCGGAGTCTGAGTAATAAACATATTATATCTGGTTGTTATAAATTATTTTTTTGTATTGTCAACAGTCCTCTGGCAAGCGAAATTAAACAGTAACCCCTTTAAATATTTGTTAATAATGCTTGATAATGTCCCTTTTTTGACTAGTTTTATCATATTGTGATGTTTTCAATAAATTAAATGCCTAATAAAAATTTCAACAACCTGCTCAGACGATGAAAACCTCGAGTATTGGCACAATCTACCGTAAGTCCATTCATCACGTGTACATGGAAACGACAGAACACTCACAAACTACTGTATAAATGTATAAATAAATAAAAAAAAATTTCGAAGGACATTTTTTCAAATTGTAGTATTTTTATTATTTTTTCATTTGGAATTTGACTTAGACGCCTAAGTTCATAAAATACTCTTATCATTTTCGAGGCACTAATGATGATCAAAGTCGTAATTTGCAAAAAAAATTACCATATGATACCTTATGTGTGATACTGTATAACCTACCCTAGGACCTAATTCTGATTTCTCCAGGACATTTGACAGAATTATCAAGAACCATATAAGTGCACTACATGTCCTATATTTTATTAAAATATTCCAAAGATTTCATACAGGTTCATTTTTTGTAGATCAATGAGGCTTTCGCAGCTCAAACATTGTCTTGTGCCAAGGATCTGAATTTGGATATAAGTAAATTGAATGTCAATGGTGGAGCTATTGCATTAGGACATCCACTTGGGGCTTCAGGTTCTAGAATCACTGGACATCTTGTTCATGAATTGAGGTAAGGAGCACCCGCTATTTATTGGTGATTCTGCTGAAATTCATTTCCTACTATTTGATGGTCTTACATCTGAAAACTAGATAGCTCGTTCTTGACCTACCCTAGCATAAAGAATATACTTGATTTATTTTTTATTTCGATTTTTTATCTTAAAGAACTTGGTTCCCAAATTATTAAAACAACGTAAAGAAACCTTTCTTTCAGTATTAATTTAGTTTAATTGCGAACCCAAGTAATCGCTGATTTGAAGATCGAAAAACGATTTTTTTACAAAAAAATAATTGTTCACACGACCAAGAAAAAAAATTATTTTTCACTCTAGTGTGTAGTTTTATGTCAGTTGTAATGATTTTAAATTTGTGTAGGAGAAGAAATGCCAAACTTGGTATTGGATCAGCCTGTATTGGAGGTGGACAAGGAATAGCAGTTATGGTAGAAGCTTTATAAACGTTATTTTTCCACATGATTTTTGATCATTTACGATATAATTAATATTTTTTATATTCAAAATAAATTGTTATTCCATTTTAATAAAATATTATTCTGTTCATGTGTTCTTTCATTTTACTGTTATAATATTAATACTACCTCATAAACACTCCTGTGTATTATTGGCCGTAGTGCTCCAGGCGACTTCCTGATTTTTGGTGGTGATGAATCTTTCTTCTGTCAGAAAACTTACAGAACCATCCCGGGTGCTTGGTGCGCGCTCCAAGCAAGTACCAGACGTAGCTAGACAACACCTCTATACAAGTTTGCCTTATGTTGGATATTTCCAACGTGGGTTGCATTTAGTAATAATTTTAATGGATGCTGTCATTATGTTCAATATGTTAATGTGCCCAAGACACCAGTTGTGTTTGAAAAAGCTATAGGAATAGCGAAATGCGTCACATGTTACAATAGTAATATATTGTGGATATTTAAAAACAAGTGTTTTATTTTATTATTTCACTGATTGCAATATAAATCATCAGATGCCGAACAATGATAGGTTTATTGAGGAAGCCCCTACATGTTTATTTCTAACACCAACAACACCAAAAGAAATTCTACCAATAACAAGAAAAACTACTACCAAATTTACACCTGGTTCGGATGCTATTGACGGTAGAGTGATCGGATCACGTGCCACACTCATTGCTGAACCACTGTGTCACCTAATAAATGAGTCATTTACACTTCGAATTTTTCCAAACATAAAAAAACCATAGAAATACCAGTTTTTAAGAATATATGGTCCGTTGATGACTCCGATCACACGCTTTAAAATTTGTGTGTAAGGGACATCTTCCCCCAACGATAGTGTTGTGCGTTGTTAACAGAAATATTGAGGTTCAATAAAATAGAAATAATGGAAACCCAATATGGAATGGAAACCTGAAATTATGATGGAAAAATAAGTTGTTCTGTCATATTTGAAATTTGACATTTCAAATGCATCGTTGCCGTACTGATCAGACTATATCGACAACGAAGAATGTCCGTTCGGCGATGGAAATATAATTTTTACATGCACCCAACAAGCTGTAATGAACGTTTCTATTGCCTTCTTATTGCTATATATTCCATCCAAGACAGTATTTTTGGGTTTTCGTTGCCATGAATATACCCGACAGATATCAAAATCTAGCTGACGTGCTTATTGTATCCTTAAAAAATTGCGACATGGCAATAATGTCATGATTTGAGGGATAACTATAAAAAGATGTTACCTTCAGTTTTATTAGAGTATTACTCATCTAGGTTGTGTTAATTGATCGGAGGTTGATGACATAAAAAACAACAGACTGGTCTTTCATCCATAATCAGTTTTCTAAAATTTTTAACAGCACACTGTCAAAGGCTAACAAATTATTTGGAGTGTTTTAAATTACTTCCTGATATGCAATAACATGGTTTTAGAGAAAAAAAGTCCACTACAATTGCTATACATGAAACATTGGAATTCATCTACTTAACTTACTTACTCAATCACCTCCTAGTAACAAATACATTGACTCTTTTATGATCTAAGCCGTACATTTGATACGATCGACCGGGATCTATTGCTGCTTAAGTTTCGAGGAGACTGGCGTGCATGGAATACTTCTTGACTGGGCCCAGTCCTACATATCTGAGCGTACACAAATAAAAATTTTTGATAACTTAAAATCGCGAAAAAGAGAATCTAACTTAGGAGTACCTCAAGGCTCAATATTTGGACCCCTGTTCTTTACAGTGTTCACATCTGATATAAAAAAATGCTGCAATAATCCCGATCAAATCATTATATGCTGATGATACTAATATTTTGATTCAAGAAATGGAAATAACCCAAAAAACCAAAACAACGTCAATATTGGCAATTTGGCATCATCAGGAGTTCAAAAAACATACTGAGAAAAGTTGTGCAACAGAAGGAACATCTACATGGGAATATGAAATTTCCAAATACACTTCAAATACTCAAATTATTTTGGAAAAATTGAATTTTTCATTTTCTTGTTTTATTTTTTGTGGCGTTATTGTCAGAGCTGAAAAAGATGAAAAATTCTACTTCCCAGAGACCTTTTATATTATAATCCTTTACTGTTCGACGTTTCGTTAGCCAGCAACCTTCATAAACTTTTTTGTTTTAAATACAGACCTTTAATTCAAAGAATACAGTATTTTTGGTATTTTGTGTATGATGTAATGATGTATCACCATGGCAGTTTCATATTTTTTCTCATCTCGTTTTTGTTTTATTTTCGAGTACGAGCCAGTATCGGAAAAAATGGTGAAAAACAATAATGATGATGCTCGAAAAGGACCTAAAACGAATTGACATTCATACTTGATACATTATCATTGAATTCAGAGAGAAAAAAATTCAGAAACTTTTTGTATCCTTCGAATCTGATCTTTATGGTTGTTGGATAACGAAACGTCGAACAGTAAAACTGATATCACAAAAAATCTTATGAAAACTTTCTGTGTAGAATTATTTTATATCAAGTTCCAGTTTTTCCAAAATAATTTGAAAATCCATAGTTCTTTTGGAAATGTCGTACTTTACATATGAAGTCGAATTGAAATTCAGCTTAGATTCCAAATATTCAAGGGTGACATTTCAAACAATGAAGTTGGAGTCCATCTCCGGTATTGGAAGTTGTCAGCAACTTGAAAATATTTTAATTTAAACTAGCTCGTCAAAAAACTGTAGCTTAGAAATTTTCAGAAATCTAGTTCCAGCCGTTTTCAGTTTTCCATATTCAGCTTGTAATGCATCCTGTACATGTCGTACGTCCAATGTAAATGAAGTACATTTGAATGCAACATCAGACCAATCATTTATAATAGTACTCACAGAAATTTTCGATTTTGCGGTATGTGCATAAGCCTTGTTCATACCCTCGCAAATTTCGCAATTTTTCTGCAAATAAAATGGCTGCCGACATGGTTCTGCATTAACGATTGGTCCGGCATGACTGGGAGCCATTTTATTCGCAGAAAAATTGCGAAATTCGCGAGGGTATGAGCAAGGCTTAAATGTCACTTATCAAATTTAATACTCTTCCAAGAAAAGTTTAGAAAAATATTGAAATTTCGAATATTCATTTTAAAATAATGCAAACAATAGCACCTGAAGTAGAATAAGATACAGATGCATACAGTGTGTTTCACTTTTCATGGAAACACCCTTGTTTCTTTTGTAATTTTTGACGAAAATTCATGAAATTTTCAGGATCGATAGATACATTAGACAAGAACTCTCTGGACATAACGGAAAAATGCTGTTGGCGTGCAGTGTATATCACGTAGAATTACACCTTTCGTGCAGTGAGTTCTTTTCTAGTGTATCCATCGATCATGAAAATTGCATGGTACTATGTGGAAAACGAAAGATACGGGGGTGTTTCCATGAGAAGTGAAACAAACTGTTTGCATCTGAGGTAATTTCTGTCTATCTTATATTTTCTGATATTACCCAAAAACCACAATAAGGAAATATACCAATGTTTGGAATAAGGACCAATAATCGCATTCAACCGACCGGCCAACTAACTAATTATGACGATGACACATAATTGAATTGCATTTCATTTAGTTGCTCGGAGGGAGGAAGAACAAGGAATAACCCCCTTGGCCGCGCCAGGGCTCCTTCCACTGCAAGATTGTTGAACCGCTCCGGCATCCCGGGAAATGGTACTTCGGCCACGTCTGCAACCTCCGGCAGTGAAACTGACCGGAAATCACCTATGAAGAGGAAGCAGCACAACGCCGATGACCTAGTTGATCTTGCACCAGAACATCGAAGTCCAAAGTGCTGGTAGTGTAGTAGTGACATAGACACAGAAAAACCCCTTCGGGGCAAAGACGCAGTGATCTCCGCGAGTGACAGTGGCACTAAAGTTCCAAGTGCAAAGACGCTCGAGAGCAGTCACACCTGAAACCACCACTTCTTCGTCTGGCAGCCCGTCAGACAAGAAAATCAAAGGAAGAGAGCCCTCCCAGGAAGCAGAGGAAGCAGGGAATACCAAGGGTGAGTCCTTGGTATGTGACGGGGATGTGATTGTCCAAGTCTATCCAAACACACAACCCCTCGGCGAAGCTATCCAAAAAATAGAAAGTACGATGAACAGCGACTTAGTCATAGGACTCAGACGCTCGTCAAGGATCGTAGCGTGCAGCGCTCTCCAGGACATGGATATCTGGGGTCTCACTCCCGAAGACGTGCCATTGATCGATGACCCATCACCAAGCCTACCTCCACAAGCACATCAAAGGTGTCGATGGATGAGATGGAAGGAATATCTACCAGCCCCATTTCAATCGATCTACCAGACAATGGCACGACCATGCAGCTGCTCGCTGAAAACGACACCACCAGCATCGCTGACACCGCTGACATCCACTGGCTTGGGCTCCTCGGAAGGACTTGCCATGGATGCCATCCATCGCCCCACCCAGATAGTGAAGAAAGACAGCCACCCTCCTCCCACCCGGAAAAGGCTGGCCAACCTTACCCCGACCAGCAGAGAACAGCCCTCAGCGACTCCAAATACAACGGTGCAACACACTTTCCAAAAGTCTCATTGTTTTGGGGAGACCGCGGTTCACTACACTTCCCAAAACACTTCAACGCCTATGAGTGCAATGGAAACGGTGGTGAACAATATGGAGACTATACAGGGTGGGCCAATGGAAACTTTCCCTGATTTGTAGGATTGAAAATCAAAATTTTGGAAAACGCTCGTACACGTCGATATTTGATTTGAGAGGGAATTAATTTTCAGTGGATTTCACCCCCGTAGCTGGGGGAGAACAACCCGTAAAATTTTAATAGGGGAAAGGGGTCGTGCCATCCTCATTGTGAAGGTCTCATTGAGTTCTTCATGACCCTATTATTTTGCCTTATTATTTTCATCGATAACGAAATGAAAGTTTGTCAAAATCTTGGTAAGAGACTATTGTTTTCGTATTAAAAATACCAAATAATTATAGTTTCAAGTTTAATAATCAGGTGTACACGTCAAAGTTATCGTACAAACTGTTCGAAATGTCCTCCATTAACATTCATGCAATAATAAAATCGATGCTCTCTCGCGTCTCTAACATTCTGCAACATATCAGCAGTTATTCTTTGACACTCTACATTTATGCGTTCTTGCAGAACTTTAAGAGAAGCCGGCTGTGTTTTATAAACGGTAGACTCCAAATGGCCCCAGAGAAAGAAGTCAAGATGAGGAGAAAGATCAGGAGACCTTGCAGGCCACTCATTAGATCCTCTACGGCCAATCCAATATCCTCTAAAATTTTCGTCTAGAAAGTTCTGAACGGATGCTGCACAATGTGGTGGAGCTCCATCTTGTTGGAAAAAAAATTATTGTGTGTCAAGTTGTTATCTTCGGCAATGACCTCCCTTATTCTAGGAAAAATAGTTTCTTGAAGCAAAGTAAGATAGATACATCTGCCCTGTCAGATTGCCCTGCAAAAAGAATTGCCCAATGATGTGCTTTCCTAAAATACCTGTCCAGACATTCAACTTTTCAGGATGATGAGTATGAGTCTCTCTAAATAAATGTGGGTTTGAATCGCTCCAGTATCGACAATTGTGTCGATTGGCCAATCCATTTAGAAAAAAGGAACATTCATCTGAAAAGCAGATATTATACAGGAAATTTGGATTGCCAATACAGCGTTCACTCATTTCTTCTACAAATTGTAACCGTCGATCATATTCATCCTCATTAAGTTCGTGAAGCAGTTTTATCTTGTAGGGGTAAAATTTGTTGTCCTTCAAAATTCTTCTAACGCTTGTTCGTGAAACACCAGAAAACTTCGACCAATTGCCTCGTACTCAATGTGTTATCCATTGTAATGTGCCCTAAAACTGCGATTTGCATGGCTTCATTCCTAACGACACGAACCGGATTATGTTTTTGGTTCTGCACTGTTCCAGTTACCAAAAACTTTTCCATCAGTTGTCTAACGTACTTACGTGAAATATTTTTATCCCTATGTCTTTCATTAAATAGTTGTGCTGTTTGTCTTGCACAGTCATTGTTTTTGAAATGAATAGACACCAATACGGCCCGCTCAGCTATAGTGTAAACCATACTTATCAAAGAACCCCGCACTTTTTGCTATATAAAATGGCGTTCTGTCAAATGTTCCAAATCTTTGGTATTTTGTAGGAGTCGGACTCCTTAAGAAATATGTCCGGGCCCCACTCGATCCTATGACTAGTTTTCAAAATACAGGGTGTTAAAGTTAGGAAATGATGACTTTTCCCCATCTTGTATCTCTAGAGATCAATTTATTTGAATTTTTTGCAAGCAGTATTTTGAAAATATCCTTTGGCAACTATCCTCCCCAAAAAAAACCTCAAGAACTCTTTTCATAGAAAAAAGCTGAAAATTCTACAGCTTCTAGTTAAAAATATTTTGAATAGAATAATGAAAAAAAAAAAATACAAACATAACGGTCATAATTCCAAAATACAGAGTGATGAAAAATAATGTGGTTTTCTGATATTTTCGTGTGATTAACATTGGTTTTAGAAATACTTAAATCCTGTATGCTCTAGTTTCCTCAATGAATGAAGATAAAATGTGATAATTTTCATCCTGCAAGTGTTTCCAAACCATATAGAAGCAATACTTTGAAATTCGATAAATCGTAAGAGTATGAATTGGAATCACCCTGTAACGGTAAAGAGTTTTTGAGGTTTTTTTTGGGAGGATAGTTGCCAAAGGATATTTTCAAAATACTGCATGCAAAAAATTCAAATAAATTGATTATCTCTAGAGATACAAGATGGGGAAAAGTCGTCATTTTACAACTTTAACACCCTGCATTTCGAAAACTAGTCATAGGTTCGAGTTGGGCCCGGACATATTTCTCAAGGAGACCGACTCCTACAAAATACCAAAAATTTGGAACATTTGACAGAACGCCATTTTATATAGCAAAAAGTGCGGGGTCCTTTCGCTATAAACTCTCGAACTAACGCTATGTAAATGATGGTGCGACAATGTCTAGTAGAAATGAAGTTTGTAATAACATACTCTTTCCTTCAACGGCCAAAAAATCGGATGTTTCTGTTAGTTTTTATGTCAAAAGGCGAATCTAAAATTCCTGCGGCGGAGATTATTTTTAATTATTGTCTGTTCCCTAATGTCACGCCTAAGAAAACCGAGGTGATTTTATTATAGCACGAATGTCCATGGCTGACATTTTGAACAGCTTGGAATTTAAATTTGTCGTGTCCACCTGATTATTGAACTGGTAACTCTAATTATTTGGTATTTTTATTAAGAAAATACTAGTCTATTTCCAAGAGTTTGACAACCTGTCATTTCGTTTTCGATGAAAATTATAAGGTAAACTTATAGGGTCATGAAGAACTCAATGAGACCTTCAAAAAGAGGTATGGCACGACTCGTTTTCCCTATTCAAATTTTGAGGGGTTGTTCACCCCCAGCTACAGGGTTAAAGCTACGGGGGTGAAAAAAACTGAAGATTAGTTCCCCCTCAAATCAAATATCGACGTGTTCGAGCGTATTTCAAAATTTTTATTTGGAATCTTACAAATAAGAGTGGAAAGTTACCATTGGCCCTCCCTGTATAATGATTAAGGCTTTCACGACCCTCGCTCAATGTTCTGTATGGCTTTTGGGTTTTCGGTCATGTATCCATTTTTCTTGGCTTTTAACATTTTGCCTACACGTGCAGTAGGCTTCTTCAGAAAATTACGAGTGTAAGTATTCTACTATCACTGAAGTGGTACTCTTGGTCTCAGATTATATATACCCGACAGATGAAGTAATTTTGTCCACAGGTACGTTTCCCGGCACCGTAAGTATATGTTGATTATTGTTTCCAGGTACATTAATTTGTTTGCGTAATGAGGGGCCAGGTGAACATCTCGTTCTTCCTAAGGTTGGGATTCAGGTATTGTTCAATTTTAAGGAGTCTTCAATTTTGTTAAAGTTGTTTTTATGCTTTCTGATCTCGATTGCCTCCCTGGCGAGTTGTGCATGGTACGAGGAAGTATTAGTTGCTAAGACTTGTGTTTCTTCAAATTTTATGCGGTTGTCAGTTTTTGTGAGTGTATGTTCAGCGACGGAGGATTTATTAGTCTGTCCCAATCGACAATTAGCTTTATGCTCGGAGATTCTCGTATTAATGGACTGCTTCGTGGTTCCGATATACACGCTTCCACATGTGCAAGGAATGCGATAAACCTCTGGAGTGGAGAGTGGGTCCCGTTTGTCTTTTGCAGATCTGAGATATTCCTGGATTTTTCTCGTGGGTCTGTAAATGGTTTTGATGTTCTCTTTCTAGAGTAGTCGGCCTATTTTGTCAGTTATCCTGGGTATGTAGGGTGAGAATGCTTTACCACCGCTCACCGATGTTAGCCACATCCACAGGTATACTCCAAGAAAAAAAGGAAGGAAAATAGTTTTTAATTTTTTGGAAAGTAATGAAGCGATGAAAATATACTTTTTGGGCAAATCTATCACAATAATATCGTTACATTAGTACTATATCTAGATAACTCGAAAATACGGGTTGTCAAGAAAACGGGGTTGAAAATAGTTACTGAACAGTTTAAATGAGTTTCAGTGTATGCTGCTCACTTTATTAGAGATGACGTTAACATTGAAAATTCACATATTTTTTTTGTCGAATCTCAATGTATTATTTTTAAATTAGTTATCTAGTTGTTGCTCCAACTTGAAAATTGGATCGAAATATGTTATCTATTATTTGAATTCAGAAAGGAATACAATCAGAGGTAATTTGACCAAATTTATTCACGTTATAAAAGAAAACTAATACTAAAAAAATGTAAAAATGAGAATGTTTCATTCATCTGCAAGATCCGTATCGCTTCCTGAAGATTCCTGTCGACTGACTCCACTGCTGCGTGCATCGCCTTGGTATGGCAAACTTTCGTAGAACGGCCAGTATTCTAATCCTAGTGCTGGAGGGAAAATAAAGAATTCAAATTGTCATATTTTTCTTTCGAAGTGGTTATAACCGAAGTGTATAAAGGTTGAATCGTGTCTGACAAGGAAAGTTTCTTAATGTTGACCCTCGTTTTCATCTTACAGTCAAGAATTCTAAACTCCTCATCAAAATCCTCTTTAAAGCGTATGGTTATTGGTCTGCTTTTCGTAAAATTCAACCAGCACATTTTCTGCCACCTAACTGGGTTATGATTTTTGATCCCTTTCCTCATAATCATGTGATTCCTCAGGTGAGATTTCCAATTCATTATTTTTTCGTGGGTAATCTCGTGAACAATGTACGGCTTGTCACCCTTTCTTCTTGCACTACGGGCAATGGTTTTCCAATCTTCAGGTCAATTTACTTTTCCCGCTCTTTTTTGTTCTGTTGCTATAGCGGAATGCATAGAATCACATTCCATTTCGCTTTGACCCACAACTAGAAACTTCAGAGCTATTGTTTCTATGTTAGGTAGTTCTTGAACAGCGGTCAAGAACATAGCAGCAAAAAATTTGTTGAGATTTTGCCCTCCACATCTGTCACTGAAACAAGAGATGTGATTCACAGTTGGGGGGAGCGATTTCAAATATTGATATAAGCAGCTCGTAATTTCACAACTGCCTCGTTTTCCTTGTACTTCGGTCCACATGAAACAATCTCCTTGTTTTGAGACGACATCGTATACAGTGAAATTGAACGACTTGTATATCTGCTCAAAAAACAGAGCATTGTTAGTTGGATCAGTTGGAGCCAACAGAACTTGCTGGAGATCAAAATTGCAACTCACAATGGTTCTCCCCCATATAGTTTTTCAGGCCTCAGGAGGGTGGTGAAGGGGGTAGTTTCTAGGAAATAATTCAATAACTTTCCCAAATGAAATAGTACCGCATTCTGCTTTCAGTATGTGTTTCATAAAGAAAAAATGAATCAAATGACATATATTGAATACTCGTCAGGTATTGTAATAAATTTCACTTACACGAAATACAACTCTTTCATTTAATTGAATAGTTACGTGTACACAGCTTTAAGAACTTCACCTTGTATATTTTTAACTCGTATCAGTCAAGTGGAATTCTGAATTATTTCTATCACTGAAAAACTCCTTACCTTCCATTCTTATAATAAGTTTGGTAATAAAAATATCCCTCCGTTTATGGTTTTAACGATAATCTTGGCCAACTTATGCTTTTGCGTAAGTCGGAAGTACGTGGCGTTTTCTCTGGATTGGCCCGTTGAATTTTGCTGGTGACATAGGATCATGCGTCTGATATGCAGGACTTATTTCTAAGTAGGCTTAAACAGGTAACCCCCCCCATGTCCATTTCCCATCTAACTTTAACTTCCGGGCCGGCCATTTTGGGACAGTAAGAGAATTGTGGCTCCACACATACATTTTTATCAGCGTGAAAATTCATAAAGACCTTTTGGAAAATCTGTGTTTCATCACATCTCATGTGACATTGGTACCTACAGCGATTCCACTACGTAGATTTGGTGTTAGTTGGACGTGGTATGTCGCGCTCCTTGGAGGATTATCGAATTTTTACCCTTCTTAGAAAGCTGATAGATTGGATGGGTCTTCCTTTATGAACTTGGACTTCAGTTCACATTTCCCACCCACATTCGAGCAAAATTTGGTGGAAGATTGGTGGAAAATAGCATATCCATCCCGAACATTTTATAACATTCCCGTGGAAAACCCTTCGGAGTTTGAAGGGTTTTAATTTGAAGTCTTATCTATGACGGAGAACCACTCCAGAAGCAGTTGCGTCTGGAGACCTGACTACGACCATTCCACGCACCTTCACCCGCATCGGTTGTCGGTTTGCTGATCCATTGGAACCTTCTCTGTGCACATGCAAGTACAGTGGGGAAAAAATCACTACCTGTGCATAGTTTAAATGTTTTTATTTGACTGAAAATGAATCATCTGCCAATCTATAATTGTGCGGCGGAAATTAATGTGATTGATTTATTGATGAATCGTTTCCCTGATTTTTATGACCGAGCGTACATATCGCGCCATATATATATATATATATATATATATATATATATATATATATATATATATATATATATATATATATATATATATATATATATATACATCAAAAAGTAAAGTAACAATTCAAATGATACTAGTTATTATTGTTGCCACGCAGGGCTATTTATAATGTAAGAAAAATGACGCTGCTGATCATAGCAAAATCAACAATTAATTGCGTCTTCTAGATCGGAAGCGCTGGCCCTGGGATGATGCTACCAAAACTCTAGTTGGTTTATAGCTACTGATTGATTTCTGCCCTCGCCCGTCTTGTATTTGAATACCTATTATTATTTCGTTTGGTCTTACAGGCCCGCAGATAAATCGATTATTATTTTCCTTTAGTCATATCAATGTACTGGATGACCAATATACGACGCTATTCTTGTTACAAGAAATTTTCTTTGGGAGGTTGATCTGCTTGATTATTATGTGACAATCGTGTATCTCTTAGGTTCGGTGATTTAATGATAGATGCCTACCGAGTGTTCGCCGAGGTGAAGTCACCAGCCGCCCGTTAAACAAATAAATACCATGTTTTACCTGCTCCCATCTCCACTTGTGCTTAGCCGGAGCCGACTGCTCGGGTTGTCAATGTGATACCCAGCCCAGTAGCGTGTTGGCGCGTTACAGTGGTTCTGATAATAGGGTTCCTTGGTGGAACACTGCTCTCAAACTTAAAAATCATATCGGCTTGCTGTGATATGGCAGAAATCTTAGCCGGACGAATGCAGGGCACATGATTCTTGTTCCCAATAGTCACCTACCTCACGGATGTGGGGACTGTTTACTGGGGTTAATGACACACTAGCGCGCCCTCCAGAAGTGTCGGGGCTTCGGAGACAGGGCCTGTCTGTGTAATTCCTAACGAACAAATAATAATAATAATCTCGGTGGTATGGAGGAGGCATCTCGAAACGACGTCCTCTGTAATTGTATAAATGTAAGTCATAATGACACGAATCGCTCGATTTTAGTATAACTAGCACTTCATCGAATCTGTTGTGACACCATGATGAACGATTTTGGACAAGTCTATCTGAATTGCAGACAATATGATCTCTGATGCTGTGGAATGTGTGGTGCTGCATTGCCTTATCGAAGGCTTTGAAACAGGTACAACACAGATATAATTAATATTGTGGAATATAGTACTGATTGAACTAAACTCAATACGCATCTTTAGTGAAATGCGCAGACCAGTTTTGAGTGATGAGGGCTTCACATCTATCATCCGAACCAAATTCCTGTGTATACTCTAAATGTGCCAAACTATAAGAAGGTCGTTCGCCCTGGGCCTGCTCTCTCAATTGCTCCCATTTTTCTTCAGCATTCATCTTCAGAATATTTTCCTTGAGTGACCACGGCAAAGAAGAAGTCTCAAGTGACTGATGATTTGTTGTTAGCTCAAATTTTGCAATTTCTCTGCCATGTTTTCTGAAACAGTTACATATTTAAAAAACTGTAATGTCCTAATGGCAGAGTATCATGAGAGCCGGCAATCAAATAGCGTTTGTCATCATATGGGCTTCAAATGATATTTGTTTGTTCAACATCAGCGTTGTGAAGTCACCTTTTCTGACTGATTTTTGACACGCAAGCAAGATTTTGGAACAAATTCTTTAGTTTGTGTAGTAGCAAATTCATCGTTTTCTATAGAGGCAATTCTGATAAAAACATGTGAACAAGTTCCCAGTTCTTTGAAAACAAAAATATTTTTCTGACCATGATGAGATGCATTTCTTGGTTTCAAAGAGTCCAAGATTTCTGTGAGGCTTTGTAACATTTCTTGAGGATTTTTCTGAATGGATGTCTTAATAATCATGTCTCTAGGAATTCTCAGGGTTGTACCATATACAAATTCAGCACTGGATGCTTCTAAATCTTACTTTAGATTTGTTCTAAGCCCCAATTGTAGGTAACACTTCTGACAATTTTTCTGATGCTTGACATTTTATTGCTGCTTTAAGCGTTCGATGGAACCTTTCTATCATGCCATTCGCACACGGATGATACGGGGTGGTTCTGCAACGATGGATTCCTAAAAGTTTCGAAAATTCCTTGAAAAGATTCGACTCGAACTGTCGACCTTGATCTGTAGTAATTTTTAACAGAATTCCAAACCTAGCGATCCATCCATTGTAAAACGTTTTTGCAATACTTTCGGCAGTGATATCTTCGATGGGAAACACTTCGGACCATCTAGTATATCTATCTATGCATGTGAGACAATACGAATAGCCATTGGATGGTGGCAAAGGACCAATTATATCGATGTTGACGTGTTCGAATCGAGATTCTGGAAGTTCAAATGAACCTTTAGGGCTCAGAACATGTCGGGTAATTTTGGATTTTTGGCAAGCTATACAACACCGAGTCCATTTCCTGACATTCTTGTCTATATCAGGCCAGATGTATTTTGATTTCATCATTTTGACAGTAGCTCGAATTCCAGGATGGGATAAGTGATGAATTTTGTTAAATAATTCTCTTCTGAAAATTCCAGAAATGTAGGGTCGTAGAGTTTCAGTTGAACAATCGCAAAAAATTGTTGCAGTACTATCAGGAATTTGAACTTTTTCAAAATGAGTGGGGAATTTCCGTTCATCAGAGTCTGAAGTTCAGTATCTACTTCTCGTACTGTTTCTGTTGAATGGCACCTCCAATACTTGTATCCGAAGCGTCCACCATCAATGACCTGGTAGCATCAGCTGAAGGATGCGCGAAATCATTTTTCAATTTTTCAAAGGCTTCATTTTGTTCTTCTGCCCATTTCAACGTCAAGTTCTTTGCTGGGTTGCCCTTCTGGAATTCATTGAGTGATGCTTGGAGATCAGTAGCATTTGGAATTGAAGTGCGATAATAATTTATCATGCCAAGGAATCTTCTCAGAGCAGCCAAATCTTTTGGTTTAGGATATTCCATTATAGTTTCAATTTTCCTGTTCGTCGGATTAATTCCTTCTTTCGAAATTTCATAACCCAAAAATTCTATGGAAGATTTACCAAACTCGCATTTTCCTGGATTAATAACTATTCCATGCTTCTCTAATTTTTGAAATAGAATCAATCCTGAGATGATTTTTGTGTTCTTCTTCATTTTGAGAAGCTATCAAAAAATCATCAATGTATGGAAAACAGAAGTGGAGGTCTCTAGTTATCTGATGTATGTACCTTTGACAGGTTTGAGCTGCATTTCGCAATCAAAAAGGCATCTTCAAGTATTCAAAGAGCCCAAACGGTGTGATGGCAGTTTTCTGTATATCTTCTTAAGCAACAGGAATTTGATGGAAAGCTTTCACTAAATCGATTTTAGAGAAAACAGTTTTACCATTCAAAGTGAAAGTGAAATCCTTGATATTGGGTAGAGGATACCTATCCGGCACGGTACATGCATTCAGCAATCGATAATCTCCACAGGGTCTACATTATCTATTGGACTTCTGGACCATATGTAGAGGAATGACCCAAGGACTTTTCGATGACTGGATAATTCTTTACAATGAACGGGTGTTAGGGTGTTAGTTATAATTTGATGATTTGATTTGAATATATTATGTTATTCAGAATTGTCAGTTGTTTTAATACTAGACAAATTTTCAATACTACATAATCGTCCATAAGATCAGACATTAGTATTTTAATCCGTCATTTGTTTCTTCTGCAAATCTACCCAGATGCCATATTTCTCAATGAAGTCAGTACCAATGATTGCATTCTCACAATCAGTAACAACGAAATTCCACACAAACTTCTTGTTGAGTCCCAAACTTAGTGATGAAAGTTTTTCACCATATATTTCTATTTTTGAACCATTCACAGCATATAAAGGCTTACTCGAGACTGGTATATGGATTTTGGTAGGGTTTGGAAGAACTGAAACATCTGTCCCTGTATCTATTAGGAAATCGTAATGGGTAGGGTCTTGGATGAAAAGGCGACAGTTTTTAGTGCCATCGTTTGTCGCCATTAACGATTGGCCTTTTAGTTTCCAACTTATTTTCTTTATTGAAGGCACATGGCTCTAAACACTTCAAAGCATTCTCCTTGTACTTTTTGTGGTAGAAACATATATTTTGTCGTGATTTTGATTTGGATCTGGACCTGTACTTCGATCTTGATATTTGGTTCGAGTCTAAGGTTTCTTCCAATCTCTTGATGAGTGTATCAATCTTAGAGTCCATGGTGGAGTTTTCAGGTTTTTTAATGGCGCATATTTCATTTGTATTGGTCATAGATGATCCTCTCGATATTTGATCTGCCATACTCATTAAATCTTCTTCGGACAGCTTGTCTTTGAATGCTCTGGTCAAAGTTTCCACTGTAGGTGGTAATTTCTTGAGCCAAGCCAGAATAATGTATGTTTTGGACATTTGTCCTGAAGCTAACTTATACATTTCAGTGTAAAGCTGACTGGATTTCTTATCGCCTAACTCGCCATCATTTTTTTCTTCTGATGTTTGGTAGAGGTTAATCAGCTGCTTCTTGATAAAACTATATGCATTTTGTTCATTTTGTAATTTGAATATATTTGCATTTTCTTTCACAAAATTACAATCCAACACTGAAATTACTTTACCAAAGGACATGGCACTGGATACATGTATTCCTGAGAATCGATAGATTCTTTTGATTTTTGGATATATCATTCTACAGATCAAAACAAGCAACTTTCTTCATTAGACTTTTTTCTGGCTCTACAGCATGAGCTACAAAAATGGGTTTATTGTCTAACGCTAATTATGGAAAATATTTTCTGCGAATGGATTTTTATTGATTTTTGAGTATAATATCATGTGAAAAATATCAATTTTCTTTGATTATATCAATTATGATGTACATTACTACAGGACGAGTCAGAAAACGCGATTTTTCTGAAACTCGTTTATTGACTTCTCGCCTAATTGTGGGCTTTTCGTTGAATTTCTCGGAACCAAAAGTTCTCCCGAAGTTGCTCGTGTTAGCAATTTTGTTTTTTACATGTTTGTACCTATATATACAAGTGAAAAAAATTAAACTTACTTAACCAGCTCTTGGAACATACCCCTAAGTGTATCGATGATCAACGTATTGGCCTATTTGATTTTTAATATGCGAGATATGAAAACTAAATACCCCTCTAACCAATTACTCAGAGCGGTTAGGGATGCTGCAAGAAGAGATCACTAACGATGTGCTCTACTGAAGGAAAATTAATGTGTTCTTCAATATTGCCATATCAGTAAGAAGACCAAAATGTTATCTATTTTGATGCACATTTCCTCTACGACTATTTGACAAATACCTACCTATTCTCATCCAACGAAGGTTCAGTGCTGAAAACGTTTTGATGATCAAAGGGGAATACCGTTGCATCTTTTATATCTTTTAATAATTAATTTTAATATAAGTAACCTATCGTTTGTCATGATGAAACTTTCACCATGTATCTATGTAACTGATTATAAATATAGAATTTTGAGCTCCATAGTACCGATATAATCAGCCCTATGCTGTATCACTTCCGTCAAAAATAACGTCACCGTTTTCCGCCATTTCCGTTGATTTGCTATTACCAAGCAATAGCAAAATTACGGAAATGACGAATTACGGTGACCTTATTTTTAATGAAAGTGATACAGCATAGGGCTGGTTTATAATAGTTGCATTGTTTATTTTGTATGAGTATATTATTGTATATTACTTGTACTGTTGATAGTTTCAACTACTTTTTAGAACCGAATATCAAATGACAATTCGGATTTGCTGCCTATCGATGGTGGTGAGTTTTTTCGAATTTCGACAATCTTGTTACTTGGCTATGCTGCAATGATGATGTTCATAAACACATGCGCTTGCAGCTGCGTCAACACTTTGGATAATCGTGTTCTTGTGAGAGTATCAAGATTGATTTATTCAAAAATTGCATTTCCTTCAGAAGATTTGAAAAAGTACCTCTTCAGGATAACTCATCGGGTTATCCTGAAGAGGTTAAAAGATGGTTAAAAGATCAACTATCAAAAGAAATCTACTAGTAATAAAAATTATTATTGTTTTTTGCCTAACCATGTAGATACTTCGGGGAATGTAATTTGAAAAGTTCAATTAATGTATTCATAGCTTTCATATCAACAGAAATAAATAAGTATTCTCCCATAAGAGGTTAAAAGATGGTTAAAAGATCAACTATCAAAAGAAATCTACTAGTAATAAAAATTATTATTGTTTTTTGCCTAACCATGTAGACACTTCGGGGAATGTAATTTGAAAAGTTCAATTAATGTATTCATATCTTTCATATCAACAGAAATAAATAAGTATTCTCCCATAATTTCGTTTAAATATAGGTATTTGAGAATTCGCCTTTTTGAAGTCACCCTGTAGCGTCACACAAAAAGAGTAGACGAAACTTGATTTTCAGTCTCTGTGAAAAATCAAACTCAGATATCAACAATTATTCCACTATCACATCATATTCCATGAGGCAGCAGGCACACTGAGCAACCATGACCGACCGTCCGCGATCGTCCAACTACGACCAAAATTTCCATCACGTGTATTCTTATCGGATAACTCACACTGAATGATCGTCGGGTTTTAAAGATCATGTTTGAACTCCAATCTGCTGAAAATTTTGGTCGATCTGTGTTTGAAAGTTTTCATTGATCTCTTTTAATTTTTGGTCGTTGCTGGACGGTCGCGGACGGTCGATCCTGATCGGTCAGTGTGATTTCTAGCTTAATCAACCACCTCATTTTTTGCTCACTGTGTAGAAACGTTGTGAAATGTATTTAGAACAGTTCGTCGGAGGCACTGAAATACTTCTTTCAGTGCCTCCGATCGAATCTCAGGATTGAATTCTTTGGCATCTTCTTCAGTAGTTAGAGGATGGGATGACTGACCAGATAGTGTGATGGACGACCTGATGGCCAAGCTACCTTTGAAAAATATTGGTCCCAGGTGCGATGATTTTCCGAGACGTAGGCCACCAACATAGTTTTCACCACAACCGGGTTTGCTTGAGCGTGGAGTTAGCAATAAAACCTGGCTGTACAGTGTTTTTCAAAACTATCGGAACGGTCTCATATTTCAGAAACGGCCCAGAGAAAATTTATGAAAATTTTGACAGGGTGGTTTTTGATGATGCCCGATTCAATGGTGATACAAGCAATGTTGCCAAATCAACAGTTTTCCAGATATTGAGGATAACTCAATTTTTTCAAATGTAACACCCTATTTGTTTTCATTGCAATCAATTCAGCGAGGTCTTATTACTTATGTCTCCAAATATCAGATTTTAAATTATTGTAGTTTTTGAAATATGACAACATGGCTTTTTCGTTCAAAAGTTTGGGAACGTTCCAATATTTTCAATACGGTTCAAAAAAAATTCGTGAAATTTCATAAAAGACGGTTTTTGATGATGCCAATTCAATGGTGATATATGTAACGAAAATATCGTTACATCTAGATGTTTCCACTTATTTCCAAAATCGTACTAGGAGCAACACCTAATAACTAAAAGCGTATACAGGCCTTTATAATGCCATATTGGTTGATGCGTTGGGTTTCTATAGATGTCACTGACCTGATGTCAGTAATTTAATTTGAGAATGGGAGAGGAAGGATCGCGCTCTTCTTAGTTTGGCGGTCGAGGTGTAAACAACTCGCTTGATGGTGTGAATCAGGTCACGGTAGTAAATTTAAATCCACGTGGATCGATGCTATCATGAATCGTTTTGAATGAACCCTAAGTGACACATACTTGGAATTAGATTGTCGGCGAGCTCCAATCCAGAATACAGTGCCAATTGAAACGGAACATCATGATATTATAACCTGTTGATCAAACATCGATTATGGCCGTTTTGGTTAATTGGAATGCAGTGGTGCAACGATAAGCAAAGCAGTTATCACCTAGGGCAAATTCCGAGGTGTGATCAAGTGGAAGAGAATTTACCTTAAAACCTGTTAGTCTCAAATAAAATACTTATTTGTGCATGTTGCATACCAGAAAGCGACACCATTTTGTCAAGTTGTCAATCCTATCTTTTCGTTTACCGTCAAGTTAAACATTTTATCAAGTTTACGTACATCAAAACGTCAATTTTGAATTTCGGACAACTAACCTTCAAATTCGTGGAATTTGAAATTCATTGACATTTATATGTCATATTATGTATATTTCTATTTCTTTTTATATTTATATTTATATACAGGGTGTCCCAAACTCGATGGCATATTAGACGTTTCTGGAAAAAAGGACGTAGGATTATTCTGAAAATTTGGTTTCTTGGATAATCAGATCTGCTTTATCGATCTAAAATATTTTCAACGCTGCGGCGTTGCCGCTTCTATCGTAAAGTAGCAACAAATTTGATATTTTTAATGGAATACCCTGTATATTATTGCATTTTTCGCTTTTCTATTGCTTTTAGAATATTTTCATATGATACTTCCCTATACCTATCTCCAGTGGTTTTCGAGAAATTCATTAATTTCCTTATTTTTTGTACGTAACATAGCTTCAATTAAATGTTTATCACTGCATTATTTGACTACGTAGAAAGCTGAGATTTTGAATGTAGTTTGACAATGTCCTGCATTTTAGTTATAACCAAGGGAATTTGGATTTCATTATACAGGGTTGTTGAAAATTTGTGATTTGACCGATACATACTGAAGTGGTGAAAAGTGCATTTTTTCAAATGGAACACCCTGTATATTATGAAATATCCTGAAAGACAATTGAATTTTCTTTCAAATGATGAATACCTAGAGAGTCAGGTTCCCGAAATAAAAGCAAGTTTTCTATAAAAATTGGATTATTTTGCCATCGGATGACTCGTTAGAATGGTTTTGAAATATTCAAATGCCAATATCTGTTCAGTATTCCACACGAATGGTATTTTCTTTCTCAAGAGAACTGTTAGTGGTCTCGCGTGTTTGGAAAAATCTTGATAATGATTTGATGTTCTTAGGGTTTTTCGGAGTAGGATAGTCAGATATTACTTACTCTTATTTTGTCGGGATTTGGTGATACTCCAGTTCCATTGATAATGTGACCTAGATATGCAACCTCATGACGCATAAACTCACATTTATCCGGCTGAAGTAAGAGGGAGTTCTGTCGTAATCTGTCGAATACTGAAGTCAGTTTCAAAGAATGTTCTTGGATTGAACTAGCGTGTATCACAATATCTTCAAGGTAAACATCATATTGTAAACCGTAGATTCCCGTTTAAATAGTATTGAGAAGTCTCTGGAAGACCTGAGGAGCTGATTTATTTTCAAATGGAATTTTCGTCCATTCGTAATGACCTGTTGGTGTCAAAAAGGCTGTTTTCGGAATATCCGATTCTTTAATTTTCACTTGGTGGAAACCCGAAGCAAGATTGAAATATTTAGCATGACCCAATTGATGTAATATTCCTTCTATATTTGGTAGAGGATATGATTCGCCAATGGTTACATTATTTAATTTGCGATAATCGACTACGATTCGCCATTTTTTGCGTTCGAGCCATCGGTTTTTTTGGAAACAATCCAAAGCAGACTGTTGCAAGGTGAGGGACGTAATATTCCTTGTTTCAACATTTTGTAGATCTCTTTGTCTAATTCCTTTTTGTGAGCTTCAGGAAAACGATAGATTTTTGTAGAAATTGGTGTAGGATCGATGGTATTGATCTCAAATTCTATGGCATTTGTACAAAAAAGAGTGTCATTAGGTAAATAGAATATGCCATTATATTTTTTACATAATTCTAGTATCGATTCTTTTTCTTCTGAATTGAGATGGTCGAGTCCCAAATTTTTTGCAAAGATTCGAGTCTATCGTGAGATTCTGTGGATTCGCTGACGTTGAAGACGAAAGATTCGGTTTTTCTGAAGTATTCAGGATAGTTGTAAAAGCTTTTTTATTTTCTACTTTGACGACAGATTTTGCTAGATATACACCGTCGTAAAGTTTTGTCTCTGGGCAGATACCTTCAGTGGGTATTCATTTAATATATCAACTTGTAACAAGTTTTGGAGAATTGGAGAAGGCACTGATTTTAATTTCAATTGCAGATTTTCTAGGTTTATTTCTGCTGATTCTTGTCGGAGGAGAAAATCATTTCCAATTATTCCATCCAAAGGAATATTTGAATCTTGTTTAATAATGTGGAATTTTATTGGAAAGTCGTATTCATTCGCTTCAAAATCAAGTCTGACAGTTCCTTCTGTAAAAATGGGGGAATTTGCGTTAAGGCCATTCAATATTATTTTTTCGTTAGAATTAAAGGAGTATTTAATTCATCTCAACCTATCGCTTTTCAGTAAGGAAACATTTGCACCGGTATCGATGAGAAATTCAAATTGTACATTTTGACACCTGATTTTTATATACAAATTGTTGCTGTTTGTTACTAATATACAGATAGGGTTTATTGTTGAATCTGAAATAGATTTGAGGGTTGACTTTGGGTTTTGAATTATACCTTGATTTGAGTTTGAGGTATAGATAGGATCTATTATTGAGTTCGTATTTTGAATTAGTTCAGGGTTTGACTCGGTACTTTTCTCGTCGGTTTGATTTAGGTGTCCACAGGTACGATGCTGACCTGGGACAGATTCGAGTTTAAATGGATTTAATTTGATTCAGTTTTGTTGGAGTTACTTGCATTTTGATTTCAATTCCTTTTATTGAATGCTCGTTTTCGACATCCTTGTATCAAATGCCCGTTTTTCTTGCAATAACGGCAAAATTTTTGAGAAAATGATGGATTCTGCATGCGGGTTGTTTTGAGTTGGAACATTATTTGTATATTGAACGTTGTTCTGAGTTGGAGTGATGGTTTTTTTCCTTCTACAATCTCGAGTTGAATGACTGTCACGTTTACAAAAAGTGCTTAATTTCGAAGTAAGGGGTCTTGCAGAACGATTATTCAATTGGAGTGCTTTTTCTTCTTCTAGGGCAACATTTAGTGCCTCACTGTTTCGATACGACCTTTTTTATCAATTTAATTTTGGCTGTTTATTACATTGATTATTTGTGTGACAAATTTGTCTAGTCTCGCATGGAAACTAACAAGTGATTCATTGAAATTTTATCTTGTTGTATTTCATTCATCCATTAATGGACTGTAATGTTTTTCATCAGCATACAGCATACAACTTATTCAAGATATCTTTCAACTCTTCCCAATTGTTATATTCTTTGCCTGAAAGCTGAGCTTTTGCACTACCCGTGAGTCCAGAAATTATAAAAGCTAAGAGAGCGGTTTTCTGAGAATTACTTGCAAACTGATGAATTTTCATTTTCGCAATTACTGAGGAATTCGTGTAGTTCTATTCTATTTCCATCGAAAGGTCGTGGAATTAATGAGCATAGAAATGATATTTTGTAATCACTTGATGTAGAAGTTAACGGAGTTGACATTGTTGTTTGATTGCAGAGCACAGAGAAGAATAATTTTGCGTGTTTGTGAGGGAATGACTGAGTACAACAAAAACTGGGTTTTTGGACAAAAGTCATTTTTCCTTTCAAAGCGATTAACTAGTTGACCAGAGAACTAACCTGTTTGCCAGTATCTGGATCTTCCGTTCTTCGTTTCGTCTCAGAAGTTGGTACTTGCCGAATATCTTTAGAAGAACCACTTTCAATCGTCAGGAGATTTTTTCAGCTACTTCTTTCTGACTCGTGACGAAAATCCTCTTCGACTGCGCCAAAATGATGTTGTGTACCGGGAAGATTCCAAATAATTCACTAGGTTACTTTATTACTCAAGTATTCATTCAATTGTTAGATTAAATATAATAATGTCTCATTCCGAGTTACGAACAAAGGAAACAAAAATGTCATTTCAACAAGTGCACTTTTGCTAAGAGGCGCGTATGTGGGCGTTAAAAACAATGTTCTTATCTTACGTATAAGAAAGCCGAAAGGATTTCGTTTGAAATAACATTGCAAAAAAATTAATATTCATATACTGTATGTTCGTAATTCAAATGTCCTTTTCCAGGTTCATAACACAACTGACAGATGACAAGGAAGAGGAAAACGATATGACGTTTGACAGCTGACAACGTGGTGTTATATGACAAATGTAGGTTAGGTTAGGTGACAGATGAGAGGTAAGGTTAGGTTACTGATGTTTCATGACGAATAAGAAGAAGAGACAATTGACAGGTGACAGGAAGTAGTGGTTTGAAACTGGGGTATTCGAAATTGCACTCTGATGCATGTAGGCACGTCAAAAAGGTTTGAAACTTAGCCATAGTCGGCAGATCCCATACTTGTTGGCTGGTGTGAGGTTAGCTCCCAACACCTGTTTGGGTCTAAAGGTCATGTCTGGACGGGTCGCCGCCATCTCTACTAGTATCTAAAAGCTTGCTCAATTTTTCACCCGATTCTCAGTCAATATGATTCAAATTAAAAAAAAGATTTGGCATGATTGTGCACGAGTAATCGTTTATCATCGAATCGCTCTTGGAGAATTTTCCACGCCACTGCGTAATTGCTAGCTGAAAAATCGAGAGACTAAATAACTTGAACCGCGCCCTCTTCTAAGGAAGCTTGCAAATAATGATACAGATGCCATCTCCTTCACCTTTTTTGTGTCTGAAATTGATTTTGCAATAGCTAATTGCAATTGTTTGAGAATGTTTCTCTTTCAAGAAGCTGTGTTTCTGCAACATCAGATATCAATTGAACTTTGAACTTGATCGAATTCATCAAGAAACTTTCCAAATTCAGAAAGTCTTCCTAAAATCTATACAAAATTTGTATTTGATAATTCTGGATTATTTTTTAAGTTATCTAAGAAGTGCGTAAATATCACCGCGGTGGTGTGCGGGTTGAGTCCTCGCCTCATAAGCCAGAGAGCGTGAGTTTGAATCTCAGCATTGCCACCGGTCTTGTGCATGGCATCACACGTATTAAAAGGTAAGGGCTACGTTTTCCCCTAGCTCGCACAAGTCTCTGACTTTTGAGGGTTGCACGTAGGGGTCTAACCGGTTGACGGATATAACAATTTTAACAATTAAAAAAAAAATAATTTTAATATTTATGAAGGCAAACAAAACTATAAATCATTGAAAAAATTAAAGAATAAGTGAACGCAATGATGTTTTGCTAGGAAAGGAATGCAGGTAAACGACTCACCCCAGCGCTCGCTGCTAAGATCTGGGACTGCTGCTCCCCGCTCGTGTATAGCAAAGCTATCTTCCAAATGATTGCTTTTAAAAGGCCGTATTCACATGCGAATTTTTCTATTGGATCTGTACGGCAGACATGTATGTTTTACAAATACATACTGTTCCATTCGCTCGCCGGAATTGTCTGGATCGCTATCCTTCGTTCAAGACGACGAGCATGGACAGCGAGCCAGAGATATCCAAATGTGATTAGGTGAAACAAATTAGTCTGCTTTAATCTGTCGACACGTGGTGCGCAGTGGAACGAATATTTGAGGTTATACGTTGGGAAAAAATGTCATTCGTTGATAATGAAGTATTCTGGGAAAATTTCATATCCATGTACCAGTCTTTACCAAGTTTGTGGAACACAAAAGGAAATGACTATAACAATAAACTGTTGCGTAATGACGTATATCCCCAATTGGCAGATAAATGCAGAGAAATTTGTCCCCGCAAGCAGATATTAAATATATTAGAAAAAAGAAATTGAGAATCTGCTTCTTTCAAGGTACCATCGTTTGGACCACACTCTCTTCTTTTTCTTATCATTATATATATATATATATTATATATATTCTAATATATAAAATTCTCGTGTCACGGTGTTCGAACTTGAACTCCTCCGAAACGGCTCGACCGATTTTGATGAAATTTTTTGTGCTTATCCGGTATCTATGAGAATCGGCCAACATCTATTTTTCATCCCCCTAAATGTTAGGGGTAGTCCACCCCTAAATTTTTTATTTTATTTTTTAGACAAAATTTTTAATTTCTATTTTTTTATGATACAACATTCAAAAATACATACAATCCTCAATTTTCACCCTTCTACGATCAACCCTTATTTTTTAATAGCCATTTTAGTAATTTAATCATTTTTCCTCTCCGGTCGAAAACTGATCAATCATCATTTAATTAGTTATCCCCTCCAGATGTCTACAGGTGTCACTTCTGACCCAGTAAACAGCACGGAGTAGGGATGAGAACGAAGCCGGTCTCCTTTCTTTCTCACTCCCTACACAGTTGTCGGCCATCAAAATTATTTATATGGCAAAACAACGTTTGTCGGGTCAGCTAGTATATATATATATATATATATATATATATATATATATATATATATATATATATATATATATATATATATAAATATATATATATATATATATATATATATATATATATATATATATATATATATATATATATAATGATAAGAAAAAGAAGAGAGTGTGGTGGTCCAAACGATGGTACCTTGAAAGAAGCAGATTCTCAATTTCTTTTTTCTAATATATTTAATATCTGCTTGCGGGGACAAATTTCTCTGCATTTATCTGCCAATTGGGGATATACGTCATTACGCAACAGTTTATTGTTATAGTCATTTCCTTTTGTGTTCCACAAACTTGGTAAAGACTGGTACATGGATATGAAATTTTCCCAGAATACTTCATTATCAACGAATGACATTTTTTCCCAACGTATAACCTCAAATATTCGTTCCACTGCGCACCACGTGTCGACAGATTAAAGCAGACTAATTTGTTTCACCTAATCACATTTGGATATCTCTGGCTCGCTGTCCATGCTCGTCGTCTTGAACGAAGGATAGCGATCCAGACAATTCTGGCGAGCGAATGGAACAGTATGTATTTGTAAAACATACATGTCTGCCGTACAGATCCAATAGAAAAATTCGCATGTGAATACGGCCTTTTAAAAGCAATCATTTGGAAGATAGCTTTGCTATACACGAGCGGGGAGCAGCAGTCCCAGATCTTAGCAGCGAGCGCTGGGGTGAGTCGTTTACCTGCATTCCTTTCCTAGCAAAACATCATTGCGTTCACTTATTCTTTAATTTTTTCAATGATTTATAGTTTTGTTTGCCTTCATAAATATTAAAATTATTTTTTTTTTAATTGTTAAAATTATTATATCCGTCAACCGGTTAGACCCCTACGTGCAACCCTCAAAAGTCAGAGACTTGTGCGAGCTAGGGGAAAACGTAGCCCTTACCTTTTAATACGTGTGATGCCATGCACAAGACCGGTGGCAATGCTGAGATTCAAACTCACGCTCTCTGGCTTATGAGGCGAGGACTCAACCCGCACACCACCGCGGTGATATTTACGCACTTCTTAGATAACTTAAAAAATAATCCAGAATTATCAAATACAAATTTTGTATAGATTTTAGGAAGACTTTCTGAATTTGGAAAGTTTCTTGATGAATTCGATCAAGTTCAAAGTTCAATTGATATCTGATGTTGCAGAAACACAGCTTCTTGAAAGAGAAACATTCTCAAACAATTGCAATTAGCTATTGCAAAATCAATTTCAGACACAAAAAAGGTGAAGGAGATGGCATCTGTATCATTATTTGCAAGCTTCCTTAGAAGAGGGCGCGGTTCAAGTTATTTAGTCTCTCGATTTTTCAGCTAGCAATTACGCAGTGGCGTGGAAAATTCTCCAAGAGCGATTCGATGATAAACGATTACTCGTGCACAATCATGCCAAATCTTTTTTTTAATTTGAATCATATTGACTGAGAATCGGGTGAAAAATTGAGCAAGCTTTTAGATACTAGTAGAGATGGCGGCGACCCGTCCAGACATGACCTTTAGACCCAAACAGGTGTTGGGAGCTAACCTCACACCAGCCAACAAGTATGGGATCTGCCGACTATGGCTAAGTTTCAAACCTTTTTGACGTGCCTACATGCATCAGAGTGCAATTTCGAATACCCCAGTTTCAAACCACTACTTCCTGTCACCTGTCAATTGTCTCTTCTTCTTATTCGTCATGAAACATCAGTAACCTAACCTTACCTCTCATCTGTCACCTAACCTAACCTACATTTGTCATATAACACCACGTTGTCAGCTGTCAAACGTCATATCGTTTTCCTCTTCCTTGTCATCTGTCAGTTGTGTTATGAACCTGGAAAAGGACATTTGAATTACGAACATACAGTATATGAATATTAATTTTTTTGCAATGTTATTTCAAACGAAATCCTTTCGGCTTTCTTATACGTAAGATAAGAACATTGTTTTTAACGCCCACATACGCGCCTCTTAGCAAAAGTGCACTTGTTGAAATGACATTTTTGTTTCCTTTGTTCGTAACTCGGAATGAGACATTATTATATTTAATCTAACAATTGAATGAATACTTGAGTAATAAAGTAACCTAGTGAATTATTTGGAATCTTCCCGGTACACAACATCATTTTGGCGCAGTCGAAGAGGATTTTCGTCACGAGTCAGAAAGAAGTAGCTGAAAAAATCTCCTGACGATTGAAAGTGGTTCTTCTAAAGATATTCGGCAAGTACCAACTTCTGAGACGAAACGAAGAACGGAAGATCCAGATACTGGCAAACAGGTTAGTTCTCTGGTCAACTAGTTAATCGCTTTGAAAGGAAAAATGACTTTTGTCCAAAAACCCAGTTTTTGTTGTACTCAGTCATTCCCTCACAAACACGCAAAATTATTCTTCTCTGTGCTCTGCAATCAAACAACAATGTCAACTCCGTTAACTTCTACATCAAGTGATTACAAAATATCATTTCTATGCTCATTAATTCCACGACCTTTCGATGGAAATAGAATAGAACTACACGAATTCCTCAGTAATTGCGAAAATGAAAATTCATCAGTTTGCAAGTAATTCTCAGAAAACCGCTCTCTTAGCTTTTATAATTTCTGGACTCACGGGTAGTGCAAAAGCTCAGCTTTCAGGCAAAGAATATAACAATTGGGAAGAGTTGAAAGATATCTTGAATAAGTTGTATGCTGTATGCTGATGAAAAACATTACAGTCCATTAATGGATGAATGAAATACAACAAGATAAAATTTCAATGAATCACTTGTTAGTTTCCATGCGAGACTAGACAAATTTGTCACACAAATAATCAATGTAATAAACAGCCAAAATTAAATTGATAAAAAAGGTCGTATCGAAACAGTGAGGCACTAAATGTTGCCCTAGAAGAAGAAAAAGCACTCCAATTGAATAATCGTTCTGCAAGACCCCTTACTTCGAAATTAAGCACTTTTTGTAAACGTGACAGTCATTCAACTCGAGATTGTAGAAGGAAAAAAACCATCACTCCTACTCAGAACAACGTTCAATATACAAATAATGTTCCAACTCAAAACAACCCGCATGCAGAATCCATCATTTTCTCAAAAATTTTGCCGTTATTGCAAGAAAAACGGGCATTTGATACAAGGATGTCGAAAACGAGCATTCAATAAAAGGAATTGAAATCAAAATGCAAGTAACTCCAACAAAACTGAATCAAATTAAATCCATTTAAACTCGAATCTGTCCCAGGTCAGCATCGTACCTGTGGACACCTAAATCAAACCGACGAGAAAAGTACCGAGTCAAACCCTGAACTAATTCAAAATACGAACTCAATAATAGATCCTATCTATACCTCAAACTCAAATCAAGGTATAATTCAAAACCCAAAGTCAACCCTCAAATCTATTTCAGATTCAACAATAAACCCTATCTGTATATTAGTAACAAACAGCAACAATTTGTATATAAAAATCAGGTGTCAAAATGTACAATTTGAATTTCTCATCGATACCGGTGCAAATGTTTCCTTACTGAAAAGCGATAGGTTGAGATGAATTAAATACTCCTTTAATTCTAACGAAAAAATAATATTGAATGGCCTTAACGCAAATTCCCCCATTTTTACAGAAGGAACTGTCAGACTTGATTTTGAAGCGAATGAATACGACTTTCCAATAAAATTCCACATTATTAAACAAGATTCAAATATTCCTTTGGATGGAATAATTGGAAATGATTTTCTCCTCCGACAAGAATCAGCAGAAATAAACCTAGAAAATCTGCAATTGAAATTAAAATCAGTGCCTTCTCCAATTCTCCAAAACTTGTTACAAGTTGATATATTAAATGAATACCCACTGAAGGTATCTGCCCAGAGACAAAACTTTACGACGGTGTATATCTAGCAAAATCTGTCGTCAAAGTAGAAAATAAAAAAGCTTTTACAACTATCCTGAATACTTCAGAAAAACCGAATCTTTCGTCATCAACGTCAGCGAATCCACAGAATCTCACGATAGACTCGAATCTTTGCAAAAAATTTGGGACTCGACCATCTCAATTCAGAAGAAAAAGAATCGATACTAGAATTATGTAAAAAATATAATGGCATATTCTATTTACCTAATGACACTCTTTTTTGTACAAATGCCATAGAATTTGAGATCAATACCATCGATCCTACACCAATTTCTACAAAAATCTATCGTTTTCCTGAAGCTCACAAAAAGGAATTAGACAAAGAGATCTACAAAATGTTGAAACAAGGAATATTACGTCCCTCACCTTACAACAGTCTGCTTTGGATTGTTTCCAAAAAAACCGATGGCTCGAACGCAAAAAATGGCGAATCGTAGTCGATTATCGCAAATTAAATAATGTAACCATTGGCGAATCATATCCTCTACCAAATATAGAAGGAATATTACATCAATTGGGTCATGCTAAATATTTCAATCTTGCTTCGGGTTTCCACCAAGTGAAAATTAAAGAATCGGATATTCCGAAAACAGCCTTTTTGACACCAACAGGTCATTACGAATGGACGAAAATTCCATTTGAAAATAAATCAGCTTCTCAGGTCTTCCAGAGACTTCTCAATACTATTTAAACGGGAATCTACGGTTTACAATATGATGTTTACCTTGAAGATATTGTGATACACGCTAGTTCAATCCAAGAACATTCTTTGAAACTGACTTCAGTATTCGACAGATTACGACAGAACTCCCTCTTACTTCAGCCGGATAAATGTGAGTTTATGCGTCATGAGGTTGCATATCTAGGTCACATTATCAATGGAACTGGAGTATCACCAAATCCCGACAAAATAAGAGTAAGTAATATCTGACTATCCTACTCCGAAAAACCCTAAGAACATCAAATCATTATCAAGATTTTTCCAAACACGCGAGACCACTAACAGTTCTCTTGAGAAAGAAAATACCATTCGTGTGGAATACTGAACAGATATTGGCATTTGAATATTTCAAAACCATTCTAACGAGTCATCCGATGGCAAAATAATCCAATTTTTATAGAAAACTTGCTTTTATTTCGGGAACCTGACTCTCTAGGTATTCATCATTTGAAAGAAAATTCAATTGTCTTTCAGGATATTTCATAATATACAGGGTGTTTCATTTGAAAAAATGCACTTTTCACCACTTCAGTATGTATCGGTCAAATCACAAATTTTCAACAACCCTGTATAATGAAATCCAAATTCCCTTGGTTATAACTAAAATGCAGGACATTGTCAAACTACATTCAAAATCTCAGCTTTCTACGTAGTCAAATAATGCAGTAATAAACATTTAATTGAAGCTATGTTACGTACAAAAAATAAGGAAATTAATGAATTTCTCGAAAACCACTGGAGATAGGTATAGGGAAGTATCATATGAAAATATTCTAAAAGCAATAGAAAAGCGAAAAATGCAATAATATACAGGGTATTCCATTAAAAATATCAAAGTTGTTGCTACTTTACGATAGAAGCGGCAACGCCGCAGCGTTGAAAATATTTTAGATCGATAAAGCAGATCTGATTATCCAAGAAACCAAATTTTCAGAATAATCCTACGTCCTTTTTTCCAGAAACGTCTAATATGCCATCGAGTTTGGGACACTCTGTATATAAATATAAATATAAAAAGAAATAGAAATATACATAATATGACATATAAATGTCAATGAATTTCAAATTCCACGAATTTGAAGGTTAGTTGTCCGAAATTCAAAATTGACGTTTTGATGTACGTAAACTTGATAAAATGTTTAACTTGACGGTAAACGAAAAGATAGGATTGACAACTTGACAAAATGGTGTCGCTTTCTGGTATGCAACATGCACAAATAAGTATTTTATTTGAGACTAACATATATATATATATATATATATATATATATATATATATATATATATATAATAACAAAGTATTCTCGACCGAACTCTATTAACTAAGTAGGAATTCTCGGGTAGCGGTCTGTTGAACAATGAAACTCATTCGATTTAAATCTTCAATATTTCGTCAACCTTTATTGACTTCTTCAGGAAGAGCTACAATTAAAAAAGAATATAAGTTGTTGAAGGACTACATAAAAATAACATGATAACTTACAAAATTCACAGAGTTAGTTCTAACCTATGGAACATTTGGGAGGACTAATCGCTTAATTTACCTGACTGGAGTGTTACTATGGTTTGAATAAGGATTCGTTTAAATACAATGGTGTTTATTAGTATAGGTATTCCATTGGTACCAACTGTCAAACTACACACAACTTTGAATGGAATTTAAAATATTACAATATATACTACTAAGTTGTCCTGTATCGGTTTTGTAGTTAACTGTGTTAGGATTTTTGTTGATATGGACCATCTCAAGGAATAACCTGTTTTTTTGATTGCTGACTTTGTCTAGAATTTTTGGATTTGAATAATCAAACCGGTGGCCTGTTTTCTGGGTGTGGTCGACTGCTGCACAGGAGTTTTTTCCCAATTGGGCATCACTCTTGTGCAAAGCTAGCCGATGTTTTAACCACTGTGAGGTCTGTCCGACATAACTACCTTCACAACCTTGGCATGGTAGTTCATAAATTACATTGCTAAGGAGTGGAGTTGGTGTTTTGTCTTTGATTTTGGAGAACAAGTTAGATAGTTTTGTATTATTACGCTTGGCTATTTTGATTTGTGGAAAGTCTTTGAAAATTTTTATTATGCGGTTGGATACTTTGTCGATGAATGGGATTGATTTGTACTTATATTGTATTGTAACGTCATCAGTTTGTCCGTCATAAAAGTTGGAGTTATAGATTAGTTTTTTTAAGATGTATTTTGGGTAACCGTTGTGTGTAAAAATGTCGAATAACTTTCTCAGATTCGCTTTCAAAAACGTTTCATGGCAGATGTGGGTGACTCTATTTTAACATATTAACAATTCCTACTTAGTTATATATATATATATATATATATATATATATATATATATATATATATATATATATATATATATGAAAACTAAAAGTTCGGGTTGAACCGCGTCTAGAATTTGTTGAAATTCGACGTTTCGGCTCCGATTTTGGAGCCATTTTCAAGAACTGAAAAAGAAAGAAAATTAATAAATGGTTGAAACGTAATTCTACGCTGAGGTCTCAATCTGCCTACTCCTCAGGTATAATTACGTTCGGTTTTTGTGACTTGACGTCGGGGTCTCAATCTGCCTACTCCCCATGTCTCGTCACTGGTTCTCTCTAAGGTCTCAATCTGCCTACTCCTTCGAGAGAACTGCATGCATATATATATACATATATATATATATATATATATATATATATATATATATATATATATATATATATATATATATATATATATATATTTATATATATATATGTGTTGTAACAACATGCCTCCAAAATCGGAGGCAAATTCGAAAAATCGGAGGCCAATACGATCACACGTGTATTTGCGTTCATTCTTATTTTTTCGTCACCGGAGGTCGTTAAACAAATTTTTCCGTGGATGCGCTTTGGGCAGTATATCTATACAGTTACACGATGTAGTGTACGGTTCTCTCCCTACGGGGCGCCACCATTTAACACGCATATACACTATAATTAATGGCTCTGCAGAAAAAGCCTCCATATAGGCTCCACTCCATTAGGCCGATGAAATATGGCAACGTTGTATGGAGGTGAATTAGAGCGATGAGGTTATAACTGTATGTATAATTCAAAATTCACCCTTTTCTTTGTTTCCCACATATTCCTAATCGGATTCCAAAAATATTCATGTATATAAATTCTAATGGTCGTCTAGCCATATCGTGATTGCTGTTATAGAGTATGTTTCATTATGATTTTGAAAATAAGGATTTTTCTGTGCATGTTTGTCAAATTCATGCAAGCACGAAATAGTTACGTTATAAGTGCGGAAAATACGTTTTTACAGTACTGGTAAGAATTTCGAAACGAGTACTGGAAAAAGTTAACAGGACCTTTTACGAACATTTCATTTAAAACTGATTACAAACAACAGGGAACATGAGTAGAGTGTGCGGAGAGTGTTTTAGGAATTTGATTGAAATGTATGGTCTAGTTGTAAGATAACTTCCATAGATACGCGAGCTATGAAAAATTATTAATTATTTTGACACTACTGTTATCGCAAGTTATTAATGGTAAAATGAATCATGAAAAATTACTTATTCCTGACGATATTATGCGGAGAATGAAAGAAGCTACGGGACACCTGATACCCAAAAAATCGTAATCTGGTTACGACAAAGAGTATATGTTTTTTGGTTAGTGTCAAATAAATTCAAAAGTTCATCTTTCTGGACCAAATATTCTAGGGATGAGGCAATGATGATAGTTCACGAAAACAGTCAGTTGGTTATCAGGCAATTAACAAAAATGAACCAAAGAATAGTGTTTACCGTAGTAAATGAAACTGAAAAAATTCATTTAAAATTTACATACATTTATAAAAAAAAACGTATTTAGCATTACAGCCCAAGGATATTCAACATCGGTTTCATTCAATGCGATATTATCAAGGCAAGTTGATTGCGCAAAAAGTGCTAATCAATTCAATTAGAGATGTTTCCAAAAAACTAGCAACATTTCTGAGGTAGTCTGATGCGAATGAAGACACGAGGCATTGTTTTCGAAGAACGTCTACCAATTTACATTCGCCAGTAGAGCTGGATCCGATCTTTTGCTGCTTAAAACTTTAAAGACATAGGGGATGGAAAAGTTCTTCTGTTCCAGAGTAATACATTGAGAAACGAATACAGAGAAAAATCCGGGTATCTCGCATGACTCAAAGTGGGTAAAATTTCGTTAAAGTGTTATAATAAAGATGTAAAAATGTACCAACAACTGTAGTACCGTAAATGAGCCTCTACATCAAAATTCCAACTTCAACTAATGAGATGGATTTATGTTTGTAATTTTTGTCTTAAAACTAAATTGCTACTTTTTGAAGATATTAATAATTGCACAAACCTGTCCAGTCCACTCGAAAAATTTCAGAGGGCTAGTCCATTCAATTTTTTTTACAGGACTAGTCCAGTAAACTTTTTCATTGCGGTGCTCAATATCGTAAAAAAGTATTTACCGAACTGAAAGCATGTAGAAGTGTGTTTTACAACACAGTGTGAAATATCTATTTCTGGACGTGCAAGAACAATATTTTTAATTATATTTCTTTGAAAATAAAAGAGTAGAAACAAAATGTAACATAAAAAGAATTAGGAAAGAAATTTTGAACATTTTTATTACCATAAAAGTGGTGAGAATAAAAAAACATATAGGTAACTACTTGAGTAAAGGAGTAAGGTATTGTTGAAGAAGTACAATGAAAAATTATTAGGAATGATACATTGTTGGTATAAAGGAAGAAGTCCATATTGAAAGTGGAGTTGCAGTATAAGGGAACCAAGTAAAACTCGAAGTCATCTCCACAAAATCTATTTAACCCCAATTGGGAACGGGGGATGTTGTCAAAGCAACTTTTGCATAATATTGTTGAAAGGGCACAAGACAATGTAACATCAATTACATCAAAAACATGTTTTCGAGCATAGTTATGCTCATCTTCAGTTGATTGAATACAGGTTAAACTGAAATAGGAAAAGTACAAATTACAATTTCAAAAGTTATGCGAAATAATATTTTAGGTAGATACTTGAAGTTAAAATAGATATTTACTTGGCATGGGAAGCGTTGAAAAATAATTTTTAATAAAAATTTTACATAGCCATTTGGAGGCCATAAACCCACTATCAATTATTTTGAATTATAGGTGAACAATCAATCGTTAGTGCACGAGTTGAGGATGAAATCATCTAATAAGTAAATTAGCAAATTGATGATTTCTCCGTTAATTTGGGCACCAATGATTGATTGGTTACCTATAATATAAGAGTGGGTTTCTGGCCTCCAAGTGGATGTGAAAAATTTTTATTAAAATTTCTTTTTTCAACGTTTCCAATGACAAGTGGGTGTCCATTTTAACTTCCAGTGTCAACCTAAATATTATGTGTTTTTTACTAATTTCACATAACTTTAAAAATTGTAAGTTGTAATATTTCTTTTTCAGTTTAACCCGTATTTGAACAACAGAAGATGAGCATTACTATGCTCGAAAACACGTTTTTATGTAATTGATGTTACATTGTATTATGCCCTTTTAACAATATTTGGCTAAAAGTTGCTTTGAAAATGTTTTCTATTCAATTTGAACCTATCATATCTACGTATTTGCGATCATGTGACCAGAATTAGCCAATCAGACAAACATTACACTGATAATTGTAAGTGCCCCGGAAAGTTATCATTGTTTAACAATCGTGTCACCATGCAAATGATATATAGTATGAAGTTCACAGAATTGAATTTTAACAATGTCAGATACTTCGAGTAGAAATGGAAATATCAAATTAAAATGACTCAATAGATATACTTAACTATAAGTGAAAATACATCAAAAATACTATTTTGAGTTAAAAGTACACGTGGAAAATGTTCAAAGAGTTTAGTGAGGTGAGAAAATAGGACTTAAAGGAATGGTGTACTGTTGAAGAGTTGCCGCGTATACTTGAAGATTGGGCCGTAAACATGAAAGAATTAAGACGGATCAAAGTTTGGAAAAACCACCATCAAAACTATTTGAAATGGGGATGGTAAACTCTTAGAAGAAAAGTACTTCGAAAATAATGCGTTAGGTAGGTTACTGGTTTTTAATTTATCTGAAAAAAATGTTCTTACTAAAGATCCCTCAACTATCCCTCGAGCATAGAGAAATGGCCCTATGCGCCTTCTTAGACATAGAGGGGGCATTCGACAACACCTCTCACGAAGCAATAAGTAGAGCCCTAACGAACAAGGGAGTGGACAGAACCACATCCAGATGGATGAGCCAAATGCTGGCTACAAGAACTGCTGAAACGAAAATGGGCGATATCTGCTTTCGGATCAGGGGATGCCCACAAGGAGGGGTACTATCACCTCTGATGTGGAGTCTCGTAGTAGACGAATTACTCGGAACACTAACCGGGAACGGAGTCACTTGCCTTGGATATGCTGACGACATAGTCATCATGGCTAAAGGCAAATTCGAAGGAACCCTCTGCGATCTCATAGAAAGGGAGCTAGAGACTACCATAAGATGGTGCCTTTCTGTGGGGTTGAGAATTAACTCATCAAAAACCATGGTGGTACCATTCACTAGAAGAACAAAGTTTCAGCACCTAAGGGCTGTTCGCCTCGACGGAGCAGACTTAGAATGGACGCAAGAAGTGAAGTATCTAGGGCTTACGCTAGACTCAAAACAACTCTGGAACAGACACGTAGAAAAGATCGTTTACAAGGCAAAATCATCACTGATGATGTGCAGGATATTGCAGGAAAAACGTGGGGCTGTAACCCATCAATACTGCGATGGATGTACACCATGATAGTGAGGCTTGTGATCACCTACGGAGCAGTAGTGTGGCACGGCAGAACCGAACTCGCCATAACAAAGAAAAGCCTGGAGAAAGTGCAAAGACTAGCATGTCTTTGTATAACAGGAGCAATGAGGTTGACTCCAACAGCAGCAATAGAGGTAATTCTGGACCTCACTCCTCTCCATATCATGGCGAAGAGAACTGTTTGGGGAGCAAACCTCAGGTTGGCTAAAGTCGGACTCAAAGGGACAGCACACATCGTAAGGGGCTCAACCCCCACCGAAAGTGCACACCTTGCCGATCTCCCAACTGACGAAATTACAAGGAAATTTAGTTTCGAGAGAAATTCTTTCGAACGGAATTAAATACCAAGAGTGGATGGAGCATAGAATCCATTCGAGCACTGGGAAAGAATACCATAACATGGTAAACGGACGGGTCCATAACTCCCAACGGAACTGGAGCAGGAGTCTTTGGGCCTTGCACCAAATACTTCGAACCCATGGGCCAGTTCCCCAGTATTTTTCAAGCGGAAATTCACGCCATAGAAAGGTGCATTCAATTCAACCTCGACAGGAAATACCGGAACAAGGAAATCGCAGTCCTCTCCGATAGTCAAGCAGCCATCAAAGCGTTGAGCTCATATATCATCAACTCAAAGATGGTTTGGGAATGCCTAGACAAACTTAATGATCTAGGCAGGAACAATAAGGTGATCCTCCTCTGGGTGCCGGAGCACGTCGGAGTGGAGGGCAATGAACAAGCAGATACCCTGGCACGAAAAGGGGCATCCACGCCACTGATCGGGCCAGAACCATTTAGCGGACTTGGAAAATCTTACTTCCAAGACGAACTCAATAAAACTGAAGAAGCAATGAGAGCAACTTACTGGCAAAGACTTCCAGGGCTAAGGCAGGCCAAAGATCTCCTAGGTAACTTCAACCGAGCAAGATCGAAGACATTGAATAACCTCAGCAAAACTAGTCTAAAGACAATCACGGGATTTCTTACGGGGCACTGCAGACTCAGAGAACATCTGAGGAAGCTAGGCTTAGAGGAGGACAGCACCTGCAGATTCTGTGGGGAACATCCAGAAACACCACACCATATATTAATGGAGTGTTATGCTGTACATCACAGAAAATTGAATATACTCGGATCACACCAGCGGACTGTGGGAGAAATACCACGAATAGACCCCCTCAAAATCCTTAAATTCCTCAAGGAATTGGAGCTTGAGGGGCTGCTGTGAACGAGAACACCTTGAAATAGCAGAAGATGGGGCGCAATAGATCTAATTAGGTCACAGCGCATCAGTCACCATCCATTTTTACCATGACCATTACATCCCTCGACGATTAATAAATTCTCATTTGTCTTGAATATCCTCAAGCGAGTTGCTTTCAGATAACAGCAACTCACTTTCGAAAATTAGCCACAAATTATTTCGAAATTATCAATAGCCTCTGGATATTATAAGTGACAATATTCCGCGTTACCAATTGGGGTTAAATAGATTTTGTGGAGACGGCTTCGAGTTTTACTTGGTTCCCTAACATTGTTGATTTTCGATGATTAAAGTGTCAAACGACGAATAAAAGAGTTATTGGAAATGAAAGGAAGTGAAACGGCTGACAAACTTGTATAGTAGAGATACCACTTTATCTGGGCATTGAACCATTACTAACTGTTTACCAGAATCTACAGTGTGGACGTAATTCAACAAATGGTTCCCGATAAAGCATCGGAGTCTTTATCAGAATTAATTGTTATTGCCGAACCAAGCAAAAAACAAACTTAAGATATATTTTTTTTTAAAAGGCAGACGACTACTGAAACAGCATTGAGGTTACTTGGTATGTGGTCTCTCTTGAACACAGAATGATTCACTAGTATATTTGTTCTAGGAAAACTCAGTTGATGTCTGATATTATCATATATAAATTCTATATTGCTTACGAAAAAATTAAAATTTGATTATTTCTGTTTCAAAAATTATATTTAATTTATGATAAAAAAATATTTAACACTTAGTTCAGAATAATAAAAAATATCCTAATTGTAAATATAGAAATCCCTTAAAAGTGTTAATAAGTTCGTTTTTACTATAATGAATAGATCAATATTGACACAATAAAAATTCAAATCAGTATATCAAATTTTTTTCATCAAATTAATAAAAGTCCTGAATGCATGAGAAAAATGGACATATCTCAAAACTCAAAACATAATTTAGATTGTCTAAAGTCATAATCAGAAGGCCAATGGAACCATGTCAAAAAAACATTAGGTTTCCATTTAAAATAAGTTGGTACCGACTTTTGGCATACCCTGTATAGTTGTAGGACTAAAATCATTTGAGGTAGAACGCACATGATCAATTATGACAGCATGCCAAATTTCAAGTTTCTAGCCCAACTGCAAGTAAAAAAATTTCTAATGCACGGCCTACGTAAATCACGCTGTATATATATATATATATATATATATATATATATATATATATATATGAATAGTAACTTGTGACATCTACAGTCACACACACGAGAAACTTGATTGAGTCTTGGGTTGGACAGAACAAATAAACATTTGTCTGCCTGTCAATGCTGTAGGTAAACATCTACCTTTGGATTCCATGGCTCGTGTCGAATTAAGTTTCAAACTAGTCAATTCATTTATACTCTCTTTGCCTTATGGTACTAATTCAGAGTGCATTCGTTTCAACTTCGAGAGACCTCATAAAGCCGTGCTGATGAGTTGGTAACAACGAAACAGCGCTGTCCACGGATCGTGAGCTCTCGGAATTGAAACGAAAATACTCTATTCACTATATATATATATATATATATATATATATATATATATATATATATATATATATATATATATATATATATATGAAACAGGGATATGATCTCGAGGGAAGTTGTGAATAACAAGAAGGAACATTTTATTGGACTAAGCCCTCTAGTGAGAATGCAACCGTAGACACGTGTTTCGATCTTAAGGATCTCATCAGTACGGTGAAAGCAAGTGTAAGGATGTGCAACACTTGATTGCAGGTGAAACAACGAACGAACGGAGTCAACGAACGGAGTCAACAAACAGGAAGCCAACCGCACATTTGTGGCTTCAGTCGGAACACCTCGTGTTTACAAGGCAAGAAACGACGTCGCCACGGAGGCAGCTATAGCTACCTGCGTGACATCCGAGTCCAGGAATATAAATGAAACAGGGATATGATCTCGAGGGAAGTTGTGAATAACAAGAAGGAACATTTTATTGGACTAAGCCCTCTAGTGAGAATGTCACGCAGGTAGCTATAGCTGCCTCCGTGGCGACGTCGTTTCTTGCCTTGTAAACACGAGGTGTTCCGACTGAAGCCACAAATGTGCGGTTGGCTTCCTGTTTGTTGACTCCGTTCGTTGACTCCGTTCGTTCGTTGTTTCACCTGCAATCAAGTGTTGCACATCCTTACACTTGCTTTCACCGTACTGATGAGATCCTTAAGATCGAAACACGTGTCTACGGTTGCATTCTCACTAGAGGGCTTAGTCCAATAAAATGTTCCTTCTTGTTATTCACAACTTCCCTCGAGATCATATCCCTGTTTCATTTATATTCCTGGACTCGGATGTCACGCAGGTAGCTATAGCTGCCTCCGTGGCGACGTCGTTTCTTGCCTTGTAAACACGAGGTGTTCCGACTGAAGCCACAAATGTGCGGTTGGCTTCCTGTTTGTTGACTCCGTTCGTTGACTCCGTTCGTTCGTTGTTTCACCTGCAATCAAGTGTTGCACATCCTTACACTTGCTTTCACCGTACTGATGAGATCCTTAAGATCGAAACACGTGTCTACGGTTGCATTCTCACTAGAGGGCTTAGTCCAATAAAATGTTCCTTCTTGTTATATATATATATATATATATATATATATATATATATATATATATATATATATATATATATATATATATATATATATATATATATATATATATATATATATATATATATATATATATATATATATATATATATATTAATTTTAGATTCAACGACTGAAAATTGGTAAACAGAGGGGAATAACGGGGATCTTCAGTCAGGAAAGTAAACGTTACGTTAAAAACTGTTTATTGGTATGTACCAAGCTTTCGTCCCAAGTTTGGGACTTCTTCAGGGTCCTAAAAGTATGTTACTTTGTACAATTTTTAAAAGAATGCCAGTAAATACTTACAGTAAAATGAGATTGAAAACACTCTTGTATAAACTTTGTAAAAGAACATAAAAATATTGTATAAATTAAAATGAATTGGTAGAAATTGTGCTATAACTTCTACATTAAAATTTGATGATTTGAAAGTTATTGATTTTGAATTCCAAGGTAGTTTGATTGACATCAAGAAAATATGTAACTATGATGAAGTTTTTGTGAAATATTATATAGTATCCAAAAAAGTTTTATTCTTTAGTTATTTGTAAGAGATAACTATATATTTTACTGAGATTTTCTATATCTGTTTTTTTATTCATATTATTAGTAGTTTGATTAATTTCAATCATTTCAAGAAATTATCGTTTGGAAGTATTTGTTTCTGAATGTAAAACTTTTGCCTTTTGGAATGATATCTTATGGCCTGTTTCGATAGCATGTTGAGCTAACGCACATGATTTCTTATTGAGTTTTATATCACTTTTATGAGATGTGATACGGCTGGTCAAAATTCTTGAGCTTGTACCAATATAGTTTCGTTGTTACATGGTATACTGTAGACAACATTGGATTTCTTCAAACATTGTGTGGGGTCTCTCAATTTTGTATTTTAATTACCAATAGTTTTGATGTTTTTTTGGGTGATTTTTATGTTTGTTTCATTTTTGAATAATTTTATTATATCAGATGATAAATATAAATAAATATATGTGAATATGCACGTGTTTGAAAGTGTGCACGAATGTATAGAATTAATTGGGCCGCGGTGGTGTGCGGGTTGAGTCCTCGCCTCATAAGCCAGAGCGCGTGAGTTCGAATCTCAGCATTGCCACCGATCTCGTGCATGGCATCACACGTATTAAAAGGTAAGGGCTACGTCTTCCCCTAGCTCGCACAAGGCTCTGACTTTTGAGGGTTGCACGTAGGGGTGCAACCCGTTGACGGATATAACAATTTTAACAATTTAACTATGTCACACAGGTGATCATAAGACAAAATGCACACTCTTACTCACTCGAACGCTCTCTCTCTCTCTCTCTCTCTCTCTCTCTCTCTCTCTCTCTCTCTCTCTCTCTCTCTCTCTCTTACACACTTTATTTCCTATTCTGATAATAAAAATCTTTTAGTCTATCTACTTCCTGATACCATAATCCATTGGCAGAAAATTCCCAAACTAACACAGGAACTTTCAAGATCCCTCCAAGGTAGGACAGATATGTTTCAGTATACTTGAAAGTTATCACCACTAACACCGAATATTCTTTGTTCCATGAAGGAATCGTATTTCCAATCTGCCTGCTCATCGTTCCCTGCAGGGAAAAAGTGTGTTTCTCTTTGCTCCTCATAGAAATTTCATTGCAAATATAAATATGACTATCATGTGAAACACTTTCCAAGACATTTGATATCCTTATTCGCATGGAATAAGCTGTTATTATTTAAGCAGGGGAATTAAATTGTTACAGGGGTACTGCAGTTATATCCACGGGTTTTCTTTAGTGTAACGGATAAAAGTAATAAGGAGCCGCGGAAGAGGAGAGGACTGAAGGAGTCACTCTAATATACGATCCTTTTAAGTATAACCTGGTCTGTTTGTACTCTGACTTGAGCAGATCTTATGGGAGTCCTCCAGAGCGGCATCAGTTGTCCAATACACTATCTGATGGGACATCTAAGCAAATGCACGATGAGCTCATGCGGAATGGTATCAAATGCCTTAGTGTATGTATACAGGCCATACAAAGGTAATGTTTAAAAGGCACGCAGTTCTGCATGACATGTGTCGATGAGCAAGTTTTTCCTTGCAGCCAGCAACCCCCTTCTTTGAACTTGTTCGCTTACATATCCGTTCCTACACAGGGTCAACTACGGAGAGTATTTGCATGTATAACATGCATTCAAGCATATTATCGGTTTGTAGGTATTCGGATTCGGATTCAGTTTTTGGGGATGGGTTCAGATGAACGGTGCTACTCCTAAGATGGCGTATGAAGTTGGTAACAGAGCTATCAGAAAACTTTCGCCAGAAGGACCTAGGTCGATGGCCATTCAACATATAGGTCGATGAAAATAAATAAAATACCTATCACTACTACTAATTCAATTTTGTATACTTTTATACAGGGTGATTCACGACGAATCGTACATAGTCCAACCATAAGTACTATGGACCAAGGCCATTTCATATCTGGTATTGAAAAATGCACTCTATTTATTTGAAACTGGTCAAGTATAATGAATCACACTGCTGTCCATGTTATCGTTATTTCTTCGCAGTAATAATGTATGACGTTGCAGTACTTCTCACAGCGCACGGAACATAGATAGATTTAGGGCACCTGACCATGAGACTACGGTGGCAAACAACATTTATTTGGGATATTAGCTGTTGTACGAGAAGTTTGCGGATTACAAGCAGAAAGAGTTTTTGACTTTAGGATTCATAATTTGGAAATATCGTAGCAGCGTTTCATTGGCAATCGGTGATGGGTTTTTGTTTTGAAAGGTAAAAAACAGCCAATTCAACTATTTGTGGATTTCATACCTACTTATCGTTATTCATTGGGAGGGAGCTGGGCATCAGCTGATTGGTCTCATTCTCTTCTCTGTTCCCTTCATCGTGAGATCATCTGTATATTGCAACTATCACTCCAAAAATATATATATTATATGTTAGTCGCAGATAAAATATATTTCGATTTTAGGAACATTAAACAAAACCGATCTTCTGCTCATGCATGACTTTTCGGTGATGAAGTTCTGGTCTTATCAAATAGTCGCAGAAAATGAGTGAGTCCAGATAATAATGAAAAATTTTTGGATAAATGAAATTTATACATTTTATCAGATTATAGTTATTAGTAATTAATTGTTGTAATCATCTACAATTTTCGAATTTTTATTTTTCATTTAGTCCATCGAGAGATGATTCATAGTCAGATAGATCGTACATGACAGAAATCGAATGAAATGTTGATATTCAGCCCTATGCTGTATCACTTCCGCTAAAAATAACGTCACCGTTATTCTGCTATTACCAATGGCATTCAAAGATGATGTGAGAGGCCGTTTCCTTTTCGTCACCAGAAAGTCTGCACTCCATGATTTCTCTGTTTATTTTCATAGTGTGCAGGTGTTTCCTTAGGCCGCAATGTCCGGTTAGTAAGCTGGTAATGTTAGGTTTCTATATCGGGTTTTTTCTAATTCCAAAAACTGATTTTGGACCTGTGAATGATAATTCAGATGCACGTCTTGCAAGTTGGTCTGCTTTTTCATTACTTTTTATTCCCCCATGTCCAGGCACCCACACAAGTGTAACCTTATTGTGTTTTGCCAGTTTATTGAGGCTTTGAAGGCATTCCCGAACCAACTTTGACTTAATCTGTACTGAATTCAGAGATTTTATTACGCTCTGGCTGTCAGATAGAATGTAGATGTGTTTTCTTTTATACACACTGTCTAGATTCATCTGTATGCATGTCCTTATGGCATGTGTTTCAGTTTGGAATACTGTGGTGTTATTGCCAAGTGGAAGTATAACGTTCCTTTTTTGTCTCACTCTATGTATTCCTGCTTCAGTTCCTACCTCTAGATCTGAGCCATCTGTGTACCAGAATATGTTTCTAGATGCTAGTGATTCTACTTCCCAGTCCCATTCGTCTCACTTGCGTTGTGTTCTGAATGGTTTTTCGTATGAGCATTGGGTTAGTAAGTAGTCTGATATCATTTCCAGTTCGGTAATGTTGACTTCATGAATGATTTTGGTGTGCCCAGTTTGTGGTTGGGATCTCCAATCACCTGTTTGTATGAGTCTGTATGCACTCATCTTCGCCTCTCCCATGACTGTGATGTCCAAATGTGGTAGGTTTAGGATGATTTCCATAGCAGCGGTTGCAGTGCTGCTCATAGCGCTCGTGATACACAGACAAGCGAGCCGCTCAACTTTACCGAGGCTAAGTTTTGCCTGTCTTTGCTTTGGGCCACCATAGCAACGAGCCGTATGTGATTCTGGGTCTTATGATTGCGGTGTATAGCCAGTTCATGACTTTCGATTTCAGTCCCCATGTTTTTCCAGAGGCTCTTCTGTATATCATGAATGATGATTTTCTTTTGTTGATTACATGTTGCAGATGCATGTTCCAGGTTAGTTTCTTTTCCAAAAACAGCCCTAAGTATTTGACATGATGTGTTTCGCCAAAGAATTTGGGTAGTTTTATGCCTACCAGAATTCTTATGCGTGTGAAGGGAATGGTTGTAGTTTTGATGTGATTTGTTCTCAGGCCTTCTCTTTTGCACCATTCCTCAACGGTCCTTAGTGCGTTTTGCATTATCTAAGAGATTATTTGGGCGTGCTTCCCCTGCACGACGACTACTATGTCGCCCGCATAACCTTTGAATGTTCAAATATTCTAGCAGTTCGTCAAGTACCATATTCAATAAGAGGGGTGATAAAATCCCGACCTAGAGGGTTTCCCTCTCAATTTCTAGCTTCCAGAGTCTTCGAACACCGTGGTCTGGACCTTTCAATTTTGGAGCATTGAGATTATTCATCAACGCTTTTCCTCCTGGCCGCTGAGACCATGCTTTCGAAAGATGTAATATCAAAAGCTCCGTTGATGTCACGATTTTTCTGTTAGCTATGCATGTTTGGTTTATATGTGAAGACCGGTCTATTAGAGCTGCCTCCAGTATGCCCCTGTCTATTAATTTTTCCAGTCCTTTCATGAGAAAGAATGATAAGCTTATCAGTCTATAGTCCTTGGCCTGGTCGAATGGATTCCGGGAGTCTGCATAGTTCTGGTGCTAGATCTTCAATTCCCTGCTGCAGTAGAACAGGAAATATTCCATCAGGTCCAGCCGATTTATATGGGTTGAAAGAGTTTAATGCCCATATTACTTTCAAGTGAGTAAAGATCCACTTTGCCACCCCCCAGTCAGTCCTGTTCGCCCTTAGTTGGAGGTTGACAGGGGTTTCATTGCTGGTATTTGCGACTATAGTGGATTCTGGCAAATGTGTGTTGAGTAGTAGCTCAATTGTTTCTTTCCCAGTATTTATGTAACCTCCAGTGAGTTATTTTGTTTTTTTTTTAAATGTTGGAAAGTAAGCAATGGGGTCTTGCGCTTTCTGAGGTTTGTTCTGTGTCCTCACAGAACTTCCTCCATGCTTTCCTTTGCTCTCCTCTGATCTCTTTGTTATATTCTTGTAGTGTTTTGAAAAATTCCACCCACTCACCAGTTTTTTTCGCTCTATTGAAAGTACCTACAATAGTTTTATGTTGACATTGCATCATCTGTTTATCGATTATTGTAACAATATTAATTTTCATTCTAGCAGGAAGTAGGTAAAATAAAACAAATATATTAGTGGTGAAAAAGTATATTAGACGAAAATATTATATTTGATTTTATATCCTAGGGTGATCGAATAAATTGCTCGCTTTGCTTGATTGTTATTTCAATAACCCTAAAGAGTAACATTATTCATCATAACATCGTATACTATTAAGAGCTTGGAAAAAACGTTATTAAATGATCTTCCATGTAACTGGGTCTCTGTTCTACTATTGGTTATGGCCGAAGATCAAGTATGTTTTAGGAATTTCACAGTCATTTCGCCTCGTAGATTTGTCTTCATGACCTAGTAGGAAGAACAAGAATGAGGATGTAGAATTAAAAATAGAAATGTTTTGTATCTACTTTGATTTGTTGATGAAACGTTAGTCCAGGCAAAGCTAATACGTAAGTCAATTTTGTTAGAGCTGCTTCCGCCGTCATATCTTCCCCAGAAATTATACCAATTTCTTCGAAAGTCTGAAACGTATAAATAATGTTTCGTTCATGATTTTATCAAGAATGAAAAACATGAAAACTATAAGTGTATGGAGTGTAGGTACCTAATATTTTTTAGGCTCAAACTCTTCAGAGGATATAGTGAGAACAGTGAAAAGAAAAAGTCTTATTCTTGAATTTTTCGAATGATTTTCAGGCATTTGTTTCCATTCTGCTATTTATTGAGAAGAAAAGTCCAGGTAAATACATGTTTGGCAATTCGTCAGGTAATTTTCGACATTTGATAGAATTTATGAAAATATCTACACAAAATTCAGAGTTTTCAAGGATATATTGCCCGTCTCCTCAATATTGTAACAACCAATTATGATTCCTCTCGATTTCAGTAATTTTGGATCATATTTTCAAATTTGCATTTTCGATGCTGTAGACGATTACACATGTTATCGCGAAAATTTGAACAGCTTATGCCTCCTTGATACTACTTTTTTTTTTCTACAAACGTGCGTGATTCATTCTATACCCGCACACAATTTAGTTTGCAAAGTGTCATTTTGCCGTACTGGTAAGCGAAAAATTTTCCCGTATGCTCAAGTTGTTTCAAGTGAGGTTTTACTGCACAAGTGTGGAAAAATATTTTTTTATGAGCGTTCGTGATTCACCCTAAAAGAGAATATTACGTTTAATATTTGGAATAAAACGTACAAACTCCTGCAAAACTTATTTTATTGAAATGAATATTCTCACTGTGAATGTATATATATGTTTTATCAAAATAGAAATAGCCCTTTGTCCAGTATTACGCCTTAGGAAATGCGTATTTGGGTCGCATGACCTATTTCTCCTTGGAGTCAGCTAGAATCCTGGCGCCAATCCCAGTACCCTTGGAATCAGCACTTTTCCAGTCAACAAGTGGAAACTTATAAAAGAAGAGGATCCCGGCATCTCAGTGTTCAGATGCACGTTCATGATCGAGTAACTGTTCCAATATTTAGGTGCATATCAATAAGTCTGACTGACATTGTATGTAACCATTTTAATTTCTGTTTGTCAAATAAACAAAATAAAAGTTTAAAGTCTGTTTTTAAAAAGTCTTTGGTGATTCCAAAGATATAACAGTCGTACGGATTTCTTCAACGTAGAAAAACTACGGTGATTTCCAAATCTTCAAAGAACAAAGAACCAACAACAGCAACCCAGTGGACGGACGGTCTCTTCAACATCGAGTAACCCGGTGTAGCAAGGCGAATGAAGTAGGATTTCATCCACCACGCAAGGAAAAGCCACAAGAAACAAGAATAAGAAGAAATAACCCAGTTTTGGAACTCCTGTGGATTAGGAACACCTAGTGAAGCCCCTGGCAGAGAATTTCAAGACAACTCCGCATCAACCCTCATCGTTGGAACCCCTGTGGATAGGAACACCTAGTGAAGCCCCTGGCAGAGTATTTCAACAAATGTAAGTGACTTTGATTTATCATCTTTTGTGTTTTCCAAGTTCTCTTATCTATCCCATTCTTACCCAAACAAACCCAACTAACTAAAGAATTTCATACTGACTGAAAATCGAAACTTGAAAATTTTCATACTGCTGAAAATTTGAGATAAATGAATAAAAATGCAAAATCAACCAGAAGATCAACCAGAAATCGAACCATACAAACTTTCAGAATTGTTCTCACTTATCCCTGAATATGATGGTGATAGCATATTACTAAATACTTTCTTGAATGCATGTGATCAAGCGTTTCAACTTGCAACAGTAGCACAAAAATTCCTTATAATTACACATTACAAAAACAAATTAAAAGGAAAAGAAGCAATTTTGGTAAATTCTCAAAACCCAATAACTTATACTACAATCAAAAATTTACTAAACACTCATTTTGGTGATTCTCGCGATTTCAACTCATTAATTCAAGATTTGCAAAGAATGAAACAAATGCATGGAGAAACAGGTATTACTTTCCATTCTCGCATACAAACACATAACGCAAAAATGGTCGCCTCTATAAACAAATCATTATTAACAGCTGAACAAAAAGACGCACAAATTACTATAGTCAAAAACATGTCTCTCAATACACTTCTGATAGGATTAGAACCAAGAATAGGACAAATAATTAGAGCAAGTAACCCTATAAATATGGCAGAAGCAGCTCATAGAATTAAACGTGAAATTCAATTATCATATTTTGAATTTCAAAAAAATCAAAGAGTTACTCCAGCTCAAAATCAGAAACCAAGGCAAAATCAAAATAATATGTTCCAAAGAAAACCTAATTTTCAAAATTATCAACAAAGACGTTTTCAACCAAATTTTCAACATCAACCAAATTCTCAAAATCGTCCCAATTTCCAAAATCAACCAAGACCAATCTTCCAAAATCAGAATCGTCCTCAAATAAATCAAACAAGTTCTTCCCAACAACAAAAGCCTCTAATGAGACCCAATACTAATTTTCAACAACAACGAAATACTGTAATACAACCAAATCCCAATTATAGACCTAAAATTCAGAGAACACACTGTATGAACTCACAATACTATTACGTAACTCATAATCGAGAAGACCTAGACATTGATTATACTGATAATCACGAATATTATGAACCTGAAACCGAATATTACAACGAATACGATTATTGTCAACCACAAGATAACGAGCAAGCATACCAGAAAACAATGAACAATACTCGGATTTTCAAACGAAGCATCTTTCAATCAAGCCTCCTATCAAAGAGGAAATGATTCACAACACGAATATACTAACATAGCAACTCGACACCCTGAATTTGCAGGAATTCGTTTAAACACCGTCAGCTCAAATAATCTCTTTTACATTCTTGATGCAACGAAGACATTTAAATTATTAATTGATACAGGTGCTGGTATTTCCGTTTTCAAACAGAAAACTTGTGAAAAATTACCGATTCGAAATCCAGAAAATATGTCAATCTCAGGTATAACTGGTCAAAAAATAATTATTACTGAATCAACTCTAATACCATTTCAATTAAACAATCCCCACAAAGTTTATATTTATGACTTAGATATAGAATGTGATGGAATCTTAGGATGTGACTTTCTTGAAGACTACGAAGGCATTGTAGATATCAAAAATAGAAAATTGATTTTAAATAACAAAACAGTTCCTCTAATAAAAGTCGAACCAAAAACAGGAAATATTGAGAACAAACCCAAATTTTCACCATTAACATGGGAATTGAATGAAAAAATTTCACAAGAAACTCTCAGCTCACAACCAACGTCAAATGAAAAACTAGACTATATTTCTGATGATATTTTTGAATACAATCCAAAGAATTATTTCTCTGAAAGCCCAACTGACTACTATCAATATTTACAAGACGAAATCCCTATAGCTAATGAAATTGAAATTCCTGAAACCAATGAAACAGTGAACATTATCGAAATTGAACCACGAGTAGAAAAAGTTTTCAAATTAAATTCAAATTTAAAAAATTCAGAAGCAATACTGCTTGCTTCAGAAAAAGAAAAAGTAAGACTTTCAAATGCTATTATAAAAATAAATGAAGAGGCAGAATTTTTTACAACAATAATTAACGTAAATACCATAAAAAAAATCGATTTTTCAGATTTAATCTTAGAACCAATTCAAAATTTTGAAAATATTTTATATTTTAATCAAAATGACCAATTTAATGAACAACAACAAATTATAGATAGAAGACATGAAATAAAAAATAACTTTAGGCTCGAACATCTCATAGAAGAAGAAAAAGAAACAATTGAAAACTTATGTTTTGAATTTTATGATATATTTTACCTAGAAGGAGATATAATAACTTTAACCAATGCAGTAAAACATAAAATTGACACCAATGACGCTAAACCTATTTTTACAAAATCTTATCGTTACCCCCAAATTCACAAAGAAGAAGTGAAGTCCCAAGTTTCGAAAATGTTAGAACAAAATTTATAAGACCTTCAATATCACCCTGGTCATCTCCAGTATGGGTAGTACCAAAAAAACTAGACGTCTCCGGTAAACAAAAATGGAGAGTAGTTATAGACTATAGAAAACTTAACCAAATAACAGTTGATGATAAGTATCCCTTACCAAATATAACAGACATACTTGACCAATTAGGACAATGTACTTATTTCACAACTTTGTACTTAGCCTCAGGTTTTCATCAAATTGAAGTAGATGAAAAAGACATTCAAAAAACAGCTTTCTCTATTGAGAACGGTCATTATGAATACCTTAGAATGCCATTCGGATTAAAAAACAGCCCTAGTACTTTTCAGAGAGTTATGGATAACATACTCTTAGGTATACAGAACGAACGTTGTTTAGTGTATATGGATGACATCATAGTTTACTCAGCAACACTTTATGACCATATTTCTCGACTAACAGAAGTATTTCAAAGACTCAGAAAAGCTAACCTCAAAATTCAACCAGACAAATGTGAATTTTTAAAAAAGGAAGTAGCTTATCTCGGACATATAATTTCTGAAAAAGGTGTTAAACCAAACCCCGACAAAATAAGTTGCATAGTAAATTTCCCAAGAACCAAAAAATCAAAAAGACATCAAATCTTTCTTAGGATTAGCAGGTTATTATCGCAGATTTATTCAAAATTTTGCAAAAATATCTAAACCAATGACTAGACTCTTACAGAAGGACATTCCTTTTATTTTTGACGAAGAATGTAAAAAAGCTTTCAAACAACTGAAAGAAATTCTTTCTCAATCTCCTGTACTAATATATCCCAACTTTAATGAACCTTTTATTTTAACCACTGATGCATCATCATTTGCAATCGGATCAGTGTTATCACAAGGACGCATAGGTCAAGATCTACCTATAGCATACGCCTCACGCACACTTTGTACAGCAGAAACTAAATATAGTACAATTGAACGTGAACTTTTATCTATTATATGGTCAGTAAAGCACTTTAGGCCCTATATTTACGGTAGAAAATTCAAATTATATTGTGATCATAGACCTCTAACTTGGATATTCAGCATACGTGACCCAGGAAGTAGACTCGCAAGATAGCGATTAAAACTCGAGGAATACGATTACGAAATTATCTACAAACCAGGAAAATATAACAAAAATGCAGACGCTCTAAGTCGAATCTAAATTAATTATTTTAAAGACGCTTCTCAATTTCATATCAAAGTATTGACAAATAATGAAACTGACAATGAATCTAATGTTTCAGAAAAAACCGAAATATCCCCTGAAACTATGGAACAAGAGTTCTATAATTTTGTAGACATATGTAGAAAAAAATCAATAATTGATTATTCAAAAATTAAATTTTCAAACTCTCAATTATTAGACAAAACTCATAAAAATATTCTGATAGATTTCCAACAGTATAAAGACCATCAGTTACGTAAGAAAATTTTAGAAGATATTTTCGAAGACAATCATAAATGTGAAAAGAATAAAATAAATATTTTTCCTAGCAAAACAGTAAAAAATAGGAAATATTTCATAATACTTACATCATTTGAACCTCAAGAAACACTAGAAGAAATGTTTACATCACTCTTCAAAGACCAACATGAATTTAAATCATCAGCAACATACTATACTGATAACAACCCTGACTTACCCTTACAAGAATTACTTTCATATATACTTTCTGACGTGGAAGATATAAAGATAATACTATGTCAAAATATAACAACGACACCAGATGAAGACTCTATACCTATTATTCTTGATCAATACCATAATGGAAAATCTAATCTTCATAGAGGAATAAATGAAACCTTTAGAAGAATTAAAGAAAAATATGACTGGCATGGAATTACAAAAGACGTAGAAAATTTCATTAATAAATGTGAAATTTGACAAAAGACAAAAATCTGTAGGAAAAATCTTAAAAACTATCTCGTAATTACTGAAACACCCAGAACACCTTTTGAAAGAATAAACGTTGATATATTACAAGTATCAGACGCATATATCCCCACAATAAGAGATGAACTAACAAAATTTACACAAGCATACCCAATGCCAAATAAATCAGCTAAATCAGTAGTTCACACTTTAATGTTTTTCTTCCAACATTATGGAACACTGTGATTCAGGCAAAGAATTTAATAACCATATAATGAAAGACCTCTGTGAACTATATGACATGAAATTAACATTTTCAAGCATTGACCATCCCCAATCGAATGGATCTCTAGAAAGATTCCACGCGACATTGACAGAAATGATCAGAGCATATGTAGCAGAAAGCCCTGACGATGACCCTTGTAATATACTACCTTACGCAGTTATATGTTATAATAACTCAGAATGGTTTTATGGTTTTACACCATATGAACTCATATTTGGTCATACAGCTGGTAGACCACCCGAACAAATATATAACCAAGAACAATTAATTAGTAAATATATTAGAGATTTAAATAATAGAATCTCATACTATTATTATTATAAAGTAGCTAGAGGAAAAATAATCAAGAGTAAAGAAAAATTTAAAAAACGCTTTGATGAAAGAATAAGACAAGAAACTCCTGAATATAAAATCGGAGATAAGGTTTACGTAAAGGAAAGTCAAATAGGTTCAAAATTAAAAAATAAATTCAATGGACCTTTTGAAATAATTGATATTTATTTAAATTCCGCACTTTTGAAGAATCTTGAAACAAAACAACAAAGCAAATTTAATTTTGATAAATTAAAACCATACCATGAGTAAATCCGAAATATTAATTTCAGATGCTTCTACTCATCCTTTTACTCCTGTGTGCTGTACGCTCACAATCGCAATATATTCTCCAACTCGTGAATAACACGATTGGCATATACTACCATGAAGAAGGATATGCAAAAGTTTCCAATGACAAATGGACGTTGTTAGTATACAAAGACCTTACCTCAGTAAGAACAGTTTTAGATCATAATCAAAATATTTTAAACCAAATGTTCCTAATGCTCGAAACCCCGAATTCAAGAATGAATTATTTTTATGCTGATGTAAAAACACATATAACTATGCTAAATCAAATTTCGAATTCCCTCGAATCAAAGTACGATCAAATAAAAATTCATACTGAAGATTATTCAAAAAGAACAAAACGTGGATTAATTAATGGAATTGGCAGTATATGGAAAGCTATATCTGGTAATCTCGATTCTTCAGATGGAGAATACTTTACCAACTCGATAAACCAATTGTACAAAGATGAACACCAAATAGAGAATTTATTAAAAAATCTAATTTCCGTCACTACTTCAGTAATTAAAAATTTTAATGAAACTATTCAAAAGCTGCAAGTTGATGAAGCTACCTTCAATGAAGATTTAAAAAACATAGAGCAATCAATCTATGATATTTCAGACAATTTACATCTTATTGAAGCGAAATATAAAATTATAGATATTTGTGAATCCCTTATGGAAAACTTTGTATTTCTAGAAGAATATCTTGATGATATGTTGACTTCAATCACTTTTGCTAGATTGAAGATCATTCATACTTCAATAATGAAACCAAAAGATTTAGTGAACTCCCTTCTGGAAGTATCACAATCCTTGGAAAACAACTACTTGCCTTTACAACCAAAGTTTTCCAGTCAACAAGTGGAAACTTATAAAAGAAGAGGATCCCGGCATCTCAGTGTTCAGATGCACGTTCATGATTGAGTAACTGTTCCAATATTTAGGTGTATATCAATAAGTCTGACTGACATTGTATGTTACCATTTTAATTTCTGTTTGTCATATAAACAAAATAAAAGTTTAGAGTCTGTTTTTAAAAAGTCTTTGGTGAATCCAAAGATATAACATATATCATGCGATCAATACTTTCAATAAAAACAAAACTTTCCGACTTTTCAAAAAACACAATACTAGGATATAGTAACCCTCTACAGATACCATACCATAGAACATATTTTTTAGAAAACTCCTTCCATATGCAGCAATCATACTTTACAATGAGTTACCTGTGGAAGTTTCAATTAAAAATAATTATAATATAAGTATTTGAAAATAAATTGAGAACGAATTTTCACAAGAATCATAAAGGTGCATCGATTCATAAGTGACCTATCAAAGGATATTGAAATACATATTAATAATTTTTTAAGGATATTTTGATAAGTGTTTTATATATTATGCAATGTTGACAATATCATACTGACTTTTCCATTATCATGTAACAATGATCTTTACAGGGATTAAATAATTATTATTATAACCACACCCAATTCGGTTTGGAGAGTGTAATGTTCCCACAATTGTGCGGGAAAAATGATTCATCACGCTGAAGTTAGTTTAAGTGAGTTTTTCCGCAATAGTGAATTTGAAAAAATAGTAATGAAAAAATCACCTAGCGTTTGTCTCAAACTATATATCAATTTTGAAAAAGAAATATTTTGAATGGTTCGTAGTGAAGTACTTATATGTAAGATTGTAATATTAACTATATAAAAATATAGAAATCATCACAAAAGAAATTACTTTTCGACTCGTCACTTTTTTTTAAAAGAGCTTTTTTAGTTTCAATGCATTTTTATAACATAACTAATCTGTTCCTTGCATATCAGGTGTGAATCGATATAGATACCCAAATATTTCACTTTTTCTGTGGAATTTGAGGTGATAGTTTGGTTGGAATCAGTTTTGATATTCAGTGTTTTAAAGGCTGGTACTGATAGTAGTTTATTCTGCGAAAGTTGAAATATTTTTGGTAAAACATTTTCGACCTTCATTTTCACATATTTTCAGTTTGTTCCACTATAGTAGATCACAGTATCATCTACAAAACTGATGATGTCTCCTAGGACGTTTCGTTCGAAGAGTTCGTTCATAAAAATATTGAAAAGTACTGTGCCTTGTAGAATCTCAAACTGGATAACATGTTCATTACTCAAGGTTTTATTGATTTTCACACATAGTTTCAGATCTGATAAATAACTTCTCATTGATACCATTACTTTCCAGTACTTCCAGCAGTTCTTTGTGATCAACCGTATCGAATGCCACGGCGAGTTCTATGAAAATGTAAAGAGAAAATGAATACAACGAAAATCTACAATTCACAGTAGAAAGAGAAAATAATAGCTCAGTTCCATTCTTAGACATGAAACTGATTAGGACAGAAGAAAAGAAAATAATAACAAAAGGTGGTACACACATAAATAGCAATAAACTCATAAAATATCATTCATACCACCACAACAACGTTAAGATTAATATGATCACCAACATGAAAACAAGAGTGGAGAAATTAACCCATCCTTCTCTGAGAATAGAAAGTTCAAAAGAACTCAAAAGTATTCTGACTGAAAATTCCTATCAAAATTCTTTGATCAATAAAATTATTTTCAGTACCCCTTCGTACCACATTTTTACTATTCCAAATCCATCAAATAATGGCCCTATAAATCGATGAATCAATAAAAGTTTTCCTAATGTACAACTGACTCCAAAATTAATTAAATGTAATCTCCATACTAAATTGAAAACACCGATTCCAAAAGATTTCCGATCGAATATTGTGTATCAAATTCCATGTATCGATTGTGACAAAGTGTACATTGGACAAACAAAACAACTGCTGAAAGATAGAATCACAGCTCACAAAAGTGACTGTAGGAGGAATATAAGGTCGTGTGCTCTAGCCACTCATTTTATTTCGACTTTTCGAATTTTTCGACAAATTTGGATCAATCAAACAATGAACATTTCAGTATTACAGATGGTTTGGTATCATCTACTCCTTTGAAGGACCATTTGGAATTGAATTTTAAGTAAATATTCACACACCTTTTATGTAACAGTATTATTTAACAAAGCCAGTCAAAAATTAAAGCATTAAACTGAGCAATATCAGTCCTGCAATGAGTTGTATTCCTAAATGCAATATTACTCTTGAAAAAGTGTCAATTTCCAACTTCAATATTCTGTATCTTCAAAAGTAATTGAGGGATTGAGATCTGCCTCAATATACTTTCGTTCAGAAGATCAAACTCTACAACATTTCAAAAATACAGAAAAATTATTCATTGACAATTTTTCCAAAAGACTGTATTCTCAAGTGACCCGGCAATATATTTTTCTGAGCGTTTTTCATGATACAGAATGCATTACTGAAATCTAGTCCTTTCATTTGTAAATAATTGGAACGAAACATCACTCGTGGCAAATAACCTCGAAATATTCTACATTCAAACATATTATAATATATTGTGATGAATAATTTGCAACGCCTAAAAATGTTAAAGCTAGTGAAATTGAAATATCCTATTTTATAAATATTAATAAAAAAAAGGACAAAAAAGTGGAGCCCACTATGAGGGCTTCTAGCTTCTTGGGGACTACCAAGTTTACCGGTATTCCGGTGGTTATAAAGATAAACGAATTCCCACTAACCCATCTGTGTTTATTTCAAAAACTATTGTTTGTACTCATATCAATAATTTTGCGGGCAAATGAAAAAATGCAGGGCATCTATCAATACCCGCTTACAAAAAATTATCACCTAATGGGAGACATGGCTATTAAATTGAGAACTATTGCTTTTTCTCCCCATCTTTTCGATTTATTGAAAAATTTATGAAAATTATCGAAATCAAGATTTTTACAAATAGTGGTTTTTCAATCAGAAGATTTGAATTCAATATTGCATATGCACTCTCAATTTCCTAAATGTATGGATTTGTCTTCGTTAATTGTGGAACTGGATCTGAAATGAGAGAATATCACTGAATCATATCTACCTTTCCGGTTTCATAGGACGCACAAACAGTTCCTCTTGAGCACTGGGTAACATTGACTATCAAAATTTCTTCCTCAACAGCTTTCCTGAAAACCGATAACAGATCATTTCTTCTGGTTGGAATGTTACCGGTGCCGTAACTCTGAATAACTATTCCTCTGATTGGGCATTTGAAAAATGACTCCAGCTGTAACGTTTATGCAATCTGATAAAAAATGTTTGATTAATATGACTCACGGTCACATAATATAGAATGAGAATAAAATGTTAAGAAAACGCCTCAAAACCAACAGAATATACAGAACCACTAATGTTTCCAATTAATACCATTGATTGGAGCGACATATCTTATATCATACTTCCTGAATTCAATGTCAAAATCCTGATAGATTCTGGATCAAGAAAATCGTCTATCGACCTAGAAATAGCGTAAAATTTTTTGCAAATTTATAGTATCGACAGGTTTCAAAAAATCAACGCATAAATAAATTCTGTGCTTCAATACCTGCCTCAAACAGTTTTCAATTACCTTCAACAGAATATCTCAATATTTTTTTTCAAATTCCATTATGATTTTGATGCACTTATCGGAATGGACCTTTCCACGGACTATGAGAAAACACTGTAATTTGTAATTAGAAAGTATATATGCTAATATCCCTTGGGATTTTTCATTTACTTTTTCTGACCGCCAGTTTTTCTATAATTTGAAAAAAGGGGTTTCGTGACGTCACGTTCATGGAAATTAAATTTGGCAATGTCGTATAAGTGTACACCATGTACTCCCAAATTATCATTATATCTGGATTGTATTCTATGATAGTTGTCATTTGATACCAGATGGGTTTGTTCATCTGTTTCACGGAGCAGATTAATAACAATTGTTTTTCTCTGTTCAACTCATTTGCTTACCTTATAGCAGGGGAGCCCAAGCGGATATTTCGGGATTTACTGAAGCGCTGCAGATTAATATATAGGGGGATACCTTGTTCCTGGTTAAGTACCTCCACCAAATATGAACCTCAAAAATAAGGCCGCGCGTCCAGGATAAAGGATCAGATTAGTAAAAAAAATTGATCATCAGAAATTCTTGAGCGCGTCAGATTAAGAAAGAGTGGGCTACTTACATGCTAAAAAGTATATATTCTACTAATCTGACAATTTGAGAGTGACATAAAGAAAGAGGAGGGCTACAAAGTTGTACAAAAACGCCATCTCGACATTCTCGAGCAAATTTTTTTTATTTTGAAGGAAATAATCCAAGGATAATGAATAATATATAATCTGGCGACCATAAGCCGAAGTAACAAAAATTCGTCGATAAAGTCTAATGCGTGCAGCTGTGTAATGCCTATATTCCCCTCTCCGCGTTACTATTTCTCTCTCACTCTTTCTCTATTTATTTGGCTTGGTCAAACTTAGATTTTGAATATAACTTGAACCGACTCGTACCGGTAGATTTTGAAAAATATCAAGATTTTTTTTTAATAAATTTTAAACTGCTTTATCGATCGATTTCAAAAACTAATGAGCTCTTAATATCAGAAAACCACGTCGATCACCGCCAGTCCGGTCAGAATCGGTTTATTCGTTCGTGAGTTATCGTTGTCGAAAGAAAACCGAAAAGTAGATCACCTATAGGGGGACTGGAACAGAAGTGGCAAAATGATTGTTCGCTGCTTCGCGTGTGGCGTGTGACGTAGTTGAGTAGATCCCTTAGATTGATAACATTTTGTCAATAGAGCGCGCACACATATTTTGAATTGAATTTATAAAGAAAAAGATTTCAGCAGCAGAGGTTTGAACCATCGTCCTTTTGCTTGGTAGCGAGTGATGCTAACCTTGCCTCCACGGAGACTTCGTATAAGTTGATGTACAAATGTGGGGTATATATTTCTCCAGCTACCAGAGCACGCTGTTTGAATATTTAAAAAAAAATAATGATTGTGAGTCTGATAATAATAATAATGAGGTAACGACGGTGTCACGTTTGAAAGTGCGATTCCAATGAGAAAAGTATACAGGGTGTTTCAAAATTAATAATTTAAGAGAAATGAACGTGACTGCTGCGTGGGTGTGGGTGTGTGTGTGTGTGTGTGTGTGTCAAATATCATGTGGGAAATGGGTCATTGGGACAAAGGAGTGTAGCAAAGTATTCAGCAAATATATATATATATATATATATATAGGATGTCTTATAAATATATTATTTAAGAGAAAAAACATGGCGACTGCTTTTCAAATTTAGTATACCAGGTGTACCAACATATCATTTAAGAGGAGAAACATGGAGGTTAAAGAAAAAACACATCATTGAGCTATTGTAGGACATATTGAAGTATATCATAAAAAAAATATGAAGAGAAGAAATCAATCGCTGATGGGGTCCGTCATTTTTAACGTGCGATACCCAGTATCTGTCAGTTTGATTCTGTTTCTTTTTCGGTGATAGGAGATAGGAGACAGATAGATTGACAGACAGTTAGAAAGTCAGTTTGATCGATACAGAACGAACTACTAAAGCTCATAAAACACCTATTTTAGTCACATTTTTAGATGATTTAACTTATCAAATTTTAGCTGTTTTTTCGAACGCGAAAAACGGTTATTGTGGTCGCATTTTTATGTATTTGAGCGTATACTCAATTGTTTTTTCGAACGCGAAAACGTGTATTTTCAGCAATTTTGAAATCTCCATAAGAAATACATGTAATCATACAGTTTTTTTTTCGGTTTAATTTTAGCCTGATTTTTAGAAAACGAAAACATTTGTTGTGGCTGCATTTTTGCGTGTTTAAGCGTTTCAATTTTCAGTTTTTTTTGGAACGCCAAAAACGTCTTTTTTGATCACATCTCTGCAGGGAATCGCCACCGCAATACGTTTCGTTTCGTATCAGTTGACTCTGTTTCTTTTTTGGTATTCATTATCAGGTGAGTGGGAAGAGGGTTAGGTAACTTTAATTTTGGAAAGTACGTTATTGCCATTGAACAGTTGAAATAATCAGTGACGGAATGGCATCTGAAGAATACACACAGAAGGTAGAAGATTTTTCTAGACGTGTCCAATAGTTAGAAGATATTCAATTTTATGAAATTGACTATTATTATATGTAATTCTTACACCCCTCGCAAAATATCTTGCCAATTCCATTGGAGGCTTGAGATTGCCGAAACCATCGAAATATTGTGCGATATTGCCGTTTTTATTGTAAGCTACCCAATGAGTGCCCGCATTCAAGTGGGAATCCAAGTTCAATACAGCGCATTCTCGCAGCCAAGGACCACAAGTTGGCAACGTATCACGCATAAAGACTCCACAAAAATGTGGTATTTTTATCTGATGAGCACACTCCTGAATTTCTGAATCGTATAATGTTCTAAGGGGTAGCTTATCTAGCAGTTGTTTTGCTTTTTCAGGTAAAGACCTCGTCCTTTGCGTTGATGTTGTTTTTTCAGGAACAGTCCAAATCCTCGAGGGGTTTTCCGCAGGTACAAACCCGAACCCTAATGCTCCATGGATTTATTGTGACGGTGATCTTCTTCGAGTTTCTTTTTAGCATTTTTTGCGTCTATTACGGTTTTTGCCATGGAGCTCGCTCCACCTGCCAACGCACCCAAAGCCGAAAGTGCAGCAAATATAGGTATGAAGGGTAAGCCTCCAGATTTTGCATCGAATGGAATTATTCTAGGAACTCGTATTTTCTTACGTCCTCCAGCTTGACTCAATGCCATTTCAGCAGCTCGCAAAGCCGAAGCCCTAGATTTCTTAATATTAGTAGGATTGTGTTTCCAATTTTTAATAAGTTTTTGAAGCAAGTTACGTCGAAAGGACGCGCCCATACCTAGCTTACGTTTGGCTTTCATGGTGGAAGTAACAAGCCAAGCTGCAACCCGTTACCCAAATTTAGCTTCTTTAGATTGAACTCGTTCCCAAGCTCTATTTTCCAACACTTGATCTGCTTTATGGCGGTATTCTAGGGAGTCGGATTGAGAGTATGCAATATCACGGTCTTTGCAGCTTTCGTCCAAAGGATTCACGCCAGTTTCTCCACTCTGTCTCAATTTGGTGCCAGGTCCGCAAAACGAATAACCTGGTAGATGCAATTCGAACGGGAGCTTATTGATGATTGAATTGACAACACCTGCACCAGAGCGCGCATAACAGTGGCGCGCTCATGTTTTTTTCATCACATCATGGAAGTCATTCAACAAGACAAGACACTGCCTATTGAAAATTTAGATTTTTTGAATGGAGGCCTCAATAGCAGTATGGTTGGGAAGCATGGTAAATTATTACCGAATTCGTTTCGTGCAATTATTTATGGGCCAAGTGGTTGTGGAAAAACAAATACCATCTTGACACTGTTATTCCACCCGAATGGAGCAAAATTCTAAAACATCTACCTATATTCAAAATCTTTGTACCAACCCAAATATCAGGTAGTTACTCCCTAGGCTATCCGAAAGTTAGTAAAAGATACAAGTATACCGACATAATTAAACCGATGTTTCCTATACGAAATCAACGTAAAATATCGACACGTACCGGTTTACCTAAAACATCCAACCCTGCAGAAAAAGGTAGCGGTTTGTCTAAAAACATACCTATTGCAATGACATTCAATACCAAACCTCTGGTGTTTTTTTATTGGGATGACCGAAACGAACTATGCGAACGCCTCAAATTATTGATAGCCTCTTGGGATGCCGGAAATACTTCGCATGACAATAAGATTATTGCCATTTTGAGTAAACTCAAAGAGGCAAATATAATTCTATAAGATGACATGCATCAATGCATACATTCACATTTTCAAAATGGTTATCGATAAGTTTGGATGTAGCGACAGCACCGCTGGTGGCAGTTGTGATAGAAAGCGGAAATTACCTACGCCCTCTGGAGGCGGCGGCTTGCTGCACACTCCAGATGGTAACATCGATTTTGATCATTTGAAATTGAGTAATGTAAAGAGGCCCACCAAAAATACTGATGCGGCCAATAAACAAGATGTGGATGAAATCGATCAAAAAATTACTGCAACTATACGACACCAAGCTGAACTACACCATTCGGAAATAGCTCAAGTGAATGATGAAATGACAAAGTTGTATCGTGAAATTAAAAATGAATCGAATAAAACAAACAATCAATTGGAAAGGAAAATTCAAACCCTCAATCAGAATTTCATTCAAATAATGCAACTGAGTGAGGTACGCTATAATGAAACGAAGTCATTTTCTGAAAAATTCAACCAAAAATACAAAAATGATATTGAAAATATTCGTGGAGATTTGTTGAAAAAAATTACTGAAATAACCGATTCGATTCATTCGCACAATTTAAAATGGTATATCAAGCACAAGAAAACGCTGCTAATCAAGAATGAGTTAAACCAGTTTCGAATTGATATTTCACAATATGTCTCCAAAATAAATTCAGATATAGCGAGTGTAAAATCTACTGTAGAGGAGATAACTAAAAGACAAAATGTAGTGCATGCATCACCAATATAAAATAGCTGGTTTCACAGTTTCGCCATCACATATGTGTGATGGCTTCCAAAGACAAGATTCAACTTGTCCGTGAACTGCATAAACCTATTTGAAAAAATTGTCCTCGACGTCTCACCATTATTAAAGGCTTAGATGATTTATGGCAAATGGACTTGGCTGAGATGAGACCGTACGCCCATCAAAATCGTAATTTCAAACTCATTCTAGTCGTTAGATTGTTTCTCGAAATTCGTGTGGACTCGTCGGCTGAAAACGAAAACGGGTGAGGAAATTACTAAAACGTTTGCAGATATTGTGGCACACACGAAACGATGTGCAAAAAATCTACAAACCGATCAGGGAACGGAATTTTTCAACATTGAATTCCAGAGTTTGATGAAAAAACATGGGATGAATCACTACAATACATACAGCATCCTCAAAGCCTCTATGGCCGAACGGATTATAAGGACTTTGGAGGAAAGATTGTACAAGTATTTAAGTTTGAATGGCACCTATAAATGGCTGAATATATTAGCTGAAATCACAAAATCTTACAATGATACACGTCATTTAAAGACGGGTATGAAACCTTCGGAAATTGATAAAACCAACGAAAAAGAAATTCTTAAATCCACATATAGCCACTAGAAAATAGCTGGACCGATAAAATTCAAAGTCGGCGATGTTGTGCGAATTAGTATGGCAAAGCACGTTCTCGAAAAGGGTTACACACCCAATTGGACTACAGAATTATTCAAAATCATCAAAGTCAATATTACCAACTCCGCCACCTTCATGCTGGAAGATATGGAAAAAGTTCTGAGGAAGAAAGGCGAAAAAATGTACGTTAAATGGCTCGGTTTGGATAACAAACATAACAGTTGGATGGAAAACGTTGATTTTGTATGAAATCTTATGGAAAACAAACACAAATCATTTAATTCCGAGGGGTCTTTCAAATATTTTCACACAGTCAACAAACATGCAACAATTTTAAAATTGACCACGGGATCTGAAGCTATAAAAGCGTATGCAAGCACAGACGAATATTCAGTTTGAAAACGAAAATGTCTCAATATAGTGGTTACGTCAGCGAAGTTGAAGTAATGTGCGAGAGTGATGGAGAAGATTATAAAGAAACTCTAAATGCCATCGACGAAGCATTGGGGGAATACGAAATGGCAGCTCGGAACGAACATCAGTTGATTTTGATGGTCTTCCCTATGCCATCCTACGAAATTCGATGTGAATTTTTGAAATACTTTTGTAAAGTCAGTGAAAATAGTTCGTACAAATTGGGATCTTAGAAAAAAAGATGGTATTGTAGATCTGGTACAACATATTCTTTAATGAATTTTATTACATCTTTCTCAAAGTTATTTTGTGAGAACTGAAATGTAATTCGCTTCTTTTTCTCAAATAGAATTATCATTTTTGGCTTTGCAGGAGAATGAAGGACAGAAGAAATGATAATTTGGTTCTGACCTTAGTTGATAGCGTAATTCACGATTGGAATATCTATAATCGGGTTTTCATCGGCACATGAGTGAATAGTGTGATCGTTAGTCTGTTCAGTTTCATGATTATTTTCTTTGTTAGTTTCGGTTGTTTCGTCAGCATTATTTTGCTGGTTTTCATCGATGTCATTCGAATAATTCGGTTTGACGTTGTTTCGTGTGTTTGGTTCGATAGTATTGTCAGCGTTATTTGGATGATTGGTTTCGTTGTTGTTTTGTGTATTTGTTTCGGTTTGATCAAGATTAACTATAAATGAAAAATCGTCAAGGTCTTGTGGAAGTTCTCCTATTGTCTGAATGTCAGCAGAAGGTTGATAGTCAGGTGTATCAAGGCGCGGGTTTATATTATTTTGTTGACAGCCAAAAGTGGTATATGGGCCAGCTAGACGCTCTGACTCGTATGTCGTATAATTCTTCCCAGAAAGTTCTGGTTTCATTCGTATGTGTTTCAATTCGTGACAAGGCATCCGCATTGGTATTTAATTTTCCATTTTTATAAATAATGTAAAATTGATACTCGTCTGATTTGATTCTCCATATCATTAAATTTGAGTTAGGATCTTTCAACGAAAATATCCACTGCAATGGCTTATGATCTGTTATGATGTTGCAATTTCGTCCGTATAGGTACGGCCTGAAATATTTTGTAGCCCATACGATAGCCAATAATTCCTTTTCGATGGCAGAGTAATTATATATATATATATAGGCAAATCTTTACCTATCGGCCCTTGGGATAAAATTGCACCTAACGCAAAATTGGAAGCATCTGTAGTCAAGTTAAAGGATCTACAAAAGTCAGGATATTGTAAGATAGGTTCATCCATCAAAAGGTTTTTACATGTTTCGAAACAGGTGAGGAATACGTCATTCAGTGATCTTCGCAAAATCTGGGATGAACCGTCGATAGTAGCCCAATAGACCAAGAAAGCCTTTGATTTGTTTTTTCGTTTTGGGCACAAAGGAAAGTTTTTAATGGCTCTAATTTTGTCGGGGTTATGTTTAACAATATTTCTATGAGAAAAATTTTGAAAATATTGGACGTTTTCTTCTTGTTTTACAAATTGTAGAGCTTCACTGAGAGTATTTAGTTTCATGCATCTCAAAGTGGTACTTAATGGTTCTTTCAGTCCTGATAAAAATGTTTTGAGGGCTAAATTCTGATAAAGATCAAGTTTGAGTGTTTTAGCAGCTTCTGTGTTTTCATGAATGTCTACATAACTGCACAGAAAATTCAAAATATTTAAACATCGGTCATAGAATTCTTGAGCACTTTCATTATGAGATTGCCTTAACATAACAAGATCCCTATTCAAACAGACCTCATCTCTTTGATCTGAGAAATTTCTTGTCAAAATGTCTTTCAATTCTTGCCAATTTTTGGCACCCTGTATATTTACTAATGGTTTTGCATTACCTTTTAATTTGGAAATGATTGAATTCAATAATTAAATATTTTGAAAGTCATTTGCAATGGCTGCATTATAAAAATTTGTAATGATCGATTCACTTATTGATAAAAATCTAGTTAAATCATTGGGATTACCGTCAAATTCCGGTACACAATTCAAGTATTCAGCTTCAAACTGTCTTGAAAGTGAATTTCGAATTGTTGGAATAGGAAGAGTTTGTGAGTCAGTTGAAGGTGTACTTATATTCAAATTTTTCAAATAATTGGTTATATCTTCGAGCGACATAAAATTGCACTTACAGTAATATGAAAACGACTTTGAGCATGTTCTTCTTATCCACTATAAGGGCTGCGTCTGGATCGGCCATTCTGGTCCCAAATCTCGTTGCTGACGATGGGTACGGGTCTGCGATAGACTGGGTGTTCTGACTTTCGAGAAGCCACTCCGCAACAAGTCCACAACAAATCACTAAAGTTCAATATTTGGTTCTAAAAATCAGTCAATCGTAAACACGAAAACTGCACGATCGATTCGATACAATTCTGATAATCCTACCGACTGCGCCAGAAATATTATCGATTACCTAAAGTTCGTTTTCAAAAAGATTTATTTCAGTCAAAAGTACAATTATTTGACATACGGAACGATATTAACAGTATGAGAGCTAGCAACTGACTGCCTGAATAAAAATGAATTGAATGCTAAGATAAATTCTGCAAGCTTATCAGAAAGAGCTGATCGTGCTTCTTCTCTAGTGGCGGCATGATGTAATTTGTGGTATAAGTCCCTCCAGGGATTCTAGCTCATGCATCATTTTGAAGCAGCAGTTCTCCATTCGGTCCATCAATTTTGTTTCTTTTGAATGGGCAACCCTCATTGACATCCTGCAAGAAATAAAGGAAAATTTCTTTGAATCACAAATCGATGAGTATGTAGATGAGTATGATCCAATCACAACACGTTGGGGATTACATTTACATCACACAATACATCGAAAGTAATACCAAATAAATTTCCATTTCTAAGGATATCACGAACATGGAGCTGTCTCAACAAGATGTAAACGACATTCTAAATACACAATTGGGGGTGCTGTCTGACCGTATCGCTATGCTGGATACTATGAACTTTTGTGAATATTATCGAGGTGTTTTTGGCATAATTCAATCATGCTGGGGGGTTCACTATCCTCCTCCTCCATTGTAGGCATAATTGAATTTTCAAAGAAAATACCTAATATTGTAATCTTTCAAAAACAAACGATGAGTCACTTTTTCAATTCTGTATATAAGATGAATTATTGTAATAAATAAAACGCAGGAAATAATTTGATTTTTTCTATATTTAAAATACCTTCCCTAAAATACTGCAACAAAAAAAAATATATATACATATTTTGAATTATAAACAAGTAGTTGAAATATTAGCCGAAAAATGGTGCTTCCAGGTGTGTGTGTGTGTGTGTATTATCAACAAAATTTGCCTTTTTTCTGATTATGTAAATTATCTCGGCATTCATCTTGGGTTTGCATTAAAAAAAAAACACGTGTAAAGTTATGTTGACACCAATAAGCCTTCTGTTGGTAGGCATTATGTAGTTCATAACTACATAATTTTAAAATTTAATTCACCATAGTTACGACATTCAACACAATATTTGAAACAATTGAAACAAGTTTCGCTCACAACTAAATTGAAATCAACAAGTTCGTAATATCCAAATACAGTACGAATCATTATGACAATATGGCTCCAAGTCATAAACATTCAATAATGCCGTACGAAAATCAATAGGTCTTTTCAAATTGCTAAAATCAGACATATCAACATATTCGAAATCTATTAGAATATCATAGTCATCCTCATCATGATTATCATCATCATTGTTATCTTCATGACGTTGATAATGAATGATATACGGCCATTTGAAACGCGAGTAATTTTGAATAATTTCTTTTGTTAATGATTGAGGTAAAGGTGAGCGGATGAGGAACCTTCCTGTAGACCATATATTCTCACAGATCGTTTCAATGCACAATTATTGTAAATTCATTGTACTACATGTGAACGAGAGAAAATTTTAGAAAAAAAAAAAAAAAAAAAAAAAATTTAGACTATAATACCCCCACGGTAATGTATCACATGATTTGGGGGGCCACTTTTGCCTGCTCTATACTAAAAACATTATGAGCAAATGATCTGATTGTGCATTGTGTAATATTTTATTGCTTGGAATTTTTCAGACAATCCACGTAATCCTCAAAGGTTGATTTATTTTTCACAACATTATATTTTACTCCTTTTGCCTTTTTACAAACTTTACCCCCCTGCACTTTATAAGTATACATTTTTTAACGCAACCCTGCAAAGTGTGTGATAATTTTGCCATTTGCTTCATCTTTCATTACCCCATTCACAAGTGGAATGTTAAACTCGTTATCTTTTGGATAATCAGACGTATCGAATTTTGATATGTGCTGTTTGATAATTTCTTCGTATACATTCACGTTAGCTCATAAATGAAACTATCGGTGTCCGTATACATGAACTTGGATTTTTCCACACCCATAGTGGGAAGCATAAATTCATAATGAAATTTGGACATGCAAGTTTTTGACAAATCCAAAATTGCCATCCCAACATACATTGGTTTATTGAATACAAGTTCGGCTTTTTTCAGTTCAATAGCCATCAAATTTGAATAGAAAACGGTAAGATTATGAAATCGAAGACTGGAAATGAGGATATTTGCTCTATATCTACCCTCGTAGAAAGAAACTAATTTTACTATTCGGTGCAACCGGATGTTCTCCATGGTTTTACCAAAAATCGCATTATTGGCCAACTTAAACTGATTTTTTTCAAAAGAATTAGTGGCTGCAGTCCTCAATCGAGTATTCAGCTCGATATAAGGACGCAACCACGTAAATTGTTCAAATTTCAAAACTTTATCGATTTTAGTTAATTTCAAACCATGTTCCAGAGCTTGTTTCAAATTCCTATAGTGTAATGTATACTCTGTTTTATTATGGAGAGTCGCCATTAATTTTTTCAATTTAGAATTTGGCGGTGTACGGTGTGCGGGGCAAAATGGAAAATCTTTGTGTAAATCCTCAGGGTACTCCAAATCAACTTGTAAAATATAACCTTCGGGATTGTCATCAGGAATTTGAGTCACATTAATATTCGTATCAACCCATTCTAAACCTCCCTATGGTAAACACTCTGATATTGCCCATCCATATAAGTTATTTACATCGAAATACATGATAAATTTGGAAAGTTTCGTCAGATTGTATGTTGGCATATACTTGTTATTGGCTTCCGAATATCTGTTACAACAAATTGAAATTCCGCCCCTTATACCCTTTTCTACAAACATAACCATATCAACGTCTTTTAAAATTTGTAATTTGCACCCGGTATATTTCAACATATAATCCCACGTGTAGCCTGGTGTGGGGAGCAACCCATAAGTTTTCAAGTCAATTTCACGAAAATTTTCAAAACCGTCTGCCATAAGCAATATATCTGTTTACATGTATAAATCACTGTATTCCCCCAAAGTTTTAATATCAAATTAGTGCCAAACATTTTGAGCATGAACATCGTTGAGTTTATTGTAAAAGTGTTTTTTGGAAGGTAGCTCAGTATCGAGGAGTTTTTCCGTATTATTAACATAATCGTAGGGGAAAACCCCTTTCTTAGAGAGAAGTTTGAATTTTTCATCATCTAATTGTGCAAATTCCTTTTTCGAAATTTTCAAATTTTTTACATTCAATGTGGAAACCAACTCATCGAGACTGGCTCCCATAAAACGATAAGAATCGATAAATCTAAATTTAATGCTAGTTTCACTATCGTATTGTGTGAATGAAATGTATTTTTCTTTGTTGATGGGAAGTATGCTTACACGTCCTCTTTTTGCTACATCTTTAATAATAAAATGACTATCGTACCCCGAAAGATTCTGGAATGTAATGGGTACCATAAAAAGCTTCTTGAACGCGAGATTACAAAATTGATGACTCCACCCCCTAAACAACCCCGAAAAGTGACAGTGGTCTCTAACGATGATTTCCTGCTTGGAAAATGGCTTCTCGCAAATATGGCACACTCTAGCATTAACATATCACTGGTACGATGTTTTTGATTTTAGATTCAACAAATTTGGCAATTCTAGCCATTTCATGGGTAAACCATTGTATGCAATCGTCACCCCTTTGGCAATTAAACTTGGACAAGCTGTCATCATTAGAGTATTTTCAAGTAGTAACCTGCACTGAACGCTTTATGCTTTTGATATTTTGTAGATTTATCTGAAATTGTTTCCTCACAATTTTCGAGGGCAGATTGAAAATCAGCATATAAAACGAATGGACATTTTTGTTTATATACATAATTTCGAAATTCTACATAATCAAATTTTGGAAATGAAATTTTACACTCGGTAATATTCTCACACAACCCGATGTGTTCATTGAATTTTTGTTCGCTATGAAAATAATTCAAACATCTGTCGCAAAAAATAATTCTACCTTTAAACTTACTCACTTGACTCGCCAACAATCTAGACATATTTTTAATATAACAATAATGATATTAGATTTCCGAATCATCTGTATCCAAAGGTAAAGCTTCGTACTCGTTTAATTTAGGAAAATATATATTTTGAATTATTAACAAATTAACATGTTTATTCAATTTATTTTTGCCCAATTGTGCAGGTACTACTTCGTAAAATGCTTTTTCTTTGACAATACTAATTAATAAACTATATACATATACGGAAATATCATTTTGTTTTTCAAATTTTGTAATGCGGTGAATTGGCATAGGAATTTACAAACTGTATGAACCCTGAACCGTTGCCTGTTTCGTATTTATTTATTGATTCCTCAAGCAAAAGAATTTTACTCAATGCCAACCCTTAGTCTTTTTCTTGAAACTCTTCTAATTTGTTCAAAATAACATCCACAACATGTTTATTGTACCAAGCAGCCAAGTCCGTGCCCAAATCAATGATTGCATTACTAGTATTGAAATATTTCCGATCGATAATTTCCTCATCATTCGACTTTTTGATGAAATCCCCTAGCAGTGCCATGTTCTCCTTAAGACATTGCATCTCTTTCAAAATTTTGGAAATTCTTGATTTAAAAAGGAAATATGCATCACTCAAAAATTTTCGCACTTCATTGTGCGCCAAATTTATAATTACACCTGTTCTCACTCTATCATTGAAAATTGCATTAACATTTTCCCATTTAACTCTAATGCTTCGTTTCAACCCCACCTCAAGTAATGTATCAATTTGCGATAAAGTTTTTGAAATCGCTATTTTTAACTAATATTTCGAATTACGCGAATTTATATGAATGGTGATATGAAAGTGACAGCAGCAGCAGATGGATGCTTGCTGGAACTGTAGGAGCGCTGCAAAGATGAGGCTCGCTGGAACTGCAGGAACGAAGTGAAGCTTGTTGAAATGACTAGATGCTCCAACGGAGATGATGCCTAAATGGAAGCTTGAAGAAAAATGGTGCTATGTTGATTAGGGAAGGTATATAACTATCTGAAAATGAAAACGAAAATAAGGTTAGTTTAGTAGTTCGTTCTGCATCGATAAAACTCTCCTATCTCCTATCACCGAAAAAGAAACAGAATCAAACTGACACATACTGGGTATCGCACGTTAAAAATGACGGACCCCATCAGCGATTGATTTCTTCTATTCATAATTTTTTTTGATGATGTACTTCAATATGTCCTACAATAGCTCAATGATGTGTTTTTTCTTTAACCTCCATGTTTCTCCTCTTAAATGATATGTTGGTACACCTGGTATACTGAATTTGATAAGCAGTCGCCATGTTTTTTCTCTTAAATAATATATTAGACATCCTATATATATTTTTGCTGAATACTTTGCTACCCTCCATTGCCCAAATGACCCATTTCCCACATGATATTTGACACCCACGCAGCAGTCATGTTCATTTCTCTTAAATTATACATTTTGAAACACCCTGTATACTTTCCTCATTGGAATCGCACCTTCTAACGTTACACGTTCGTTACCTCATCATTCTTATTATCAGACTCACAATCATTATTTTTTTAAAAATAGTCAAACAGCGTGCTCTGGTAGCTGGAGAAATATATACCCCACATTTGTACATCAACCTGTACGAAGCCTCCGTGGAGGCAAGGTTAGCGTCACTCGCTACCCGCAACAAAAAGCTGAACAGAAGAAAAAGAACCAAGAGATGGCTGAGACACAAAACAGCATACTTGAGAACTGGGTAAAAGCAAATAAAACCTATTTAGCAGACCCTGAGGAAAGCTATGAGCGACACAGATATGAGAAGTCTAAGACCAAACAGCAAACTCTGGCAACGATATTTGAAAATTGCCGCAAGCATTCAAATAGACTTCCAAATTAGAGATGAGAAAAGGCGCCTACAAGAAGAGGCTGAAGAGAGGGAAAATCCCAATATCAACATCAACATGGAATCAGAAGATCGAACAACCAATAAAATCACCTTGGAAACACCTGAAGAAACTGAAACACTCAACGTCAACTTAGAGGAGAATACTCCAAGACAAACACGCCCACAACCTAGAAATAGGAAAATGAAAAAGGAAACCCCGCCCCCTATCACCATAGATGGCAAGGCGAGGGACTTCGAGCAGATTCGAGAAATGTTGGTAGATGAAAGAGTGTACTACGAGCTCAAGTACACGCAGTCACAGATATTACTCCATACTTTCAACATAGAAGATTACAGGAAAACCATCAATATATGTAAGAGAATGGGGGCTCATTTCCATACATATACGCCAGAGAGTCACAAAGAACACCTTTTTGTCATCAAGGGTCTCGATCACACCCCGGATGGCGCTGAAATCAAAAAGGCAATGCTAGAAGAGCATAACATTGCCATCAATAAAATCTTGAGGATGTCGAAAACGATAAGACCAATGTATATGGTAACAACATCGTCCAAGTATAAACTAAAAGACCTCCAACAAAAGGTCAAGACGATAAATAACACGAGAATCACCTGGGACTACAGAACAAATGAGAACGCAGTTACGCAATGCCGAAACTGTCAGCGCTGGGGACACGCGGCAGGAAACTGTTTTAGGTCACCCAGATGCCTGAAATGCGGCCAAGGCCACTTGACAACCAAGTGCCAGAAAACAAGGGAAATACCACCTAAATGTGCAAACTGCAGCCAAGACCACACGGCGAACTACAAAAAGTGCCCTGCATACTTATACAAACTAAAAGAAGTGGAAACAAGAACAGCAACCCTGAAACCTAATTCCCGAACTGGAGAAACGGGGAAAACAACCAAGGAAAGACTGCCTCCAAATCACCTGAAAAGGTTTCCCCCCACGAGAGGCCAGGGGGAAACAGGTCACATCATATACCCAACACTCCAGAACAGCCCTGAGAAAATGGAACCTTCGTCTACCGAATGGCCAATTCACGAACAGGGCCCCCAGTCACAACCGAGGTGCCTCCACTGTGGTGGTGGGGCGTGGCAGGACAATCTCCTGCTGGCCATGGCACTGAATAACATTCAAAGCCAGATTACAGAACTCCGCACCCTCATTATGAGGATAGGAGCCTCGCCGAAGGTGGTCTCGCCGCTCGGGGTCTCGGGGGAGGTGGGGGGACGCCTAGTGGGTCCCCCTCGTCACCCCTCGGTGCCTGTGCGGGGATGGCCGCCGGAGGGGAGGGTAATCTGGCAACTCCACAACACCAACACACAGACACTTTACACTCAAAATAAAGCACGGGTGAAATGTGAACCCCCGACCTGGGAAACTGGGCTGGGGGGGGGAGCAATACACCTGGTACGGGGGAGGTACCCCCCCCCCGCACAATATCATTTTCATAAAGCAGGTTTTTTCTCGCTTTTCCTGCTATACACCTCATAAACCTACACACACTCAAGAAACTAAAACACAGCATTATCATTACCCACTTACTTCAAATGCCAACATAAGCTATGCAGGAGGTTGGCCTGATACGAATCACCACACAATGGAAGGTGGAAAACTGAGCACGCCAGAACACCGGCTCGACTGGGAAGCCCTGCTCATGAATTTGAGAGAAGATCCCGGGTTGAAATGAGCAATACGTTTTGCACCGGAAATGTAGATGTTCCTTACAATTTAATGAATAAATCCTTTTTTAGTTTAAGTTAAGTCACTCGCTATCAAGCAAAAGGACGATGGTTCAAACCTCTGCTGCTGAAATATTTTTTCTTTATAAATTCAATTAAAAATATGTGTGCGCGCTCTATTGACAAAATTTTATCAATCTAAGGGATCTACTCGACTACGTCACACGATGAACGCGAAGCAGCGAACAATCTACTCAACTACGTCACACGCGAAGCAGCGAACAATAATTTTGCCACTACCGTTCCAGTCCCCCTATGGGTGATCCACTCCGAAAAAAGGGTTTTTTTGTCGCCAACCGCGTGAAAATCGGTTCATTAATTCAAAAGTTATTGCGGTTCGAAAATTCAAAAAATTGTATAACTTCTATCAGACTTTTGAGCTCGGAGAGCTCAAAAACAAAATAAGTGAATTGTGGAATGCTTAGGTATGGAGTTAGCGGAAAGTTGCAGGGGTGGACTTTAGGGTCAACCGTTTTCCTAATTTTTTTTTGATGGAGTAGGCGAATGACTTTAAATAATCGTCAGCTAAGTAGACAGCACATCTAGGACATAAAGATGAACCATATACCGGGTGGCTACGGAAGTATTGCCTACGGAATATCTCAGTTATTGTATGAAGTAGGTTTGTGAAATTTGGAGCGTCGATATAATGACATAAGAGCTAGAATTTGAGCATATTGACATGTCGAAGTTAACTTCTGGTCTGACAAGAAGTAACATCAACTTTCTTATTTTGAATGGAAACCTTATTTTTTTTTCTTTTCGCTTTATTCAGCATTCAATTCCCTTTCTAATGACATATCACAAGTTGGTATCTAACCAGAAACTAGATCAGAAAAAAATTATTATTGAAATTCACCGAGTAGGCCGTGGAAGCAAAATGAAGGCCAAAAATTGAAAAGTTGGCTATGGAAACCATACATCACTTGATAACAGTTGCTACTACTGTGATATTTTATTTTCATTCGTCGGCGTTATAAAAAGCCGCCAAAAAAATATTGGAAAAATTGGGGAAAAAACAATACTCTGTAGGTCCATAACTTAAATAGGAACATACAACTTTTTCTTGCCAGTACTATTCAGCATAACAATTCCTTTCTAATGATATAATAGAAAGTAATTTTTTGAAATGAAATACCAAAAAATCCAATTATTATTATTCAAATAACAAAAAAACAGATTTATCGAAAAAAAAAAATTCAAATTGATAGGATTAAAGATAAAATAAATTCAAAACAAATATTCGAAATGCATTCCCTCAGCGTCAATACATTTATTGACTCTGGTGATATTTTCATGTAAAACGTTTCTCAACATTTGGGGCGTGATATCTTGGAAAGCTCTACGAATTTTTACTTCTAGCTCATGTAGAGTTGTAGGCTGTGTGTAATACACCCTATTTTTAAGATGCCCCCATAGAAAAAAGTCGCACGGAGTAAGATCAGGTGACCTTGGTGGCCACCTGACTGGACCATGGGTTGTTATAAGTCTCTCTTGAAAGCGATTTTGAAGATAATTTCTCGCTATTCTTGAATTATGCGGAGGGGCTTCCAGGAGAGATTTGGTGTGAATGTTTGGGCAGGAATAGTTGGAACTTATATTGTTGGACCCATTCTTTTTCAAGGCCAACTAATCGGAGAGAGATACTTTATTGTTTTAACGAATGAAATTTCGGAATTCATTAACAACCTACCAGCGGAAATAACTGAGAGAATGTACTTCCAGCAAGATGGCGCCCCTCCGCATAATTCAAGAATAGCGAGAAATTATCTTCAAAATCGCTTTCAAGAGAGACTTATAACAACCCATGGTCCAGTCAGGTGGCCACCAAGGTCACCTGATCTTACTCCGTGCGACTTTTTTCTATGGGGGCATCTTAAAAATAGGGTGTATTCCACACAGCCTACAACTCTACATGAGCTAGAAGTAAAAATTCGTAGAGCTTTCCAAGATATCACGCCCCAAATGTTGAGAAACGTTTTTCATGAAAATATCACCAGAGTCAATAAATGTATTGACGCTGAAGGAATGCATTTCGAACATTTGTTTTGAATTTATTTTATCTTTAATCCTATCAATTTGAATTTTTTTTTTTTGATAAATCTGTTTTTTTTGTTATTTGAATAATAATAATTGGATTTTTTGGTATTTCATTTCAAAAAATTACTTTCTATTATATCATTAGAAAGGAATTGTTATGCTGAATAGTACTGGCAAGAAAAAGTTGTATGTTCCTATTTAAGTTATGGACCTACAGAGTATTGTTTTTTCCCCAATTTTTCCAATATTTTTTTTTGGCGGCTTTTTATAACGCCGACAAATGAAAATTAAATATCACAGTAGTGGCAACTGTTATCAAGTGACGTATGGTTTCCATAGCCAACTTTTCAATTTTTGGCTTTCATTTTGCTTCCACGGCCTACTCAGTGAATTTCAATAATAATTTTTTTCTGATCTAGTTTCTGGTTAGATACCAACTTGTGATATGTCATTAGAAGGGGAATTGAATGCTGAATAAAGCGAAAAGAAAAAAAACTAGGGTTTCCATTCAAAATAAGAAAGTTGATGTTACTTCCGGTCAGACCGGAAGTTAACTTCGACATGTCAATATGCTCAAATTCTAGCTCTTATGTCATTATATCGACGCTCCAAATTTCAAAAACCTACTTCATACAATAACTGAGATATTCCGTAGGCAATACTTCCGTAGCCACCCGGTATATCTTAATTTGACGCGCTTTAGTATTTCAAAATGGCGATTTTTTTTTCATATTATAATAATGGCCGCGAGTTTGCGTCACATCGATATCGTTAGATTAATGCATGGGAGCTTTTTTTAGGTTCACTCAACACCTAAGAAAATCTGACGCGAGTTATACACCTGATCCACCATGTATTCCCGGTATATGAGCACCGACGAGATACTGACACAGACTTTTACCCATTTCAATGAACTTTGCGGAAACGCAAAACGTGTTACAATTATTTTATACTTCAATCAGTCTTGACGAACTATTCACATTGTTCAGACGTATTTTTATATTTTCTGTCCTTTCCGATTTTGAAAATAAAACTTTTTAAAAACATTTTTCGACGTCCAAAGTATTTAAGTGGTGCAGTCGGTAGAATAATTTTGTGGATATCCATCACGGAAAATCTATGAGTTTCAACTCTTAAACGAAATATCCGAACTTTATATACAGTGTGTCTTCCAAGAATTCATCCAGGATACCTGAACGAGTACTCATGGTTCTGGACGTCGCAATACTGATGTTGTAAGTTGATTTTCTTCAGTTCACGTCAGACCCCTCTTCATCCAGTGAATCCTTCAGCGAAAACACTCAAGATTAGAGTCAAATTCTTGTCGTTCTTCCTTTTGCGAAAACACTGAAGATTTTGAATTACGTTTAGTTGAAATATTCAATAATTTGAAAATTGCATACCGAATTAAATATAGCTCCCCCAATATTAGAATCTATCAATAATTCCAAGTTTTGATGTAAACCCAAATAAACTTCATAGATTTATCAGTGCTTCCGAATCAATTCTCACTCATTATTGGGACACAGTAAATGCCAATAATTTTCAAAATACGCTTTTGTTGAACGGTATTATGAATAAGTTCGAAGGAAGGGCTGAATAAGTTGTCGCCATCTATGGTATCAAAAGTTGGGCCGATATTAAATCAGCCTTGACCCAAAATTTTGGAGATCAGAGAGATGAAAATTGTTCAAATCAGGACTTGGTTAACTTAAGGCAGAAGCCAAATGAATCATCTCCTTTTCAGTTCCATGAAACAGTTTTGCATTTATTGAATACAATTTGTAATTATATCGACCTCAATGTAGAGGATGCCTCAGCGTGAAAGTAAGAGAGAATTCTTTGAAAAACAGGCCCTCAAAACATTATTAGCAGGTTTGAAAGATCCGTTAGGTCCAATTATACGTGCTATGAGGCCTACCTCGCTTGCTCAATCTTTTCAATTTATAATCGAAAAAGATTATGTTAAATACTTTCAAAAATCTAACCAAACCAATTCAAAGTAATTTTGTTCAGCGACCTTCGACACCACAATACAGACAAATGAATTTCATCTCACCACAACAACCCCTATTTCCAAGAGGTCCAATAAATTTGCCGAGATACCCAAATCCACCTACCCAAAGATTCCCTTCAAATGCCCAAGTTTTCGGAAAACCCCGAAATGCATGGAAACCATCCCAAAATTTTCCCAAAACACACCTACACCAATGAGTATATCGACCCGAAATAAGACACCTCAGTATAGGAGACAAAGTCAAAATAACTTTTTCCAAAATAATGGTCAACGACCAACGACCCAATATAATATCGGAAGAATTGTTCAATACTGAACATTTTGACGAACAAACAGACCCCAATTGCGAAATGAACCCTACGAACTTTGAATATGAGATCTATGACGAGAAATACCAGGAAGAATATCCTGAAAATTTTCTAGAGGACCAGATAATAAACGAATCAACCTCCTTTAAAACTTTTAATCGATACTGGTTCCACGAAATCCTTCATCAACCCCGAAATAGCCTCCAAATATTATCACGATAAAATATTTTTCGAGCCTTTTATAGTATCTACAATTTTCCAAAGTTCATCCCATGACTATTGTGCAGAGATCCCAATATTCCCAGAATTCAGAAAAAATTATAGCCTTAAATTTTACTCATTTATTTTCACAATATTTTTGATGGTCTCATCGCACTCGATAATTTAAAACTTTTGAATGCCCAACTCGATTTTGTCAATTCCAAATTATTCACCCCCACTTGCGTTATTCCTATACGCTACCAACCATCCCTTCAAAGTATCAACTACAAGGTGACTATCAAACCTCATAGAAAACTGATTACCAAAATTCCAGTCGACAGGAGAAATGGGGACGTTATCATACCAAAACAAAATATCCAAAATTGCAAAATTCCCGAAACTCTTTCTACAGCAAAGAATGGTTTAGCTTTAGCTGAAATTTCCAATAAAACAAATCAAGAAATAACGTCGTCCTTATCGAATCCAATCAAATCAATATATTTTGAAGAAAATAATTACCAATTGTATAATGTTGATGTGACCCAAAAAAATTACTTTCTAAAGTTCGACATAGACAATTGGATTCGAACCTCTCATATGAATGGAGAGGAAGAACGTGAAGTACTCCGATTATGTAGAAAATTTTCAGACATATTTCATTCAGAAAGCAGACCACTGACCTTCACAAACCAAGTAAAACATTGTATAAAAACGAAAGATGAAATACCGATTTTTACGAAATCCTATAGATATCCTTTTGTCCACAAGCCTATAGGAAGGTCAGTGAAAAAACTATAGATGATCGATACCCGCTTTCAAATATAACGGATGTCCTGGATAAACTTGGAAAGTGCAATTATTTCAATACTTTAGATCTAGCCAGCGGATTCCACCAGATAGAAATGAATTCTGAAGATATTCTAAAAACAGCTTTCAACGTTGAGAATGGGCACTACGAGTACCTGCGTATGCCTTTTGAGTTGAAGAATGCTCCAGCGACCTTTCAACGAGTCATGAACAACATTCTACGTGGTCTTCAAAACGAAATTGGTTTAGTCTATCTCGATGACATCATCATCTATTCGACTTCCCCCAGGAACATCTTGTTAGTCTGTCAAAAGTTTTTCATCGCCTCAGAGACACCAATTTTAAGATCCATGAATCGGAATTCCTCAAGAAAGAAGTAGCTTACCTGGGCAATATCGTTACACCAGAAGGAGTCAGACCAAATACAGACAAAATCGCAGCGATAAAGAAATATCCAATTCCACGAACAACCAAAGAAATTAAAGGATTCCTTGGCCTACTCGGGTACTACCGAAAATTCATCAAGGACTTCGCCTGCATAACCAAACCTCTAACATTATGCCTGAAGAAAGAAGCCAAAATCGAACATACACCCAAATTCATTCGCTATGTGGACGACACATTTGTCGTGTGGCCACACGGGAGGTTGGCACTGGAAGGGTTTCTTCACCACCTTAACAGCCGACACCCTAAGATTCAACTCACGCTGGAAGAAGAAAGAGATGGACAACTGCCTTTCCTGGATGTCTTGGTTATCAGAAAACTGGATAGGACTTTGGGCCACAAAGTCTACAGAAAACCTACCCATACAGACAGATACCTGCACAAAGACTCGAATCATCACCCAGGGCAAAAACGTGCAGTTTTAAAAACTCTAAACACCAGAGCGCAACGCATCTGTGAGCCGGCCCATCTGAAATCGGAACTGAGACATCAAATATTGCCTTGCAAGCCAATGGTAACACCCGGCAAGAAATTGCTAGGGCTAGTAACCCTAGGTAGCATCGAGAAGACGGCAACAACGCGATAACGCCTACAAGCAGAGATTTCCTTCTTTATATCAAAAGAGTCACGGACCGGATTGGTAAAGTACTGGTGAGACACGACGTCAAAGCCATTTATAAGCCGACCAGACAAATTGGTTCATTGCTACGTTCAGCGAAAGATCCACGAGACCACCTCGCTACGCCCGGTGTATACCGATTACCGTGCTCTTGCGGGTCTGTATAAATCGGTGCCAACCTCCGCAGCGTAAAAACCAGGATCTCTGAACACCACAGGCAATGTAGGCTAGCCCAGACAGAGAGTCTGCCGTCGCATTGCACGCCCATGGAGAAGGTAAACATGACATCCTGTTTAAAAATACTGAAGTGATCTCAACAACAAAACATTATCATGCCCGCCTCAATAGAGAAGCCATATAAATACATAAACACAGAAATAATTTCAACAGAAAAGAGGAATCATTAAAGCTGAACAAAGCCTGGTACCCAGCCCTGAAAAACACGAAGACAAAACAATCATATAACATGTAGCAGGTAGGACGGGGCAATCACAACAACCACCCGGCCAGGTAACCCAGTCACCCCAAGTGAAACAAAATAATCAAAATAGCCAGGCTGCGACTATAAATTGCGAAGAATTTCAAACCGTTGTATCAGTTTTACGTCGCTCTTCGAGAAGACTAAAGCTATGCTGAAGATGCTCACCGCAGTTGTGAGCGAAACGTCCAGTGGAACCGCCTCCACGGAGGTGAACCGACCACGGCCTCAAAGCCCGGAAACCATACCTCAGAGTTACCATTGACATAAAACAAAATATCTCCGATATGTCTGAACTTGTAAACTTTGATCGAGCACTTTTGTTTCGAATAAAATCAGCGGAACAGAAATTCTTTTCATTGAGTCCAAATGGACGAGTAAAGAGGGGACTCATATACGGTTTAGGATCGATAATAAAAAGTATTTCCGGAAATTTAGATGCGAATGATGCTGCTCACTATGACGAGGCAATCAATGATCTTCAAACCAATCAACAAAAAATTGTCAAAAAATTAAACCAAGAAATATCTCTTACTACTGAAATAATCGAAAATTTCAATAGAACAATCACAATAATTGATCGAAATCAGAAGGCGATATCTTCCACTTTAAACAAATTGAATATCAAATTGAACCAGTTAGTTTTAAATATTGATGAATACTGGGAAATTCGAGACGTACTGAATCAAATCAATATTTCACTCGAAATAATTTTGCAATTGTTGATGGATATTGAAAACGCATTTACATTTGCTAGACTCAAAAGAACACATAGCAGTATATTGAAAATTGATGAACTTCAATTTATAGTTGAAACGATTCTGAGTTTTTATTCTCCAAATCAATTAATTTTTCCAAATGACCCAAATTTTACTCATAGGTACTATGAGCTATTGGAAATTGAAGCAAATCATTCAAATACTAAGATTGTTTTTGTGCTCCACTTTCCTATTATTGTCCAACCCGAAACCTTCCTCCTATATCACCGGTATTCCATCCCTACTGCCAACTCAACTATGATTGTTCCACCCAGTACCTATCTGATAATGAACAAGAACTTCTATCAATACACATCATTGCCATGCATTGAACTGCGACCAAACTACTATTGTCCAAATAACAACTTTATTGACGGACTGAGACAACCAGACTGTATATTTCGATTACTCCAATTGTCGTCCACCTACGTCACCTGCCAGCATATACCAGTAAGGACCTCAACCAATTTGATAGAGCAGATCGATGAGTCACACTATATTGCGATACTTTAAAATCAAACCAAAATCCAAACCACCTGCAAACTAAGTGATTTTACGACACTTCGGGGAAACTATTTGATTGAACTACCCACCGACAGCCGATTCGAAACCGATAACCGCAAATTAATCAACGAAAAAACCATCAGTCATGGACAGCCAATGTTCCTTCCAGAAATCATCGTACCACATAGTCCACCCAGGGAGAACGTGTCCGAAATCGTCATCAAAGTTATCTTTTCGAACAAGATCCATGAACTTCAGAAGCAACAGCACAACCTAGGACTGATTTACACTGTTTATAGAGAAAATTCGTCGACCACCCACTGGACCATCCCTATCTACATTACAATTATTCGTGTGGGTGCCTACTACAGCTTTCAATTCATTCGTAACAAACAAAGACCAAATCCAGCAGGGCCAACATAGGAACAACCCCCGACGAAAGCTGCAGCATTTTTCAGTCCATGAAATATGCTTCCATTTGGCGATGGAGGAGTTATACACCTGATCCACCCGGTATAGGAGCACCGATGAGATGCTGACATAGACTTTTACCCATTTCAATGAACTTTGCGGAAACGCAAAAGTTGTTACAATTACTTTAATGTCTTGACGAACTATTCACATTGTTCAGACGTATTTTTATATTTTCTGTCCTTTCCTGTTTTGAAAATAAAACTTGAAAAAAACAGTCTTCGACGTCCAAAGTATTTAAGTCGCGCTTGGTTAATTTTTTTTTAATTTTCAACCCTTACCTACGACCACCTCCATCATGCAATCGATCAGATTAACATATGTACATTATTAAAAATACGTAGAACATTGATGCTATCAATATCTGACGCCCTCGAGTATGTCCATGCAACAGTTTTTTATTACAAATTTGAAAACCTATAGCCGCTCCCCCACCGATGAAAAGACATACATTACATAAAATTTTTTTCTTCTTATCATCTAAACTTTGCTACTAAATAGGTCTCTATGACGCTCGAGTAAATCCACATTTAGCATCGTGGGCTCCCCTACTATTATGTGATACAAGATTGATGCTAGTAGATCAAATCTGAATATTTTATTTTCTGATTAAAGCGGTTTTGTTTTGTTGTTTGTGTCAAGTAGGTAATTCCTGTATTCCTTATAACCGTAAAAATGTCCAAAAAGTGCTTTGTACCTGGTTGTCTGAACACCAGTGAAAATTCAAATAAACTGTATGTGTTCTGTGGTAATAACAACGTTTGCTCCATAAGAACTGTTATTATAATTTGCCAACAATAGTGTTTCATCAAAAGGCGTTCAGAAAATTTGAAAGTAACAAATAATATAAAAACTTGCTTTTACGTAGAATTTTTTGATGTGTTGATCAGTGACAAAGTTCCAATTATTTCTCGAAAGCTTATAATCAGTCAGTGGCTATATTTTATGGGAGAAAGATATTTCCCTATTTCGGAACGTGGATTATGGTGGGGGATGTTTCCGAAGTGACGTCAGAGGCATTTTTCGTAAATAAGAAAAGTAGAGTAGCACTCGTTGATAAACAGACATTTTAGACTATTAACAATCGATTGAAATGAGTTTTGCAATTAATTTTTTGCAAATGTAAAGGTCCATTGATGATTTGGAATTTCTACAAGCCAATATTGATTGCAAAGAAGGCTATTCAGAATCTCCACACACCCAAGAATCCCACTCTAATTCTCCACCAAAAAATTCACAACTGTGAAATACCAGAAAGTCACACCATTGCAAAAAATGGCGAAGCCATCACAACGATATTGAACAATTCAACGAATCTAGTAACCTTTGACTTCTCAAAACCAATGTTAGTGGAAGAGTTCGATAGGGAAAGCATTCAAAATATATACCTATATTTCATTGATAACAATATTATTGAAAAATTTGACCTTCAGAATACAAGAACCGACCATCTCAATGTCGAAGAACGAATACCTTCGCAAATAATATCAAAAAATATGCCACTGACTTCTACTAACAGGATAAAACCTCACATTGTAATAATCGACGACACGCCAATTTATTCTTGACCGTACAGGTATCCCTTCATTCATGAAGAAGAGATGGAAAAATAGATTAAAAGCAAGCTTGATTCCAAAATTAATAAACCTAGTAACTCTCCTTGGTCCCCAATCTGGGAAGTACCAAAAAAGGTGAACGCTTCTGGTTAGCAGAAATGGCGAGTGGTCATTGACTAAAGGTAATGGGATGATGAAACAGTGGACGATAAATACTTCTTGCCCGATATAACTGACCTGTTGAACAAACTTGGAAAGTGCCAATACTTTTCTGCACTCGATTTGGCAAGCGGTTTTCATCAAATTGGGATGGCTAAGGAAGATATTGAAAAAACAGTATTCAATACTGAGAATGGGTACTATGAGTTCCTACGTATGCCTTTTGGATTGAAGAATGCTCCAGCTTTGATTCAAAGAGCGATGAACAATATCCTCTGAGGTATTTAAAATGAACAATGTCTGTTTACCTTGATGACGTAATCATATTCCCTCCATCACTCCAAGAACACATTGAACGTCTAAAAACCATATTTCACAAGCTCCGGGAGTCGAACTCTCAATACCAGAGGTTTTCTATAAACAGCTTTAAAAATGAGAATGGTATATGCAATACTCGCCTGTAATCACTCGTTGTACTCTGTTAGATATATCAAAACGGAAGGAATTATTAATGGTCATTTCAGCAGTAACGACCTATTCAAATTAGAAATTGAAAACATTTCAATTTATGATTATGTGAAGGATCATAAAGAACTAATTGAGGAAAAAACAAACGCATTGATAATTCAAATGAGACGCAGGATGGTCCTGAACTATTTTTACCGGAGCAAATTCATAAAAGACAAGAAACTGCAAATAAATTCAGAAAATCTACTCAACTGACTTCAGTTAATATTTGAAACAAAATTCACATGGATAATTTGATTCGTACTCTGAAAAAATATTTCAGATTCCAATAATATTGTAGAAAATAAATAAATAATAAACAAAATAATCTTATTTATTCATTCAATGAATTTCAATGTAACTGAAACTTTTTTGTGAAAGTATTAGCCTGTGCAAACACTTTTCCTCATAATGCAAGTTACCAAAATTCCAACAAAAATCAGTCACTATGAAAAACTTACTATCATTATAGAAAGTGATGAAAATAGAAGGATATACATTTCATAACAGCTTTATATATATATTTGAATGCAACAATCACCTTCCGCAATGTAATTTTTCTCAACTACATGTTTGACCAGAAGTAACAAATTTTTCAAAAATTCCCCCATATATTTTATTAGCTTATCTTATTTTCTATGATATGATATTATCTATTTGGGGGTAATACCACGAGTGCTCGCAATACTATCAACAAGATCCAATTGCTTGGTAACACCACGAGTCCGCTAGGACTCAAAGCAATTTGATCGAGTTTAAGATTTCTGACAGAATTAACGAAAGTATTGTGAGCACAAGTTGTATTTATTGAGATAATTTCAAGACCCAACGAAGTTATGAAAACGTATATAATGAATAAAAGCTGTCAGAGTGACATTTATAATGTCATCCTTGCTAGCAAGATATATCCGTCATTGTTGTTTGCATGCGTGGTTGCCCATGACGACGTGGTATTACCGGCTCAAAACGAAGGAACTATGTACTATCAGTGAAGTACCGTTTTTATTGGTTCTCATATCGCAGGAGATGCGAATTTCATATAGCGAGGGAAATTATTAGGGGTAAAACCACGAGTGATTGAATTTTCGCGACTATTTCACTCATCTTGAAATTCTCAAATAATCAGACCAATCGCAAACCAAAGACAACTCGTGTTATCGCGATAACACCAGCTGTCTTTCAATTCTGATTGGAGGATTAGCTTCGGTATTTTCACGTACGTACGACGTAACCATGGCAACACAAAGTTTGGCAGTTCTATCAATATTAATTGTACCTGATTGTGTCAAAATGAGTCGCTTCGGTGCAAATTCAAATGAAATTATGAAACGAAACATTACAATATTGACGATTTCAATAATTTGTTTATGACTGTTATACATTGTTCGTATTTATATTAATGAAGAAACTTTATTCGTGAAATAGTCTAATAAAATTCAACTCGTGATTGAATTTATCTCATAAGTCTGTCTTTTATTCCTGAACTCAACTAAATTGTTTCGTGAAAACACCACGAGTCCGCAGGACGAGTGGTGTTTTTCGCGAAAATTCAATCACTCGTGGTATTACTCTTGACAAGTCTGTCGATTTATTTCTGACCGAAACTGAATTGCTTCGTGAAAATACCACGAGTCCGCAGGACGAGCGGTGTTTTCTCAAAACAATTCAGTTGAGTTCAGAAATAAAAGACAGACTTATGAGATAAATTCAATCATGAGTTGAATTTTATTAGAATATTTCACGAATAAAGTTTCTTCATTAATATAAATAAGACGATGGATAACAGTCAAATTATTAAAATCGTCAATGTTATAATGTTTCGTTTCATAATTTAATTTGAATTTGCACCGAAGCGACTCATTTATCGCGATAACACGGTTGTGGGGACCCCTTTCTCGTCTGTTGAGAACCGAGTGGTAGGGTATACTGGGGGGTTAGGCTAGTATACCCACGGCTGACATCAGAGGAAATGAGCATTCCCTCCAGGGTGCGCCTCGGCTGCCGGTCTAGTTTTGCACTTGTAGCTCAAGAAAGTGGTGTCGCAACTCACCAAGGCCTTGGATGGTAGTTGGCCTCCCTGCTTATCATTATTAATATTATTATAATCTCCGGATCATCTCTTCAATGCACTTGGTATATAAATAACTAATATTTATCATTACTTACCATTTGACGTGTTATCGTAGGAAAAAGTGTCAAAATCGCAACGTTCGGGTTCAGTTTATCATATATTCTGAAAGGAATGTTGTTATCTGTTCTACGGATATAGTGATGATTTACTGAAAAAATAAGTACGTATATATTAGTTTTTCATAGATATGCTGCAACAAACCACAAGCAAATTGCATATGGATGAACGGTAAAAGGGCAATGTAATAAGTAAAGCACTAACTTTCTATGTTTTTCGTTCTTGTCCATTTGATATTAGAAAGTGGTCGAAATATGAACTGGACATCGTAACCGGAACAACTGCGTAATATTAATGCGAGAGATGTCGTAATGAGATTGACATATTATTCAACATTTTCGGGAACATTTTTGAATTTTATAGCGAAATATATTTAAATTTTTTTAGCAGTTTCAATCATGATGATATGAAATTTGCCAGTAGTTTCATTATAATTGTAAATGTTATTATAGAAAGATAACAGGGGGTCAATTCTTGAGTTCATGCGAAAATATTTTAAGTAACATAGTGGTTGAAGAGAGATACAACATCGAATTCTTATACGTAAAATTTCCAGAATTGGCCCCCTGGCTTCCTAACAAAAAGTATGCTTCGATTCGTTTGAGAAAGAAATAAAAGATTTAGTTATTGAAAATGAGCGCCTAATATTATTAAGATTTGTTTCAATATTTCTCAATGGTAGATACATTGTACCAAAACAAAACTAGAAGTTTTTGATAAGAGCAGTGGTGAAACTATATATGAATAAAATTGGAGTTTAACGTTGATCATTTCTGTAATTTTATTAATGAAAAGAGAGCATGAACGTGAAAATGTAGCTGATAATGATATATCCAATCAATTTGCAATATTTTTGGGTCAATTTATAAACTGATGAATCCACACATAGACTTGATTTTATTGATGATAAGTTGGTAATGATGCCTGTCCTACATTATTGATGTTGAATATTTCTTATGTTATCCATTCCTGCATGATTGTTTGTTATGATATAATACATTTTGATAATTCGATATTTCATGTATGTCCAAGTTTTTGCGAATTGATCAGTATCTTCAGATTCTAAAATTATTGGGAAAGAACTACAGTTTCCAAGCAGTTTCCGCTGAGCAGAATAAAAGTGATTCCATTCGAGATGCATTCATTAATGGTCTCTTATCCTCTTATATTCGTCAAAGACTGCTCGGAAACCATACTTTGTTTCTCGAAGATGCAATAATACAATTACGTGCTTCAGAAGATGCTCAAAAATAATCAGAGTCGTACTCAAACTTCCACAATCCCAGTATAATAAATGCTACATCTGGGAGTGAATTATCTGAACCTTCACTAACGTCAAATCAGACAACTTCTTCATTATCAGAAACTTCAAATATATTTCCCCAGAAATGTTATTTTTGTGGAAACGATAATCACCCTAGATTCAATTGCCCTGCCAGAAATAGAATTTGTAAGTGAATTCGACATTTTGCCAATGTAAGCATGAAATTCAAGAACAGGAAAAATAACAGCTTCTACTTCCATTATTGCTTCCACTCCGCCGTTATCTACGTATTGCTTGACAAAAGCAATAGTTTGATTAAAAACAAATCATTGGAATTGTAGCTCAGACCCTGATAGATACTGGAAGTTCAGATAGTTATATCAATCATGATTTTGCTATGAAACATAATTTTGAAGTCTTTGCAACTCAAACTCAAGTATCAATGGCTCCGACCTCCTTTTCATCAACCATCACTGGATACTTTATAACCAACATCGAAATACTTGATAATGAATATCGCAATACAAAGCTGTCCCTTCTTCCGAACTTATGCACTGATGTGATAATAGGCCATGCTATTATGAAGTATCACTCTCAGGTTGACGTGGTATTCGGAGGTCCAAAGCCAATTGCCTTGTCAATTTGTTGCTTAACAGAGGCAAAAGTAGAACCTCCAAGTCTCTTCGAGTTTTTAACTGAAGATTGAAGACCACTAGCCACTGAACCACGACGCTATTCTGAAGAAGATGAGGTATTTATCAAGAAAGAAGTACTAACATTTCTGCGAGAAGGCATAATTGTACAAAGTGTATCCCAGGTTTCAGTTACCAAAATTTTAAATCACAAACGACGAATGGTGGTGAATTATTCTCGAACAATTGATAGAATCACTTTACTTGATGCTTTTCACTCCCAAACATCGAAGAGATGGCATAGAAAGTTGCAAAATATCAATTGTTCAGCATTATTGACCTTAGGAGAGCTTATTATCAAATATCGATCCAGAAACGTGTTAAACCCTGACTGCTTTCGGGGCTGGGGGCTTCCTTTATCAATTTCCGCGGATTCTATTTGGTGTCACTAATGGTGTATCTTATTTTCAACGAACTATCAATGGAGTGATATCAAAAGAGGATCTGAAAGGTGTATTCGCCTATCTCGATTACGTGACTGTATGTGGCGAAAATGAAGGAAGGCATAATGCGACTTTACAGTAGAGGAATATGGACTCGGTCTCAACGAAAATAAATGTCATTATTAAAAGAAATCGATAAACCCACCTGGGGTATCCCACTGAGAATGGAACCCTAAGACCTGACCCTGATTGGCATGAACTTCAGTTTACTTTTTCCCAATAATACAGCATCACTTCGACGGATAGTGGGTATGTTTGCTCATTACTTAAGTGGATTTCAAAGTATTAAAATTAAAAGTTTGGTGAACTGTAAGACTTTCCCTCTCCCCATAAACGTGCAAGACGATTTCAAAACTCTGAAAATTGACCTCTCTTTTCAGTACAATCATCGATGATGAACCTCTGGTTGTAGAAACAGACGCTTCAGATTCAGTTATTGCTTTTTACTCAAGAACACTTTCTTATCGTGAGCGAAAACATTCAGCTGTTGAAAAGGAAGCGTATGCAATATTTGTTGACGCGCTACGAAAGTGAAGATACTTTTCAATTGGATATAATTTCCAGCTGATCACTGATCAGAAATCCGTATCTTTTATGTTTGATACTCATCATTCTAGTAAAATGCAGAATGAAAAGAGTATGCATTGGCGATTAGAATTATCGTGTTTCAACTAAGATATTATATATAGACCAGGAAATGATAATATTGTAGCAGATGCATTTTCGAGAATATGTGGTGCAAGTAAATGAATTATTTGAACTTCAAGTTCAAGCTCTATGCTATCCTGGAATTACCAGAATGTATCATCTAGTCCGTAGCCGTAATTTGTCACATTCTTTGGAAGACGTAAGAAAAATGACTTGTTCATGTCCCGTATGTGCTGAACTCAAACCAAATTTTTTCAAAAACACCAGTGGACATATTATCAAAGCTACATCGATTTCAAAGGATCCTTACCAAATTCTTCCCGCAATAAATACAGGGTGTCCCAAACTCGATGGCCTACTAGAAGTTTCTGGAAAAGGGGAAGTAGGAATATTTTGAAAATTTGGTTTCTTGGATAATCAGTTCTGCTCTATCGATCTAAAATATTTTCAACGCTGCGGTATTTCCGCTTCCATCGAAAAGTAGCAACAACTTTGATATTTTAATTGGAATACCCTGTATATTATTATTTTCATATAATACTTCCCTATACCTATCTCCAGTGGTTTTCGAGAAATTCATTAATTTCCTTATTCTTTGTACGAAACATAGCTGCAATTAAATGTTCATTACTGAATTATTTGACTACGTAGAAAGCTGAGATTTTGAATGTAGTTTGACAATGTCCTGTTTTTTAGTTATTACCAAGGGAATTTGGACTTCATAATACCGGGTTGTTGAAAATTTGTGATTTTACCGATACATACTGAAGTGGTGAAAAGTGCATTTTTTCAAATGGAACACCCTGTATATTATCAAATATCCTGAAAGACAATTGAATTTTCTATAGAAATTGGATTATTTTGCCATATTTTGTATTGGGTAAATATGAAATGTCATGAAACGTCATAACGATAATTCGAAAATTAGTACATTAATAATAAAACGCATTCAGTAACGTAAATTCTATTAGAAAAGAATCAAAGTGGAAGAGAATAATTATTCAAATGAAAATCTTATTAATTTTTGTGGAATTTGTGGAACTGTTCGTTGGATATTGATACTTTTCATTTTTTTCTTTGTCAAAACCAAAACTTGGCTAAAACTAATATTGCATGAGCCAAAAAAAAAACAGTAAATTGTATTCAAAGTATCTGAGAAACCTTTGTCTGCGTTGAGAAATCATAATTCACCTTAAGTAGAACTCAATTTTTATTCCAATCAATAAAGAAATGAAGGTAAAGTTAATCGCTTATTCATGTATTTGAAGTGCTGACCATTTGCACGCAAACATTCGTGAATCGAAGTCATTACATGGTTGGTGGTTGCTCTTTGAACCTCTTCTGGTCGAATTTCCTCGAAAGCACAAATTATCCTCTGTTACAATTCGTCTCTCGAATTCGCTGGTGTTTCATATACAATCTGTTTGTTTCTTCCCCAGAGATAAAAATCTAGAGAAGTTAGATCCGGGGATTGCGGTGGCCAAGGCTGTGGACCCAAGCGTCTTATCTACCGATCTTCAAAGGTTGTAGTCAGTTCTCTGCTGACTTCCTGTGTACAGTGAGGGGGTACCGTCCAACTTTGATATTCATGAAGGGGCAAATGGTCCAAAGAGTCACTAACTATTGTTCTCAATATATTCAAATATTTTCTTGAATTCAAGTTTTCTTCATAAATACTAAACGATAATTTATTGTTCATCAGCAAACAAAATACATTTAAAATAAATTTTTCTTGAAATCCACTTTCTTTTAAGAAATGAGGATTTTCTGTAGCCCAAAAATGATTGTTTTTGGGAATAAATATTCCTTCTCTTGAAAGTTTAGATATATCTGTCCATATAATTTTTTGAAGGAAATTTGGGTCTTCATAAGTCCATGATAAAAACCATTCACAGAAATCAATACGATTTGAAGGATCACCTTTATGTAGGGCATGAGCTTTTATGAATTTTTAATCATGCATTTTATGTTTCTTTGAAATTCTCCATATCGATGTGCGAATCGTACCTAAATCCACAGTAGCTCTTCTTAATGATACATGAGGATAGGCATAGAAATACCCCAAAACATTAATTTGATTTAATTCATCTCCAGTTATCGGCTTGATTTGATTTCATGGCTCTTCAACATTCCTGTTGAATATGCATTATAATCCTTTTTTTAAACTTCTTTCTGACAGAAACACAATTAAATTCACTGTTTATCAAACCAATATATTGTTTTGCTCTTTTCTGGTCACGGCACACTACAGATTATTTCAAATGGAAAATATCACCAATTTCGAATCGAAATTGAAAATGATAGTAGTGTGCCGTGAATAAAATTTACGTTAGTGAACGCACAAATGTTTTATTATTAATGTACTAATTTTTGAATTATCGTAATGACATGTTCCATGATATTTCATATTTATCCAATACGAAATAAAGCAAAATAATCCAATTTTTATAGAAAACTTGCTTTTATTTCGGAAACCTGACTAACTATGTATAGGAACATGATACATGATTTGAAAAAAAATTCAATTGTCTTTTAGAATATTTGATAATATACAGGGTGTTCCATTCGAAAAAATGCTCTTTTCACCATTTTAGTATGTATCGGTAAGATCACAAATTTTCAACGACCCTGTAAAATGAAGACCGATTTCCCTTGGTTATTACTAAAAGATAGGACATTGTCAAACTACATTTAAAATCTCAGCTTTCTACGTAGTCAAATATTGCGGTAATAAACATTTGATTGAAGCTATGTTTCGTACAAAAAATAAGGAAATTATTAAATTTCTCGAAAACCACTAGAGATAGGTATAAGGAAGTATCATATGAAAAGCAATAGCAAAGCGAAAAATGCAATAATATACAGGGTATTCCATTTAAAATATCAAAGTTGTTGCTTCTTTTCGATAGAAGCGTTGAAAATATTTTAGATCGATAGAGCAGAACTGATTATCCAAGAAACCAAATTTCCAAAACAATCCTACTTCTCCTTTACCAGAAACTTCTAATAGGCCATCGAGTTTGGGACACCCTGTATATTTTAACTGTTGTAGATGATTATTCCCGTTTTCCTTTTGCTATTCCCTGTTGTGATATGAGTTCTTCTACTGTCATAGTTGCTTTGAACCAAATATTTTTTATCTTTAGAATGCCTTCTTGAATACATTCCGATCGAGGAGTGACACAAACAGGCGAGTTGAGTACATTTTCGAATTTCCAATGAAAGAAAAAATCATTGTTATGAATTTGCAGAATAGGCAGCTTTTTCCGACCGCGTCAGATCCGAGGTCATAGATATTACATGGGCAACCCCATTTATTAGAGGTTGACACGTCATCCGTGATACCCAAAATGTTGAAGTGCTGTTAAGATGGCAGTACTCCGTCAGGAGCCCGGTCACTATTCTGATTTCCTTTCTGCTCAGTGTGAGCAGAGTCTTGGTCCTCCTAGTTCAAGGGCCTTCGAAGTGGAGTTTCGATTGCCCCATTCCCGGTGCATCTTTCCATGCATCCTGGAATTTTATTTCCAGGATATTCTTCTTGGTTTAGACGCTCCATGATCTAGAAACTCCTAGGATACGTTCTGGACCATTCGTTGGGCTTTTTGCACCTTGTCTGTCCAAATAGTCAGCCTGTTCGTTTCTGGGTACTCTGGTATGACCAGGGACCAAAAGTAAATTCACTTTATTGGCGGCAGATAACCTTTGCAGATCATCGATGAATTAAGACACCAGCAACGAAGTGACTCTATATGATGTGAGATCGTCGCTTGGCTGTCGGTGCATATTGTGATTTGCTGGCCGCGGTAGCCTCTGTTGAGATTTTCTCTTCCATAGGCGATTATGGCAAACAAAAGTTCCTAGAGCGTAACAGATATCCACTCTCAGAGATTGCCCTTTTACCCCGGCACCGGCTGACTTATCCATCCTGGAGCCATCTATGTACCAGATGATCCCCTTGGTGGGAATCAGGCGGTGTCCAATCTGCTCCCAGTCCTCCCTTTTGGGAATGACTGACTGCGGCGTTTTGCTGAATCGTAAGGCAGGTGTCATCCGTCATTTCAAAAGGGGACAATCTCTTATCATCTGATTTCACAATCAAGAATGTCCATATTATTTCCTCACTCTGCCATTGGTTAGAACTTTTTAGGCCAGCAGCGGCTTTGCGTGCCTCATGTTCGATAGAGAGGTACAAGGAAGGCAGTCCTATAAACGTCTCCAGTGCCCTGGTAGGTGCGCCCTCATTGCACTTGTTATTCCAAGACAGGCAAGTCTTTGTACCCTATCTAATTGGGTTTTCGACTTGCCGGATGCTGCACCTTGCCACCATACGATGGTACATCCAATATAGAATCTTGGGGCTGAGCCCCCACGTACTGCCAAGTGCCCTTGTGCATGCCCAGAAAGCAGCTGTGGCTTTCTAAACTTTATGATCAATATGCTCGTTTCAGTTCAGCTTGGAGTCAAGGATGACCCCAAGGTACTTGACTGAGATTTTGTATTGCAGGGATCGTCCAGTGAGTTGAATATCTGGAAGGTCCACTGGTTTGCGTTTTCTGGTAAAGAGACCCAGTTCCGCCTTTTCAGGGTTTACACTGAGTCTCACCAAACGGCACCATTCACCCACCCCGTTGAGAGCCATTTTTATCGTGCCCCTCATGAGGACGGACCCCTGATCATCGACCAGAATGACAATGTGGCTAGCGTAGGCCTGAGGGTAGTAACCCAGATCTCTTACTTTTACTTTGAGGCCATCTACCACGAGGCACCGAAGCAAAGGTGATAGGACTCCTCCCTGCGGACATCTCCTCATGAATATGGCCTCGCTGAAGCTACTTCTAAGAGTTGCTCTGGCTAGTCTTCGGGGCAGCATGGCGTGAATCCATGTTATAACGGTTGGGTTCAGCCCCTTTCCCTCATTGCTTACATATAGAGTCAAATGACGTGTTATCAAATGCTCCATCTACGTCGATGAATAAACCTAGGGTGTCGCCGCCACGGTCTAACCCATCCTCAACTCTATGGACGAGTCTATGGAGAGCATTCTCCGTGCCCTTGCCAGTCTGGTACGCGTGCTGGAGGTCGCTAATCGGGTTTAGCTTCAGCATTTTCTCTCTTATGTGTCTGTTCTCCAGTCCCTCAGTTGTCTTCAGGAAAAACGACGTGAGGATGATAGCTCTGAACGCTTTTACCTGAGTGTGATCACTTTTACCATGCTTGGAAAAGAAGATAACTTGGCTCTCCTCCATACCTTGGGAACGTATCCGTATGCGAGGCAACTGCGGAATATCTTCAGGAAGATAGGGATTAGGATTTCTTTGCCCTTTTGTAGTAAGACTTAAAAAATACCATCTTCTCCCGGAGATTTGAGAAGTGAAAAAGACTCGATGGCCCAGTCCACTCTTCCATAAGTTACAATCTCAGCAGCAATCTTGTAGTCGACCTTCGTTTTGTGCGGTACAGTTGGCTGTGGCTTGGGTGCTGCAGTTTCATTGCCCGGAAAATGGACTGAGAGCATGTGTTGGAGTGTCTTCCTGTCCGAGGTAGTATATTTGCCTCCGGGCAGGGCGAGCACTTCCAGCCTCGCTACCGGATCTTTGGATAGGACTTTGTTGAGTCTCGCTGCCTCTGGTAAAGTGCTTATACCTTGGCAGTAGGTTATTCAAGTTTTCCTCTGTGCTTCTCGGATACTTCTTTTGTATTTCCTTTATGCTGACTTACAGTCTTTCCAGTGTGTGGGTCGTTTGGTCCGATTGGCTTCATTAACTTCCCTGCGGTGGGTCTCTATTATCTAGGGGGATGCACAATTTTTAAAAAGGTTTTCCTGTAACATAAGTGGGGAACTGCACAATAGTGCAGATATCCATCCTCATACGAGCAAAAGTTTTGCATTGAAACAGTATGTGTGGGGCTGTTTTTTACACCTCATCATTGGATCTACTCAGTGTGGAGTCTTGGTGATTACCCAGCGGATGCAGATGTTTTTACAGGTTGCAATGCCTTGAAAGGAGTTCTACCACATTCCTGAGAGAGAGAGTTCTGGTTCCAATGGTGGTGTCTTGATAACTAGTTGGTTGGCCTCGTAATCATTCCAAGAGGGGCATTCTCTAAGGAAAATTTGATGTTTCCCAACCCATTTTTTTGTGCCTCATTTGATGTTTCCTAACGGGATTCCACCAGCTGGTTCCAGTTAAATGGAAGTTGATGTCTCCGCTTATCCGCTTATGTTCGTCAATGATGCTCAATGTGTTTCCCAAACTGATTATTCAGAAGAAACTCAGCATGATCGCAGGAAGTTTTTTATCACCTCACTGTCAGAGCAAATTACTATAGGTTGATTTCCAGGGCATTCTTCATATAAAATATCTCGTGCCAGCAGAAATTACTCCTGCTTGAAACGAAGAGGCTTGTGTTCCTAGACTCAGACTGATATCCTGTCTCAGCCTCTCCAAATATTCTCAAACGCTTATCCACTATTTCCTAACGATGTGTCAAGGTGATGTAGTTGTACTCATGCATTTATCCTAAATGGGTCCTGTTCCTGTCATTGAAAATACCTGCAAAAAAAATTTCTTTTTCTGTTTTAGGCTCAGTGGAGTGGGCCTAAGACTAACTCCACCATGGAATTTATCAGATGGTAGGTAAAAATCCTACAACTGGCCACTTTTCAGCACTTATTCTATTCTTGCAGTTCTGCTCACGGCGATAGCCAGCTGGAAGATTTGGGGTAATATTAGTCGTGCAGTAGCTGCTTCACTTGAGCTGAAATTCCATATCTTTGTGCCTAGGTGGCATTATTTGATCAGTGTGATCTTATCTAGGAATTTCCGGTTTCAAGGTGATGTAGTTGTACTCATGCATTTATCTTAAATGGGTCCTGCTACTGTCATTGACAATACCTGCAAAACTTCTTTCTCTGTTTTTGGCTCTGTGGAGAGGGCCTAAAACTAACTCCACTATGGCATTACCAGATAGTAGGTAAAAGTCCTATAACTGGCCACCTTTTGGCATGGAATATCCTTTCGTGGGTCCGTTTACAGTGATAACCACCTGGGAAATTTTGGGTAATGTTGGTCATGCACTAGCTACTTCACTTAGAGCTGAAATTCCATATCTTTGTGACTAGGTGGCATTTTTCTGATCAGTGTTGATCTTATCTAGGAATTTTCGGTTTTACTGTACTGTAGTAGTACTAATGCATTTATCCTGAAAGAGCCCTGGTGTTGTCATTGGTGATACCTGCTAAACATTTTTACTATTTCTAATAGAAGTAAAAGTCCTACGACTTGCCCTTTTGTAGTATGGAATATCTTTTCATGGTTCCGCTTACACTGTTAACCACCTGGGAAATTTTGGGTAATGTTGGTCATGCAGTAGCTACTTCACTTAGAGCTGAAATTCCATACCTTTGTGCCTAGGTGGCATTTTTCTGATCAATGTTGATCTTATCTAGGAATTTTCGGTTTTACTGTGCTGTAGTAGTACTAATGCATTTATCCTGAATGAGCCTTGGTGTTGTCATTGGTGATACCTGCTGAACAGCAACTTTTCTACCATTTCTAATAAATGTACATTTCATTTAGTGGATTTGAATTATATTCCTAGCTATCTTATCTTTCCTAGTATCTTACCTTTTTTCTTATCTATCTGATCTGGACAATTAACGTTATCTCTTAGTCTAGTTAGTTTCAAAATTAAGCGCAGATTCAATTTCCTGGTATGCTTTGAAATAATCAATATATCTTAGCAACGTATGAATATTAGCTAACACAACAAAACATTTGCTTTCACTTCTTTTGAAAAACATAGACAATTCCAATTGTATCTTCTTTATTGACTTATCTTTACCTTATTATCCTATTAGTTGACTCTATAATATTCAAAAGACTCTAGAGAAGCTGGTTGCCTACTTATTTCAAAGTGCTTGCTTGAAATTTAATGTACCTTTTGCCTGTCTGAGTAATAACATCTAGCCTTTCTGACCAAATCACAGCAATGTTTTCTGAATATCTCTTCAACTTTGCAGTCCCTTATTTAAAAATTTAAATTCATATCTCGCAATAGATACTCTGATGAAGGAGTTTTTTGGAGGTTTTAACCCTTTCCTGCTAAAAAAGGATGACTAATTTTTGATGTTTTGTTTTAGGGACTCACTTTGGCGGTGTGTGAGCTCAGTTCAGATGTGACAGCTAGTTTTCTAGCGGGGTCCTTGGAAGGGTGAACTTTGGAGGGTAGCGTTCGGCTAGCGTGGAGGACTAGGCCGGTCAGCGTGTGAAGCTCGCCTAAGGGCGGTCGGGCGTTACTACTGGGGGATCCTGAGCTCCCTGGACCTGTTGCATCTGAGGACTTGTTCACAGTGTCAAGGCTGAGAGTATCCCGAAAATTTCATTTTTGAACCTAGTGAGCAGCAGTTCACTTTTTCAGTAGGTGACGCTACAGTTCACCCCGGTTGAAGGTGACAACCGGATATTTTTGTTTTTATTAATAATATGTTTTTTTGTTTCACCGAGGGTGTAGCTGGTGTAGCAGAGAATCTGGAGGCGAGTGGTAGTAGATGTGTACTCACCGGCGCCGCAACAACACCTAGCAGCGAAGAGAGCATCTTAGCCAGATTGTCTGGGAGGGCTTCGACTGCGCTGCGTCTTATCTTTGGAGGCGGTTACTGACTAGACCTTATTATATATCTCTTTTCATTCCCTTGATATTGGTGTGATCACGTCGAAAACAATCTACCAAGAAGCGTGTAAGTGTCAAAAAAAATATTGATTTGTCGATGTATGTGGCATACCAGAAGGCTGCACCATTTTGTCAAGCTGACAATCGTATCTTTCCGTTTGCCGTCAAGAACAATTTATTGAATTTATCAAGTTTACACATATCGGAGTGGTAACGTCAAAACGTCAATTTTGAATTTCGGATAACTGACCTACCAATTTGTGGAATTTAAAATCATTGACATTTATTGATCTCTATAGGATTTTGTATCCTGAGTATTTTTCTATTTTTTATTTATATATATTTATCAATTTCAGTAATGATTTCAAGTAAAGTTTTTCATGGTGCACCATTAATATTCTGCTGTTAAGATTATCCTAGATCTAAGTACTCATACATCTCAACTCCTGTGTTGAGGAGTATATCATTTCATTAAAGTGCAATATTATATCACATATTCAGTGAGGAGGGTATCGTATACTGTTGACTTTCAACTCTGTGATAAACTAACATCTATCAAACCTTTTCATGAATTCGACCCCTATCTACGAGGTAACACAAGGAAATCAGTACAACCTGGAGGGGTAATCCATACCAGAGGATTGCCTGAAATTGTTGCTTGAAGTGTCATCTAGTTCGTATTCTGTTAGCAGAACAACAATTACAACGTTGGAGTTATCACTAGCCTGTGAATCCACCCACTGAAAGAACTAAGGTAACTTGTGTCGCTGAGGCAAATTCAGTAATAATATTGTTTGAATATCAACGTATTACTTTGATACTACATTTTGTTAAATTTATTAATACATATTTGTTTTGAGATATTGTTTTATTGTTGGTCTGGTTACAGAAGGAAGTCAATTTATCTTATTTCAATTATCTACTGACAATATAGTCGAAAGAACCTACGCCGTTCTCTGCTGAGCAGTCAGGCAATCAAAGTAACCCCGGTTACGTTACAAATACCAGAACAAACTTTAACTCCCCTCAACTTGGCAAACCAATTTTACCTGAAGAATTTCTGAATTGTTCCCGAATACGACCGAAGACCAAATGAATTAAACTAGTTTATCAACGTACCGACAATGCTACTGAACTGATACTGGAACTCAGTTGTTTTCAGAACCACATCTCGATACAAGCACTACTCAAGAAACTAAAAGGCAGAGCCAAAGACGTAATGTCAGTTTATGGCTGTTGCGATTGGAATAGCATCAGAAGAACTTCGCTAAAAAAAAAAATTAAATTTCCCACGACAAGATAATAGTTCTACAAAAAAGTCATAGGACTTCTGCATACTATTTCCAAATACATTGAACTACACACTGCCAACGAAACCACAAAGGCAAGTAAGAAGGACACATTTCAACAACGAGTTCTTACACTTTTCTTTGCTGGACTACGAAAACCTATGGCAATGAAACGATAAGAGGAATGAATCCAGTAGACTCACAACAGCGATGCGGTATATTCAAGAGGAAAACAATATCCGTTATCTGCGAAAAACAATTGGCACCCTATCATCAACCCATGCAGTACTTTCAATGACCTGGCCAACAACAATTCCATCAAACAATGAGACTACAACCCCAACAACCAACCAGAAACCACTGAAGAATTCCAGATATATGAAGACTATCGGGAACATGATCCAAATTTTCTATTGGGAGCAAGACAGATTTCAGAAACATAGTATAACTTCATACCTTCAACGATAACAGAGAACTCCCCTTTATAACCATTCAAAATCCTCCCCTCAAACTCCTCATTGACACAGGATCGACAAAATCCTCTTTTACCTTCATTTTTCAAAATCATTCACAAGATTACTGAGCAGAGATTTCCTCAATTCAATTCAAATGGACCCTTCAAGTTTCAAATCTGATAAAACTTCTTCCACCATCCAGATTCCCTACTAATATTCACTGATCAAGTTAAACGCCACATGAAAGCCAATAATTACAGGATATAATGATTCCATCCATTCTACAACAAGACAAAAACCAATGGATATTCTCAACGGGCATCTCAACAGTCAAGATTCTTTTGACGTCAAACCATAATCAACAACTACCTCCAACAGCATAGGGAAAGAACAAATTAAATATACAAAAAATTCAAAGAAAATATACAAAAACAGAAAACAAACACCATAAATAAGAAAAACTCATCACCTATAAACCCTTTACTAAGATTTATACAAGAAAAAAAGTCGAAAGAAACAAAATACTACCATTTCCTCCATAATCCATCCACAAAGACCACACAGTAACTGTCGAGACAGAAAATGCCTAATAAAGTAAACAAAATTGATCGTCCCTTTACAGCCTTCATCTGACGAGAGAACAGGAAATCGAGATCCAAATTCTCAAGACCAAGTCAGGACGACTACCCCTCAAGTTGGGACAACCAAATATCAAGACTGCTTTACCCATGATTTAATCTGCTACTTACTACGATATTCAACTTATCCACTTATTTAAGAAAACGAAACATCATCTTCAGTCGTGTTCGTCGCTTACATGACTTCCTTAGGGGATGAAGAAGTTACAGTTTGATCCATACGTCAGCAAGTTATTGTTCGATCACCCAAAAATTACAGCATACATGTTATATGCGATATTATGGCACTATGGCCTTCTCATAAGTATCAGGTTACATGCGATAACAATTCTCTTGGAAATGCTGATCTTTGTTACAGCGTTCGCAGACTTCCACGATGGGAACTGCCAGTGCTGATTCAACACCTTTTGAACTTATTAAAAGGCAGAAGACCATTTTAAATAGTTATTTAATAAAAGTTCATTCTCACGGTAAATAGTATTTCTTTGTAACGTTGGTACGTACCACCTCGTATAATTTTTTAAAAAGGCATCTACATAAGTTTCGCAAAGTGGCGGTGGATACCAATCCTTTACCGGAACCGGAACCTAAGGGAGTCAATACTCGAAGAAGCTGTGGAAGAAACACCTGGTGAAGCTCCTGGCAGACATCGACGAGAACAAGACGAACCCAATGCTTCGACACATAGAGTAAGAAACCAATCATATTGAATTGTCTCACATTTTTCATTATTTATTTATTTTTATCTGTTCGGATACCCAATAGTTATTCCCAATATTCTCCCAATTTTCCGATATTCAATCGATACAAGTGAACGAATATTATTTTTGATAATTGCACTGATCAATTATGCTGATAATCGCACTGACCGATTATAATAAAATAGTGAAACAAATTTTCAATAGTGTGAAATAAAATGTCTAACGAACCAGAAACTCATGAACAAGATAAGACTCAACCTCTAGAACCATACAAACTGTGTGAAATATTCTCCTCACAACGTATTTACAAGCGTGATACTGCTCACACGATGGCCGTGCAAGATCAAAAAACTTTAGTTGTTTTGCACATAAAAAATAAACTGCGTGCAAAACCAGCTGAATTAGTGAACTCTCGAAACCCATCAACATGGGACAAAATTAAATATCCCTTGGAAACCCATTTTGGTGATTCTAGAGATCTCACTGCATTAATTCAAGATTTTCAAAGAATACGCCAACTACCAAGTGAATCGGCATTAACTATTACTCGTTTGCAATCACACAATGCAAAAATGCACGCATCAATCAACAAACAACTCATGACTAGAGAACAGAAAACTGCACAATCACATCTTGTCGAGACCATGACCCTAAACACCCTTCTGACTGGACTTGTTCCAAAAATAGGGCAAATAGTTAGGGCAGGAAATCCTCCAAATATGCTTCCAGCGACTATTAGAATCAGACGCGAACTCCAATTATCGTACTTTGAGAATCATAAATTGCAATCGAATCGCAATTAAAGCCATGCACCCATTCGGAAACCAAACCCAAATCAACCCTTGAAAAATTGTTCTTTCTGTGGTCGCATGAGACATTCTATAAACGAATTTCGCACCAGACAAAATTCATGCCAAAATAACCAGAACTTCTCCAGGTCAACCTTACAGAGACCTCCAGTTCATAACACAAATTATCAATGACCCTTTCAACAATCTGGTCCTAATCAAAGACCAGCACAACCTCAAAATCAATATCATCAAAACCAATTTCAACAAAACAGACCTTCGATCATTAAACCAAACCCAACTTTCAACAATCAGAGACCCCCCACGATACAACCCAATCCTAACTATCGACCAAATATCCAAAAAACCTACCATATGAATTACCATCAATTTGATCCTCAGTACTATGACGAATGTGATCAGAATCAAGGAAACTACTATACTGCTAGTAGCTCCGAACCAACTTTCGGATATCAAGCAGACTGTTATACTGAAAATTTTTTGCTCAAAAAAATATTCTATCAAATTTCTCTATTTCTAGTCATGTGTGTCAAAAAATAACCAATGAAACCATCATTACACTGATAACTACCCTTGGATAGTTTTCACGGGTAGTTATCACTTATGTCATGACATTGCTAAGCAACCAACACAATAAAGTTATTTGACATTTCTGTAATTGAATTCATTTCGAAAATGTCACTTCCTCGCTTTGGTCTTAATATTTATGGAGTTTTGTGACGCCAAAAAATATGAATTGTATGGAAATCGTACTCTTGAAGAACTTGCTTTAATACTCAAGGATTAGGCGATTAATATGAGAAAAAAAGGATGGCACAGAGTTTAAGGAGGCTACTGTTAAAACTGTATGGAATATAACAAGCAAATTATTACAATAAAAGTATTACAAGGAGTTTAATATCATGCTAGACCATTTTAAAAGTGTTGCATTCAAACAAGCGCGGAATGCACGCGACGCAGCATGAAGAAATTTACGAACAGATCTCACTAAACGCAAAACAAGCTCAGTACCATTAACTTCAAAGGAAATGAGTAAAATTATAAACTTTTGGGATGAAAATACCCCTATAGGACTCCTACGCAAATTTTATCACATAGCAGCGGTGGAATTGGCTTGGAGAGGTGGTAAAGGTGCTGCTTGCTTAGTTGATTATTTTCATATCGAAAAGGACAACAATGGATCTCCAACTAATAGGATAGGATATGATACTATTTTCAGTAAAACCTGCCAAGGGGGTTCAAAGAACTACGCCTCTAGTAAATGGTTAGTTAAAAATAATGATAACAATGCTTGTCCTGCCAGATTATTCATAAAATTATTATTAAAACGAGGCACAAATATCAAAACAAATAGACTACTTTTAAGGCCAAATCGTCACTGGAAGACAGAAAGCGATAACTGGTACGACAATATGCCTCTGGGTAGAAATATAATCAACGGATGGACGAAATCTTCTGCTGAAGCAATTGGCTTGGATACGAAACAGAGGAAAATAACCAATCACTCTAATAGAGCAACTATAGTCAGTCAATTAGCTAAGAGTGGAGTTCAAGAACAACAATTGTTGAAAATTACTGGGCACAATAATGGAAATTCTATAAACCCTTATTCAAATATTGATCAGGAACATCATAACCAAATAATCAATAGTATGCGTGGAAACACCTATGCGGTAACCGAGGCGAATACAGCAAGATCAACGGAATATCATAATACGAATTGTTCTTTTAATAACTGTGTGTTCAATAAATAATTTTGTTCGAATTGCAAAAAAATTTCTCACCGAATATCCCTCGAACATTGATAAATATCTCATAATTTCCTTCGGCGTCGGGATGTTACCAAATAACGTGCTTTCGAAAACTGAGATAAACAGTGAACTCAAAAAATATTTATTATATCAACCAATACTTTCAAAATTCTGATAGATGCAGGTGCAGAACTATCCATTTTTAAACCCAAAACTTGCGAAAATTATCGAAGACGTTTCCCAGAAAAAATTTCAATTCAAGGCATTACCGACCAGAAAATAATAATCACAGAGTCAACACTGATCCCCAGAAAATATACGTTCACAAAGTTGACATCGAATTCGACGGAATTTTAGGCTCCGATCGCTTAGAACACTATAATTGTATTGTAGATCTCAAGAAAAAACAGCTTATTATCAATTTCAAAATTGTTCCTCTTTTCAAAGTGGCCGACGACAACAAACAGTCAGAAACAGTTAAACCAGAATGAATTCACGAAAATCAAAATCGAATTTCAATTCAGCCTCGCACTGAACGAGTCTTGAAATTGAAATGTAATTTGAAAAACACTGATGCTATACTGATAGCACAGAAAATTGAAAAAGTAGCAAATTTTTCTGAACTATCACTTGAACCTTTACAAGAATTTTCAATCAATAACCTCAATGGAGAACTCCAGAATCCAAACGCCAATACAGACCGACACCAGACCATACAACAACAATCACGCCTCGAACACTTAAACGAAGAAGAAACCGAAATGATTTCAAACCTTTGCTTAGACTTCTCAGACATTTTCTATTTAGAAGGTGACAATTTGACATTCACTAACGATATCAAACATTCAATCGACACAAACAACAGTAAACCATTTTTCACCAAATCAAATCGTTACCCCCAAATCCACAAGGAGGAAGTGAAACATCAAATATCCAATATGCCCGATCAAGGTATCATTCAACCTTCGATATCTCCTTGGTCATCAACCGTATGGGTGGTGCCTAAAAAGATAGATGCCTCAGGGAAGCAAAAATGACGTGTAGTCATAGATTACCGTAAACTCAATGAACTTACAATAGGCGACAAATACCCTATTCCTAATATCTCCGATCTTTTGGACCAATTAGAAAAGTGCCAATACTTAACCACACTTGACCTGGCATCTCGGTTCCACCAGATCGAAATCGACCCAGAAGACATTCAGAAAACAGCTTTTTCTGTCGAAAATGGCCATTACGAATTCTTTCCCCGTCCACCTTCCAACGCGTCATGGACAACATCCTCATGGACATTCAGAACGAAAGATGTCTCGTCTATATGGACGACATCATCGTCTATTCGCCGACAATTCATGAAGACATTTCCAGATTATCCGAAGTGGTCAAACGTCTTCGCAAAGCCAATCTCAAAATCCAGCCTGATAAGTGTGAATTCCTCCGAAAGGAAGTCGCTTATCTAGGACATCTTATAACCCAAGATGGTGTAAAACCAAATCCCATCAAAATCGAATGCATCAAAAACTTTCCAGAACCCAAAAATTCCAAGGACATTGAATATTTTCTAAGACTTTCTGGATATTACAGGAAGTTCATCCCAAACTTTGCCAATCCTTCAAAACCACTAACTAGACTCCTACAAAAAGATATCACCTTCGATTTCAGTCAAGAATGCAGAGATGCATTTGAAAATCTTAAACAAGCATTCATCACCTTTCCAATTCTGATATACCCAAATTTTGACAAACCCTTTCTTCTCAACACGGATGCAAGTGCATTCGCCATTGGCGCTGTCCTTTCTTGAACCTTGTGCTGTGCTGAAACTCGCTCCTCGACGATTGAGAGTTACTTGCAATCGTTAGTAACTGACCATCGACCTCCGACATGGCTTTTCCCCATCAAAGATTCTGGAAGTAGACTTGCTCGCTGGCGTTTAAAGCTTGAAGAGTACGTCTACGAAATCGTGTATAAGGCCGGAAAAGTTAACAAAAACGCGGACGCACTTTCACGAATCAAGATCAATCACTTTGACCAATGTGCACAATTTCAATTCAAAAATACTTCATTTGGAAGACGAAAATTCAAATGAAAACCCTGACACAGACAATCAGACAGACGAACCAGATGTAGAACGAATTGCCGATGAGTTCGAAACATTCGTCAATCTCTATAAAACAAAATCGATTATTGACTACTCAAAAATCGAATTTGTCAATACTCAATTATTGGACAAATTAAATAAAAATATCATTACATTCTTTTGGCAAAATGAACTACAAGATTTTCGCTATGAAATCATCGATGACCTTTTTGAAGAACAAGCAGACTTCACTGACGACAAAATCAATATTCTAAGTAGCAAATCAGTGAAAGACAGAAAATACTGTGCAGTCCACGAACATTTGTTTTACGTTCTTTATAAAAATTAGAATAAACTCGACCTCTCAAAGACATACTTTGTTGAAAACAATTTAGAACTCCCTATCCTCGAAATACTCTGTTTCATTTACAATGACAAATACATCAAATTGAAAATTCGTCAAAACACCTATTGCAGATGAAATTCCCGTAATTCTTGATCATTACTACTCAGGAAAAGCGAATCTTCATTGTGGTATAAACGAAACAAAAAGACGAATTAAAGAAAAATTCAATTGGCAAGGCTTAACCAAAGATGTAGAATACTATCAAAAATAGTGAAATTTGTCAAAAAGTAAAAGTATGCAGGAAAAATTTGAATAGTCCCCTAGTAATCACAGAAACACCAAAAACTCCTTTCGAAAGATCTAACATTGACATATGTGAAATTTCCACCCTTACCATCAGGGACGAACTGACAAAATTTATCCAGGCCTACCCATCAGAAGACAAGACAGCAAAATCCGTTGTCAATACACTTCTGCTATACTTCCAACACTACGGAACTCCACTCCGAATCCACTATGATTCAGGTCGAGAATTCGAGAACCATATGCTTAAAGACCTTTGTACCCTATACGACATAAAACTGACCTACTCTAGTGTAAACCATCCTCAGTCCAATGGATCAATAGAAAGATTCCATGCTACACTGATGGAAATAATTAGGGCACAAAAGACAGAAAACCCCGACGAACACCCATTTAACATACTACCCTATACAGTCATCTGCTACAATAACAACAAAAAAAACACAGTTTTACTCCATACGAACTCGTATTTGGACACACCTCTAGTAGACCAACAGGGACACTATATAATCAAAAAGACTTCATATCCAAATACATGCGAGATCTCAACAACAGAGTTTCTCACTACTATAAAATTGCACGCGAAAGAACTCAGGCTCAAAAAAAAATCGATAACTCGATTTGACAAACACGTTTCAGAGAAAATACCAGAGATGACAAAGACATCAAATTGAAAATTCGTCAAAACACCTATTGCAGATGAAATTCCCGTAATTCTTGATCATTACTACTCAGGAAAAGCGAATCTTCATCGTGGTGACAAAGTGTATGTAAAAGAATCGCGAATTAAAGATAAATTTCAAAATCAATTCAATGGCCCATTTGAAATTTTGGAAATATTCGAAAATTCCGCCATTTCAGTAAATTGGAAAACAAGACAAAAAACCAAAGTAAATTTCGATAGGCTGAAACCCTATTTTGAAGACAATTAATTCAATTACAGGTTCATCCTGCTGATATCGGCAGTCAGTTGCCAGTACAAACTTGAACCAATCAATAATACAATCGGCATCTTTTATCATGAAGAATTCTCTGTCAAAATTTCAAACGATAAATGGACACTATTGATTTACAAAGACAATCAGACAAGCTCTGGACAAAAACGATAAAATTCTTCAAAGCATCTGAATCTCCTGGAAACAAACAATGCTAGGATGGAAGCCTTTAGAGCTCAACTAAAAACTCTCACAAGCCTCATCTCCCAAATTTTCCAATCACTCGATTTAAAATACCGAGAAGTATTTGCGGACGTAAGACCTTACAAAAGATCAAAACACGGATTGATTAACGGTGTACGAACATTTTGGAAAGCCATCACCGGTAGCTTAGATGCTTCCGATTGGGAATATTTCAATGATTGTATAAACAAAATTACTAAAGAAGAATATCAACTTGAAAATCTCATGAAAAATCAAATATCGGTTACAACTTTGGTTATAAAGAGTTTCGATAGCACGATAGAAAAGTTGCAAATTGACGAAGAGACATTCAACAAAGATTTAAAAGAAATTGAAAAATCAATATACAGTCTTTTCGATGATTTATCTCTTTATCAGGTACAACTACAAACTTCTGAATTGTGTGAAGCACTAATGGAAAGTTATATGTTCCTTCAATCAAGTCTTGACGACATTATGAATTCAATAACTTTGCTCTCAAAATCATTCACACATCGATTATATCTCCAAAAACTCTGGTTAACTCTCTTCAAGAGATCCTTCAGTCATTATCGAAAAATAATTTACCAATTCCAATATATTTGTCAACTGTAGCCCAATATTTGGAAATCATGGAACTCCAAGCTTATCAAACTGATTCAAAAGTAGTGTTCGTTCTCAAAATCCCTCTCGTTGAACCCGATACCTATACCCTATATCGCCTTTTCCCAATTCATATACTGGATAACCGAACAGGATTCCATCATATCTTGATGACTTCACGAAAGTATATCGCGAGAGACGACGATTCAATGTTATACGTTTTATTCTCTAACTTGGACAAATGCAAGAACTTGGAAACCACTTCAATAATTTGTTCCGATATTCTGCCATACCCAATCGACCACAATGCCATATGCGAAGCCCAACTCCTTCGACAACTAATTAATGTACCAAATACATGCCAATCATCAGTCATCTTTGCCCAAGATTACAACATCTACGAATTAGCAACAAACCTGTGGCTGATATCAATGTCCGACCCACTACCAGTAACCATCAAATGCATCGACAGAGAGGCAGTCACCCGAACCATCAACAAAAAGTCACTTTTCAAACTTCAGCCTGAATGCAACGCATTTATAGGAAGCACACGAGTCCATTCAAAGTACTTTGTGAACAACTACAAAAATACATAGCCCAGCCTAAGTTGAATCAATACTCCGAAGACTTGGACAAGATAATCAACCAACCCTATGTGAAAAAACACATTTCATGGTTCACATATCTCACAATCGCATCAATCATCTAAATGATTATTCTGTACGTGTTCTGCAAGTGTAGACGCATAAAACGCTTTTGCACCAACTTTTTATTATAACAACAATTTATGATAACAATTCTCTTGGAAAAGCTGATCTTTGTTAACAGCATTCGCAGACTTCCACGATGGGAACTGCCAGTGCTGATTCAACACCTTGTAAACTTATAAAAAGGCAGGCCATTTTAAATAGTTAGTTAATAAAAGCTCATTCTCACGACAACTATTATTTCTTTGTAATGGTGGTACGTACCACCTCGTATAATTTTTTAAAAAGTCATCTACATAAGTTTTGCGATAACATACATTTATTTCTGACATCTGCATTAATTCTGATATAAACTTTGAATGAATTGTAATAACCAGTAGTTATATTTTATGATTATTTTTTGTAGTTACTTAGTTCGAATAAAAAGGTTCAGTAAAATATAATTTCGTGTGTAAGAGAAATATAATTCACGTGTCGAGGTGTTGAAAATGGCAGTTTGGTATTGGTAACGACTTGTTCGACAACACCACAGACTATTTTTTTACAATTGTTTTTTTCGTTAACCAGCTGTCATTCCCCTATGAACGATAGCCCTCAGAAGTCGAAACTTGTGCGAGCTAAGGATTAACGTGCGATTCCTAGCACCTAACCTATGCAATTATGGTTTCAACAATCGAATCTACTTGAGTTGTAGAATCTGTCAACTAGTTGCAAAGTGTGTGGGGCCGATGAGACATAGTATGTAAGTTATCGATTAACAGCAAAATGAATCTAATGATGAGCAAAAAATGCTATCCCTAATATTAATTTTCAGTTTGTAACCTGATTTTCTCCTAAATGAAGTACACAGTTTCAATCCATATTTATAAATATTTCATTTGCTTCGGGTAATGAAACTACTTCAAGAAATTGTTTTGTTATTGCTATTTTTGTTATAAATTATCTTGTAAGTAAGGTCTTTGAAGCATAATTCGCTAATGAAAACAATGAAATTCCGTTAATCAGTAGCCACCCGATATTGAAAAATTGTTGAAAAATGTTTCAGAAAAAGACAATTATCGTTCCTCCGTATCTCCGTAATTACTGGAAAACGACAAACATTTTGTTTGGATTTTTTATTCAGGACCCAAAATATGTGAGTTTCAAATTGTTTTTGATTACGTATAGTCAAACTTTCAGGTCAGTTTAAGAAAATCATTTTACTTCCTAAGATCCAAAATCAAAGGAAATATTTTAAAAACATACCTTTAACATCAACCCCTATATCGGCCAAAGTGTGATAATTTGGAGAACTAAAAGCATCTAGTTCGTTAGAACTCATTTTCACAATGCGATTTCCTCTGAATAATCTATTTGCGAAAAAAACACATACTTCTGGAATATCATAATATCCTGAAATAATTAGGGATGTTAGGAAGTTGTCCTTTGCGTCACCACGTCTTTCAAATATTGGAATCTGAAAATATTAAAGAGATGAATATTACATTTCAATTATTCTGAGTTGAACACGAAGAGGGGCGACACTACTTGACGAAAGACCATCAAACTCATCAAGAAAAATGGTGGATTACGTAATCCGAATCTTCCGCAAAAAATCTTATACATTAGGTATGGTTGTCGGCAAGTATTCAACAGAAAACAACTACTGCCCCCAACGAACGTTGAATTATATTTGTTCAATACTTGGCGAAGTTTTCTACAAGAACTACTTTGCAATGCATTTTAAATATCAAAGCTGAAATTATTTTTCGATTTAATGGGGGGAACACCTCCGTACCGGTGTAATGGTCCTTTCCTATTATCAGCAAAGGCTAGTTTGACCCATTTAAATCGAAAAATTCTTTCAGACTAATTGGAAATCCCTGAGACAAATACTGAAGTATAAATTCAGCGCCATCTCTGGGTTCCAGACGACCATACCTATTGTATTGGATATTTTGTGAAGAATTCGGATTACGTAATCTACCTTTTTTTATTAGTTTTTCCTCTCAATGGAAGGATCCGAATATCATTTGTTCAATAACTTAAACAAAATTGCTCGACCTACGCAATTTTTTCATAGTTTTCTCGGTATATTACTGATTGGCAAAATTATTTCGTTAATAAACGAAATTCAACCGATTAAAAAAAGGTTTTGTGCTTTTATAGTAGATAAAAATGGCTGTTCCTTCAATCAGGCGATCAATTAATTATACTCGTTTCGTCACATTAAATAAAAAAAAACATTATAACAATTGCGTTTTTATTAACTGCTCATTTATGTAATTGTTTTACTAAAGGTAAGTATTATTGTGGTGCATTTATACGGTGTTCTATCACTCATCATTCTGCTTGAATTTTGCCACTGTTTGGTTTCACCATTAATTTCTTGTAACAAAAAACATCATAGATCTGGTCGAATTTAATGGTATAGCAGGTAATAATCTTTGGAAAATGTAGTTTTTATGTCTTTTGCTACGACGACCGTTTGCGTTTTTCAAATGTTTTCCTCGAATCGATTTTCACTTGGGCCGACAAGCTGAGAGCTGAAATTGTTGAATAAACAATGTGGAATCTACTTATGGAATGAAATTATTCGATATCTAATAAAATCATAAGCAATGCTCCGACAGGTCAATTTTTCTTTTGAAAGTGATATCATTTGAACAGTTGGAATTCACAGTGTGATTCAATTTTACAATTGACACAAGTAAATAATATTATCGAAAATTCAATTTCATTGGGATAATAGACATTCGAATTGTAAATAACAATTGGAATCATTTTTGCGTACCCAATCAATATGAGAAATTTGTTTATTATGACACCCACACTGCGAAAATATCATTTATAAATAAACTGTAAGGTAACCAAATATAATTGAATATCTAAAAGTGCGTTCTATTCAAAATGAAACTGGTGGTTTAATTCTAAATATGAAAGGAAATGAATATAATGACATCGAATTGGAAATAAATTGAAATTGTATTGTAATAGCAATCTCTAATGGAAATTAAATACGGTGGTTTACTTCTGTTCGTAATGATATTTTAATGAAATATTTCACATGACACTTGAAGATAGCTTCATTTCATTGACATATCCGATATATGTTACATTTCACGTGCTATCAGTTTATTTAAAAGTCATCGGTTGACGATCGTCTCTATCCTCTCATGTGAAATAAAAAATATTAGAAGTAGCAAGAGAACTCATGTGGCAAAAAAACAACTAGTATCATCTGCTGACGGAAGGACCAAGTTCATCAAAAATGGTGACACAAAGTGTTTCAATTCATCTCTGAATGTTACATATATTTTATATTCAATTACATTCAACATGAGAGTTTCTAATGCCAACATGCGTTAGGAATAGAAGTGAAATATTTATAACATGTATTTTCATTCTACAAGTATTATCAAGACACATTCATTCCTATTCATCTTCGATTGCATTTTGATTTCTTGTTTACTGCATCTGACGATCACAACTCAAGTTCAATTCAAATTCCACTCGAATATCATGGTGATTTTGATGTCCACGACAACTCAGTGCATTACATATGCAAGTTACAAAAAAATTATACATAATTTATATCAGATTTCGATATGGGGCGCCGTTAGTGTCAAAAGTAGTTGTTCTCATATATTTTATTTTTACTCAAATATATTTGTTGATGACCATATATTTATTAGTTGACACCAATATATATTGAAACTGAACAAATATTTCCATTTTAGCATTCATTCATTTATAAATATATCGTCAATTCATATTAGCAGCGAAGAGCAATATATTTATTACTTGTTACCAATCCATATATAAAAATAAGCTTTCGATTACCACCGCTAGGTGGCGCTCACATCATGTTTTGGAATATAATTTGTTTTGCTAACCTGTTATGTTGATATGCATTGAATTCATACCTTTTGAAGACATGCAATGATGAAAACTCGAACAATCTTTCGATTATTTTCAACATAGCGGACGCGTTGCGAAGAAATGGCATGAATCGGTTACATGGCGCTATCTAGTGGTGGTACTCAAAAGCTCATTTTTATATATGGATTGGTAACAAGTAATAAATATATTGCTCTTCACTGCTAATATGCTTTGACGATATATTTATGAATGAATGAAAGCTAAAATGGAAATATTTGTTAGATTTCAATATATGTTGGTGTCAACTAATAAATATATGGTCATCAACAAATATATTTGAGTAAAAATAAAATATAAGAGAACAACTACTTTTGACACTAACGGCGCCCCATACTTCGATATCCACTGCTTTGTGTACAGACCTTCATGTGCTATTCAAATGCGACTCTAATTTCGTCACACTGATGACTGCGACACGCAAATGACAGAAGAATGAAGTAGCAATTAAATGGGAGTTCGATACGAAAGACATCAATGTGACAAAATAATGAAGTAGCCTTGAAATGGGAGTTCGATACCCGAGACATTAAAGTGTAATGTGAATACAATATGTTCGTGCATCCATTGTCCAAGTCGAATAGAATTGAAATTCCATTTAAATTGGGATCCCAACGGCGAGCGTTACTTTTTTCAGGGTCATAATGAAAGTGGAAAACGATTGAGAGGGCGGATCAGAGGGGTACTGAATGAATGAATGAAAATTTTTCTCAACTACTTCATATCGGATCGATAGGCGACCGCATGCCTTGTTGAAAAGCAAGTGTATTGTGAGTTGTCTAGATGCCAATCTCGTCTGGTGCTAGCTTGGAGTGCACACCGACCACCCGAGGTGGTGCTGTAGGGTTTCTGGGTTTTCCTACAGCTGAAAAGTGAATACATCACCTGAAACATCAGTAAGTCGCCCCGGAGCGCCACGGCAAATAATAATAATAGCCGTCCTCTACCCGCACAGGCTATGCCTTTGGGTATACTCAACGAGTGTTTATGAGGGAGTATTATTATTATTATTATTATATTACGGCTTCACTATAGAAATCAGTGATAGTGGGTAGTGTTCATATAAAACATTATAATTACAATGAGTGCTTACTCCTGTGGCAATATGGGAGTGCCTTCATGTCACGAAACGACTTCCGAAGTGTTTGAGCGGATTGTTGTCAGGTTGTCAATTTTGTCGAGTAGGGCTTATTTTGGAATTGAATTTAATGCTTTAATACCTAGTGAAAATGATAATTGTCTGGTAAACAATTCTGATTAACAAGGGTTAAATAGAAAAAATACTTTGAAATTGATGAAGGACTTTGTGAACGTTTCCCCTTATGAACTGATTTCAGTAAGAATACAAAAAATGGCCCTAAAAAACAAATAAAAAACATGAGTATAAGACAGCCAAAGAATCTAGGGTGTCATGAAATTATCCCATTCAGTGCCGGACTGGCCTATCTTAGCCAGATGAAATTTCGAAAAATTGGGGTACTTTATGAATCGCAAAAATTCCAATCGACCAGACTTCATATAGGCGATCTACATGGACCAATCAGAACAGTTGTAGAGTGGGTTTGGTTCATTTGAAAAATAGACAAAAAAAAAGGAAATTCACCTGGAAAACTCATGTCTATAAGCAGGAAAGTTACAATTATTTTGATTTGAATTTGCATAAACTAGCAGCCAATCTAATACGACCTGACTAACCGAACGCAAACAAAAGAACCATCCAAAATTTGGAAAAATCCTTCAAATTAGTTACACCCAATCTACAACTATTCTGATTGGTCTATGTGGATCTCCTAGATGAAGTCTAGTCGATTAGGATTCTTGTCTTGTTGCATACGATTGTTTTAACGAACTAATGGTGTTCATACTAGCACCTTAGATAAGTAAACAGAAATAAATTCACTAGCCGCCATATTTGTGTTGACATCCCCACCTCCTATATTGCGTTTAGCCCAACAACTATAAACTGTATACCTAGTTGTTGCGTTTAGCCGACCTATTCTGTGCTATACTTATATGGCGCAACCAAAATGAATCCGAGATCGAACGCCGTACGTGAAACCAAGTGAGACAGGACAAAGCCAGAAAAAAATTCAATTTAAACCCGATATATCAAAGGCGCTGACTGAGACTGAATCTACTTCTGAAAAGTCATGAGTTCAATAACAACGAAAATGAAGTTTTTCAATGTGAAGCTTGCATTTATGGCAAACAGGCAACAGAAACATTTCCGAATTCTACAACGTTGACCTCTAAACAAATTCGTGCAGACGTCAGCGGCCCCATGGAAGTAAAATCATGTGGCGGTTCAGTGTATTTTCTCCTACTAAAAGATGATTTTTCTCAATACAGAATTGTTCACTCCTTGGAGCACAGGAGTGAAGTCGCCAAAAAAACATCTGAGTTTATACCAAAGCTTGAATTGAAAACCTATGAAAAAGTCATAATCATTCGACTCGACAATAGTTATGAATTCAAAAACAGAAATATGAAAGAAAAAAAAGGTTTCATAAAACAACAATTTACGGTCAGCTATACTCGTTCCGGTTCGGATCGAAAGGGAAATGAGAACATTGGAAAAAAATATCTGTGGACAGAAGAAATGAATAAGGTGTCATTCAGGGTGGGGCACCGACAACAAAACAGATCGAATATCTTCAGAACACATGTGTTGTGAAGAAAATGCAAAAACACATCAATTTTTATTCCAAGGGGGACATCTTCCTATCATAACCTCAACTGTCATACCTCTTCCCCCACCCATGGTCACTAACACCCAAACAATTTGAATAGGGAAAGTAGTGAGTGTGACACATCATTAAAAAGGTAATGTCATAAGGAATTGAGCCATGTCAATTTTTGCTACTCAACTTTTTATTTTGGGGCCCTCTTGCGGGAAAAACAACTGATCCGTATTCCAAATTATGATGGATTTTCAAGCTAATTTGACATAAATTCGGTGCCAATTCCGATTTGATTCAAATTTGATAAGTGGTGGATTTCAGAGTCGGAAATTATAAATTGTTTGTCAATGCAAAAAACAAGATGGTGGCTCCAAGATGGCGGACGAAATTTGTAATTATGCTCCGTTTCGCCCGCCATCTTATTTTTGGTGTCGACAAAAAAATCATAATTTCCGACCCTGAAAACTACCACTTATCAAGTTTGATTCAAATCAGACATTAATTTGGAATCTTGTCCGCCATTTTGGAGCCGTCATTTTGTTATTGCCTTAGAAAAATTTCATAATGCATTGTCACCGAATTTATGTCAAATTAGCTTGCAAATGAAGTATCATAATTTGGAATACGGATCAGTTGTTTTTCTTCCAAGAGGGCGTCAAAATAGAAGGCTAGGTAGCAAAAATTGACATGATTGAATTCTTTATAAAATTACCTTTTTAATGATGTGTCACACTTACTACTTTCTCTATTCAAATTGTTTGGGTGATAGTAACCAAGGGGTGGGGGGAGAAGTATAACAGTTGAGGATATGATAGGAAAATGTCCCCCCTGGAATAAAAATTGACGTGTTTTTGCATTTTCTTTACAGCACATATGTTTTGAAGATATTCGATCTGTTTCGTTTTCGGTGCCCCACCCTGTATATTATGAACATAACTATTACAAGTTCCATGTCAGAAAAAACCCTTCGATAGAAAAAGAGATCTTGTGCATCTTAAAATTTCCAGATATCCGATATACATACCCATACCCAAACAAACACGACAAACATTGGACTGTAAAAGTAAAGAATGCATTTTTAGGTTATTCTGAGCAATCGAAATTACCTATATCGAATATTTCCCAACTGACAAGAATATTGAAGTTTGCAGATATGTGATTTTTAGGAGAAGTGAAGATGAATTCACAAAAAAAATGAAAAAAAAAAAACATTGAATTAATGAATGAATGAATGAATGTGATACTTCCCGAATGTACTGTGAATAATTGAAAATAAAATACACGAAAAAATAGTGATTGAAACTGTTGAACATGATGATTCTGCAGAAAATAGACTACTGAGAAATAGAGATTTGTTAAAAGTTCCAACCAAATACGATGATTATGTGTGGATATCAGACTACGGAATCAATATCAGTCAAGCGATGGAAAGTAAGGAATGGAAAGAAGCTGAGGATATATCAGTCAATCTGGAATAATTGCAGTAGAGCAGGAACCATTACCCTCTTCAGACCCTATGCAATGATTTAAGAGTAGTGAGACAGGTCTCACACATGCCAAAAAAAAATTGGTTTTACTACTGCCACATTTTCAACTCCCTCATAATTACATTAAATGTTGAAAATAATCGCTTATACACATCTTGAATGAAAAATAAATTATGCAATTCCAAGCTGGAGGTTTGCACTCTACATTTCTGTTGTTGAAAATACAAAAACAACTCTACATTGGGTTATAATTTGAAAAATTCTGAGACCGTTCAAAAACAATTTTTTTAAACGATGAATAATTTTGTCGATCTGCGGGATTTTCAGAAACCCCTAACTATCCGAAACGAGAGAAGATGAATTTATCTGTTCATTCCATATATATATATATATGTATACAACATAGTCCAGGATCATCGAACCATAATATCTAAGCCAACAATATACGAACTCTTGAAGCAGTTCTCTCAGTATGCTGTCAGTTCATATCATGAGCTGCAAGCGTTATATCTCAGAGTCCCGGTTTCTGGCTTATTATAAGGATGTCAAACCCTAGGTACTATCATGCAAAGTTTTTTGGTCATGCTGTGAAAATTTTTATTTTTTCGGAATGGACCCCGCACATTTCTTATGTGAAATGTCTTTCCGTGAATTTGTCTGAATTTTTAGTATTTTGTATTTCTTGATGAGCTGATCAAAAGTGTTCACAGCCATGAAGCTCAAAAATGGACAGTTTTCGAGATATGGAGCTTTGAAAATGGATTTTTCCCATTTTTTTGAGTATTTTCTCATCCATCGGAGAACTCTCATTTCTTGTTGGGATGGAATTCAACTATTCGGTGCCTAGAACCCGACTGAAAAATGGTCTTTCTCAGTTATATTAGGCACCGTTTTAAAAAAAATGCATACACTGCTCTACACTGTCTATGGAACAAGGTACAAATTCCAAGATCTTCCCTACATCTTTCCATGCTACAAGATAACTCTAAGATAATTTACATTTTCGGAAAATGTCATATTTCGGGTATTTTTTGAGGGGAGACCGAAATATTTGATCCTAAATATATCCAATAATATCAAATATGTTTTCCAAAATGTTCATAACAGGCTCAGCAAGCTGTAATGGGGGAAAACGGAGAAATCTTAATCATATATCCTCAGAGATAACAATTGTGATCACTATCAATATCATTAATATATGATATGTAATTCATTTCTTAAAAATCTCGATAATCTGACCATGGAGTGCCAAGACATTTTCCTCAGAATGGCTCGGAATGGATGATAACATCTCACAGCCAAACGAATCCGTGAAAATGTCTGCATCTTCGACACCTGATAGTACTTTTCAGATAGAACGAAAAGTTCAGGTGTTGGAAGAAAATTATGAATAGAACTTTTGTATTAACACCTGAATTCTAGAAAATACTAACTCTTTTTATAAATGTTGCGTTGAAGTTTCCGCATATAATATAAACGACTATGTATTCATATGATTTTTTGCAAAAGTGGATCAATCAAAAACGATAAAGGGAATTGGTCTCTCAGATAGGTATTATTTTTGTAAAAATTTTATATATATTATTGAGGCAGGTAATCATCGGTCTGTAGTTCTTAGCTAGTTCTATGTTTTTAATTTTGGGTATTAAGTATGTTCTTTCATTTGTCAGCCAATCCAGAATGCTTTGGTTGTTGTTAATCATTCTGTTGTTGATTCTTATGTGCTGCATGGAGCTTTTTCAGCCAAAAATTGGTTATGCCGTCAGAATCTGCCGATTTCTAATTGACTGTATTTCCAGTGGCTGGTTTAACTTTGTTTTCGTCAAAGTTTTTTATTATTATTATTATTATGAATGTTATTCTTACTACTATATTGTTTTCGATTCATCTACTCATTTTGTTAACAATTATATGAATAAACAGTTATTTATATTTGTAAACTTTAATTTAATATTTATAAAAACAAGTGTTTTCAAAAATTTGGGGTGTAACTATCGAAAGGTCCATTCATAGTTTGCTTCTAACACCTAAACTACCCCATTCTACCTGGAAAGTACTATCACGTATCAAAGATGCAGACATTTTCACGGATTCATTTGGCTGTGAGGAGCTATTATCCATTTCGAGCCATTCTGAGGAAAATGTCTTGGCACCCCATTGTAAGATTATCGAGATTTGTGAGAAACAAATCACATATAATATGTAAATCACATCAATAATGATAACAATTGTTATCTCTGAGGATATATGATTAAGATTGTTTCATTTTCCCTCATTACAGATCGCTGGACCTCGTTACGAACATTTTGGAAAACATATTAGATATTATTTGCCATCAGATATATTTGGAATCGGTTATTATCGTTTCTCTTCAAAAAATATCCGCAATATGTCATTTTTGTACCTCATTCCATAGGCACTGTGGAACAGTGTATGAAAAATGTTTGATAACGGTGCCTAATATTATTGAGGAAGACTATTTCTTCGATGGATGAGTAAATACCCCAAAAAATGGAAAAAATCCATTTTCAAAGCTTCATATCTCGAAAACTGTCCATTTTTGAGCTTTTCGGCTATGGAAACTTTTGATCAGCTCATGACGAACTGCAACATACCCAAAATTCAGCAAAATTCACGGAAAGCCATTTTCCATAAGAAATGTACGGGTCCTCTCATAGTGATTGACACTTATTAGGATTATAATAGATCCAGCTGCGATTGTCCGTCTGAAGGTGAGTAGAAATTTTTATTAAAGCAGAAAAGGCTTAAAAAATTCTCAGAGTGGATTGTGGTTCGTATGAAATTATTAGTTCTTATCTTCTAAAAAAAGTGGGGTGAAATGTGTCAGATTACTGAATTATTGTGGCACAGAACAAGAATGTTGTCAAGTGCATATACCACAACTTTCTCTCAACTGAAAAAGTGATATTCCATTTGAATTTGTTAAGTAGAAGTTTTTTCTTAGGGGATTATTTGAGTTGATGACAGAGTCATAGGAATATTCTCTCTCCGGTGGTATTGAAAGAGAAAAAATTATGGAATCATATATATTGTCATTCACTGATCTTCTCTGAAGTGAACGCAAGTATATATTAGGTGTATGCCGCAACAAATCCGTATTTAGTATGTTGCAATTTCTACATAATTGAGAGTACGTACACAAATTATAGGGATTTTTCTACAATTATACATTTTCAATACATATTTTTATAAATAATATATAATTTTTTTGAGTTGTTTTGAAAGAATTTTATATAATAATAAATGCCGGTCGGATAAGAAGGAAATAGTTGTAGATTTAAATAGTTGAATCCTAAAAAATGCGTTTGTGTGTACGATGTCACAAAAGGGAGGAATTTGTACTATCTGCAATACAGATATATTTCGCAAGGATATGTGTTTTTTTAACTCCAGCAGGACGGAAAATTGATTTCTGTGAGCAGAGAAAGAGGGTATTCATACAGAAATATAGATGAACTGGCGGACGTCAAAGTACATGAAAAATGTCGACAGATGTACACACTCATGGCTTCAAGTTCTAAGAATTTCAAGTATGGCAATGACAAATTCCATAGCCCTTACCCTCGAATCGGTACATTTTTTCCAATGGAATCCAAACTCAGAAACAGTTAAGAAAGCTTCGATTCCTCGCATTGCTGTTCGATCTGTGTTCAAAAAATGTAAACAAAAAAGAAACCGACCGTTCAAGACAGTTTCTAGAGCATCAACCGAAACTATTAAAAAAGTGACAACTATTGTTGTTTTCACAAGTTCCGAAAGCAGTAATGAAGAGAATAACCAATGTAGTCCAGTTTGCCTAATAACATCGGGACTGGCTATCTTCATAATTCTCATAATATTCTTGAATGAGATGTGAGGCATATCCATGGCCTCAAAAAATATTCTCACATCTTGTCTACAATGGCAGATATTCTTCCTAGCAAATTTAAGACGATTAGCACCGTTTCCAGAGCTCCAAGAGAAGGATTTGCTTCAAATATGAATCATCAACCTCATCTAACCTAACCTAACCTAGCCAACTAAAAGTATTACAGGATTACCTTTCAATAGTGTTCATTCTATTGAAACCGTTTTCCGATAGCCTTTGAATTTTTTTTTATGGTCAACCGTGATTTTTTGGTAAACTTTTTTTTTCCAACTGAACATGATGTCAAGGAGTCACGTGCCAAGTTCCATTGTGTTACAATCCATCCTTCAGTTTTGGTACAAATTTGTCTGTGGTTATTGGACTATCACGGTAGAACAGGAAAATTACAACTTGACACATTCGATACGTCAATTTGTAAGTCAGAGAGTACTCTCGGACTAACCAAAGATTAAGAATAGGAAAGTTCTACATGTTCTTCGCCATATCGAGAAGCAATAGGTGGATTATTGTTCTTGAACTCAGTTAGTCGGCCAGATATCACATTTGCTGTCATCAAGCAAATATAAGGAAAGTCCATGCGATATTCATTTGGAGGGAATGAAACGTTTTTCAATATACATGAAAGAAACTACGTATTACGGTTTGAAATGTGGTTCAAATTCTTATGCGATTCCAGTATTGTGTTACAGTGATGCTGATGATTTTGCGGAAGACATTCAAACCAGAAAATCGACTTCTGGATTTGTAATGTTCTTTAGAGGAACACCTATCAACGTAAAAATATTATTGATCTGTCAACTTCTGAATTGAAATACATTTAATATAGCGGTGACTGAAGCAGTGAAAGAAACAATTGGAATTGTGGAAGTGATGGAAGAACTGCAGATCTGTCAGCATTCAGTTATCATCAGAATGCACAATCAAAGTGCCATGAGATTGATACAAGATGAAAATTCTCATAAACGAACAAAATACATTGTCATTCGTTTTCACTTTTTTGAGAGTAAAAAATTGGAAAAGATACCGAATTAAAATTCGTAAAAAGTGGACAACTGGTAGATATTTTATATATACAAACCCCTAAGAAACCCGTAACTTGTAACTTCCATGTAGTGCTGACTAAGGTTTATGAAAATGTGATTAATCGTGCTTTATAGTTAGTTTTAGTTCTGTTAGCGACGTTGTACGAGACACATCTCTGTCTTCACCAATAAAGTTGTATTATGTAAACTCGATTTTTTCTTTTTAAAAATAGTTTCTTGTGGCCCGAAAGCTTAATTCCAAGGTGTTGAGCAAGTATTAATTTGAAACAATAAGAATCAAAATGAATATCGAACTGAAGGAATGTTGAAATACTGAGTGTTCATGTTTTATTTATTAATTTCGTATTCTATATACCTAAAAGTGAGAAAAATCAAATTTTGACGGATTGGCATATTGAAAAAACAGTTCATAGATTTGTTCGCTATATATTTCAATTCCATAATAAAACCGAATTACAATTCTTTGAGTTCTTCTCTCATTTATCAAACAATGGAAAACAAACAGTTTCAACGTATAAAAATGAATTACAGTTTTAAACATCAATAGTCCGCAGAAAAACGGGGGAAGAAAAAAATTAAGGAAGAGGTTGAAATTTTTACAAAAATTACAATTGTTTTTGCAACAAATACAGAAAAGGAGACAGGCAGATACAAAAGCTCCTTTGTTTTGGATCCGCATTGACACTTTCATTCATTATGAAATCGGACCTAACTATTAATAATTTCACTTGCATTATTTATCACCCATTATCACGTGAGTGTGAACACCAATCAGAGGGCGATGATATCACGGACCAATACCAATAAATAACCTGAAGGCTGACTTATCTGTCAAAATCACAGGTGGGCGATAATATTTTACGATTTTTATCGCAATGGAGACTTGAGTCATCAAAGGAAGTTGTAACTTACCAAACATTGATTCTTTGACAAAATCAATCAATTAACTTTTTTTATTGTTTATTAGGCACCTTTATACTAAATACGGCCCTGGAATCATTTGTTAGTTTTTAGATCGGACAGAAACCTCAATGCTAACTCAGTGTCGATCAAAAACTCAGCTTCACGTTACATAATAATTAAATCACATCTTCTGCAGAAAAGAATGCTTGAACTTATATTTAGGACGTGTGAAGACGTTCAAAACCAAAAATGTTTTAATACACTTTTCAATGTATATGTCCGATCCCGTCTGGAATAGGGCTTCCTACTCTGGTCACCCATATACAATGTGCATATAAATCACATTATAATATTTGTTTTGTAATTGGGATTACTCCTGTTAGACAATAAACCCCTTTTTCTTTTTTCTTTCTTTGGGGATTGGGCCCATGAGAAGCTTCGATCAGAAACTCAATACCAATAACATAAGTAAATTTTAGTCAAATCCCACTGTGGGCTAATTTCCGGGGTCCTTTGCGGTAATTACCCTATGCGATCTTAGCAAGGTTTCTGATTGTGATTCTAATGACAGCTTATTGAAAAAACTCGAATAATATGGCATTAGAGGTCCATCATTAGAACTGCTGAGATCGTATCCAGTTGGTAGGAAGTATTATATTTATGTGAATGACGAGTTATCAGAAATTAGACCGGTTAAGCAAGGAGTACTATAGGACTCAATTCAAGGCCCACTACTTTATTTTTATATACATGAACCACTTGTTTTTCTTCCTCTTTTTAAAATCCACAATTTTGTTTGAAGACGACGCTACCTTGGCTAACACCTACAAATGTTTTGCGCATTAATGTTGCTATCGAGGATGCACAGAAACGGGTTCATGACGCGTAAGCTATCGGCAGATCTTGACCTATTCGTCCTTGTAATAATTTTGATCTAAATGCAAATTCTGAAGTATCAGTAGATAGGATGAATGGCTAATTGAAGTTTGACTGAATTAGTATGGAACATTGAGAAATAATTCATTTCAATTGTTTGAAACCTTTTTCACGTTATTCGTCAAAAGTAAAATGGATGTCGTTTTTGAGAAGCCTTGAAATTAGCTTTGATATTTTAGCAAAATTTTAAATAAATGGGCAGTAATAGTAATGTTTTTTCAGTTTTATTCTCTATCTTGCGAGTCTCCTACCTGGGTCACGTATGCAAAAGATCCATGTTGAAGGTTTGTGATCGCACTGTTATTCAAATTTTTTGCCGTACAAATATGGTCTGAAATGTTTTACTGCCCATACGATTGTGAAAAGTTCTCCTTCGATTGTCGAGTATTTACTTTTTGCATATGCTATCGGAAGATCTTGACCTATGCTTCATGTGATAATATTGCTTCGATTGGAAATGTTGAGGCATCAGTAGATAAGGTAAATGGCTAATTGAAGTTTGGATGAATTAGTACGAAAGATTGAGAAAGAATTTTCTTCAATTGGTTAAATGCTTCTTCACATTCTTTGTCAAAAGTAAAAGGAATGTCTGTCTTTTTGTAGAAGCTATGTTATTGGTTTTGATACTTAAGCAAAATTTGGAATGAATCGGCAGTGAGAGTCATATTTTTTCAGTTTTAGTCTTCATCTTTTGAGTCTACTTCCTGGGTCTCGTATGCTAAATATTCATGTTGAATGTCTGTGATCGCAATGTTATTTAAATTTTCTGCCATGTAAATATGGTCTGAAATGTTTTACTGCCTATACGATTGCGAGTTCTTTTTCGATTGTTGAGTATTTAGTATCTGCGGGACAACGAGTTTCTTGATGTGTATGCTATCGGATGATCTTGACTTACACGTCCTTGTGATAATATTGCTCCGATTGTAAATGTTGAGGCATCAGTGTTTAAGGTGAATGGCTAATTGGAGTTTGGAAGAATTAGTACGGAGCATTGAGAAAGAATTCTCTTCAATTGATTGAATGCTTTTTCATATTCTTCGTCAAAAGTGAATGGGATGTCTTTTTTTAGAAGCTTTGTTATGGGCTTTGATATTTTAGCAAAATTTGGAATAAATTGGAAGTGAAAGTGATATTTATTCATTTTTAGTCTCCATCTTTTGAGTCTACTACCTGTGTCACGTATGCTAAAGATCCATGTTGAAGGTCTGTGATCGCAATGGTATTTAAAATTTTTGCCGTATAAATATGGTCTGAATTATTTTATTGTTTATACGATTACGAGAATTTCTCCTTCAATGGTCGAGTATTTACTTTCTGCGGGACAAGTTTCTAGATGCGTATGCTATCGAAAGAACTGAACTTATTTAAATTTTCTGCCGGATAAATATGGACTGAAATGTTTTACTGCTCAAACGAGCCCTAACAACTATATGTTGGAACAAGCAGTTACTTTGCGAATAAAATGCCAGTTTGCCGAAATTCTTTTATTCTAATTATTTTAAGTTGTTAATTAAAATATATAACATTTTTTATGATAGTTGGAGTTATTTTTACCGCTTAATTTTATAATTCATATATTTTATGTTAATTACTATTTAATTACTTGTTTGAAAATCGAAAAATGCTGACAACTAAATATTGGAACATGTTATGTTTGTCTCACATTTAGTGAGTTTTATAGACGCAAAGAAGGCTTTGAAATGAAACATACGAGTAAATGTGTTGCCAACAAAGATTGTCACGTGTCATTTGAGTACTAATATTTAAAGTACCTAAGTAGGTAGGGTCAGTTTTTTTATGGGTAAAATACCATAATGGTACATGGAAAACCTACTGATACAAAAGTGTGAGAAATTATTATTAATCAATACCATAAAGAAAAAACAATGCGTTAAATTTACAGTGAATTGACTATAGCAACAACTACTGTGTTTAATGTAATCAAAAAATATGGTGAAACTGCCGGTATTGATGTTCGCAGTAAAAGCTGAGGCCGTTAAAAAGGCGTTTCTAAAAGGAGTGTAATTAATTAGAATATGTAAGTTGGGAAGAAGAAATACAGTACGAGAAGTAACTGCAAGGTTGAATAGACAAACTGGGATGAATGTTTCCAGAGAATGCTGTCGCAAATATAACCACAAGAGCGGTCTTAGTTTTTATAAGGTATGTTTGATAGGTACTTCTTTGCGGTATGAATTTTCTAGTTTTTCACTTACAGGTTATAGAAAAACCATTGTTGACGAAAACTCAAAAAAGGAAGTGGTATATTTGGGTCAAATCGAAGCTTTCGTGGATCAAACATGACTGGGACGAAGCTATCTATAGCGACGAAAGCAAATTTGATGTCTGTGTGGGAGATTACCGAAAGCGTGTGATTCGGGAAAAAACAGAAGCATTCCATAAGGACTGCCTCAAAAGAAATGTAAAGTTTCCACAGGGCATCATGTTGTGGAGTTGTATGTCGGCCAAAGGGTTGGGAACTTTACACTTTATTCAAGGCATAGTAAACGCAGACAATTACCAAGATATTCTTGAACATTCGCTTTTACCAAGTGCAGCAAAGTTATATCCTTCCAAAGATTTAATTTTTCAACAGGACGGAGCCTCATGCCATACGGCTCAATCTACCAAAAAATGGATGGGAGAACATGACATTAAGGTTTTGTCACATCCCTCTAGCAGCCCAGATCTTAATCCAATAGAGACAGTTTGGCACAAAATGAAACAATACCTAAGAAATAATCCTCAGCGTACTTCACCACAACTACGAGCTAAATTGCAAGAAATATGGGATAGCTTCACCCCTGAACTCTGTGAAGGGGTCGTTAATACAGTGCCTACTAGAGTTCAGGTTGTTATTCGAGCTAAGGGCGCTGTTGCGCCTTATTAATTTCTATTTTAATATGTTGAAAACCATTTGTTCCAATATTTAGTTGTCAGCATTTTTCGATTATCAAACAATCAATGAAATAGTAATCAACATGAAATATATGAAATATATGATAAAAATGTAAAAATAATTCCACACATCATTAAAAATGTTGCTAATTTCATATTTAGAATTAAAATCAATTACAATCAAAGAATTTCGGTAAACTGTCACTTTATTCCCAAAGTAACTGCTTGTTCCAACATATAGTTGTTAGGGCTCGTACGATTGCGAGAAGTTCTTCTTCGATTGTCGAGTATTCAGTATCTGCAGGACAACGAGTTTCTTGATGCGTATGCTATCGGAAGATCTTGATCTATGCATCCTTGTGATAATATTGCTCCGATTGCAAATGTTGAGGCATTAGTATATAAGGTAAATGGCTAATTGAAGTTTCGATAGATTATTATGGAATATTGAGAAATAAGTTATTTCACATTATTCGTCAAAAGTAAAAGGGATGTATTTCCGTAGAAGCCTGGGTTTTCATATTTTAGCAAAATTTGGAATAAATCGGCGGTAATAACCTGCAAGTCCTAAGAATAGTAGATATTATTGGATTCTTTGGCAGAGACATAACTACATTTCGGTCTACTGGGACGTGATTCTTCGTAAGATATGGACCGGTGAGTCGTTGATCTATAATTGAACGTTAGTGTAAATTGAAATTTGGAATCAAGTTTCCTATTGAATTATGTCTTATTCATGGACGAAATCAAATAAATGGGGCTGTACAATGGAGAACTTCCCTGAAGACAATGTGGCAACGAAAAGAAACGGCTAAACATGTACTGTCAGAATGTGAGACATTTGATCACAAAAGATAGGTAATACTCGGTAAACCTATGCTTACTCCCGATAAATACAACAGCCAACCGTTGGAGATCCTGTACAGACTGGTACAGGGGACTAGTGTCACGTAGTGGTTGCTGTAAACTAACCCGGAAACCACAAAGATCCCAAGAGGCTGAGATGTGGCTGGCGACATCAGCATCAGAGAAAAAAAAAGCTGAAATCAGCTTGGTTGAAATGTTGGTGAACTTGTTCTGTACAACCCGCCCTTAGTTGAACAATAACAAACATGGTGCAATTTCAAAAAGTAAGGGTTGGTTTTAACCTTAGAAAGCGCAAGACTCCATCGTATACTTTCCAAAAATCCTATAAACCCAGTGGGGACTCTCAAAAAACTCACTGGGGGTTACACAAATACTGGGAAAGAAACAGTTGAGCTACTGCTCAACGCACATTTTCCAGGATCCACTATCGTCACAAATCCCAGCAACGAAATCCCTGTCAACCTCCAACTGAGGGCGAACAGGGCTGACTGGGAGGTGGCAAAGCGGATCGTAACGTATCCGAAAGTAATATGGGCAATAAAGTCCTTCAACCCATATAAATCTCCTGGACCTGATGGAATATTCCCTGTTCTATTACAGCAGGGAATAGAAGATCTAGCACCAGAACTATGCAGACTCTACAGGATGAGCCTAGCATTTGGCTGGCTACCCCAAACCTGGAAATCTGTGAACGTGGTCTTTATTCCGAAACCTGGTAGGAATAGATACGACCAGGCCAAGGACTATAGACCAATAACCTTATCATCCTTTCTTCTGAAAGGACTGGAAAAACTGATAGATAGGGACATACGGGAGGCAGCTCTGATAGACCGGCCTATACATATAAACCAGCATGCATATCTAACAGGAAAATCGTGCGAGACGGCTTTGCACCAATTAGTGTCAAGGATGGAAGACTCTCTAGCGAAAAAAGAAATAGCTCTATGCACTTTTCTAGATATCGAAGGAGCCTTTGACAATACATCCTTCGGAAGCATGGTCTCAGCGGCCAGGAGGAGAAGCGTTGACGAAACCACCTGCAGGTGGATACTTTCAATGCTCCAAAATCGGAAGGCCCAGACCAACATGTTCGAAGAATCCGCGCAGCTGGAAATTGCCAGGGGAACCCCACAGGGTGGGATCTTATCACCCCTACTGTGGGATATGGTAGTAGACGAACTGCTGGAATCTTTAAACAACCAGGGATACTACACCCAAGGTTATGCGGATGACATAGTAGTCATCGTGCAGGGGAAGCACGCCCAAATAACCTCAGAGCTAATGCAAAACGCACTGAGGACCATTGAGGAATGGTGCCAAAGGGAAGGACTGAGGGCAAACCCAAGCAAAACCACGCTCATTCCCTTTACACGCAAAAGAATTTTGGGAGGCAAGAAACTACCCAAATTCTTTGGCGAAACACTACAAGTTGATAATCATGTTAAATACTTAGGGCTGTTCCTTGATAAGAAACTAACCTGGAACATGCATCTGCAATATGTAATCAACAAGAGCAAATCAACATTTATGATGTGCAGAAGAGCTTTTGGAAAAACATGGGGACTGAAACCGAAAGCCATGAACTGGCTTTACACCGCAATCATAAGACCCAGAATCACATACGGCTCGCTGGTGTGGTGGCCCAAAGTGAGACAAAGGCAGGCAAAACTTAAACTCGGAAAACTTCAGAGGCTCGCCTGTCTGTGTATCACGGGTGCCATGAGCAGCACTCCGACCGCTGCAATGGAAATCATTCTAAACCTCCCACTATTGGACATCACAGTCATGGGAGAGGCGAGGATGAGCGCATACAGACTCATACAAACAGGTAATTGGAGATCCCAACCACAAATTGGGCACACCAAAATTACTCATGTAGTCAACATTACCGAACTGGAAATGATATCAGACTACATGTTACCTAAATACTCATATGAAAAACCATTCAGAACACAGATCAAGTGGGACGAATGGGACTCGGGAGTAGAATCACTATCATCTGGCAACATCATCTGGTACACAGATGGCTCCAAAACAGAGATAGGAACTGGAGCAGGAATACATGGAGTGAAGCCAAATAGGAACGTAATACTTCCACTTGGCAACAACACCACAGTATTCCAAACTGAGACACATGCCATAAGGACATGCATACAAATGAATCTAGACAGTGGGTACTCTTTCTGATAGCCAGAGCGCAATAAAAGCTCTGAATTCTGTACAGATTGAGTCAAAGCAGGTATGGGAATGCCTTCAGAGCCTCAATGAACTGGCAAAACACAACAAGGTAACACTTGTGTGGGTGTCTGGACACAGAGGAATCGAAGGTAATGAAAAAGCAGACCAACTTGCCAGACGAGCTTCCGAACTACCATTCACAGGCCCAGAACCAGTGTTTGGCATCAGCAAAACCCGATGCGGAAACCTAATAAATGAGTGGAAGAAAACAAGACACCAAACATATTGGGACCAAATCGAAGGGCATCGACACAGCACAGCCATGGTGAGGCACTTAAGCAAAACACTGACGGCTGACATTCTCAACCTGAACAGACCTAAGATACGCATACTTACCGGCTTACTAACCGGACATTGCGCCCTTAGGAAACACCTGCACACCATGGGAATAAACAGAGAAACCGTGGAGTGCAGACTTTGTGGTGACGAGGAGGAAACAGCCTCTCACATCATCTTCGAATGCGACGCGCTGTACAACAAGCGCTATAGAATATTCGGACAGACCAACCTAGAAATAGGCATGAATCCGAAACACCTAGTGAATAGATTACTAAACCTGATAAAAGATACGGGCCTATTTAACTAGGAACTACTGACGACAGAATACAATAGACCCCAGTTGGTCTCAGTGTTAAGGGTCACCCTCACGGGTAAACCCTGCGTCTGGTTCGTCAGCCTCAAACCAACCAACCAACCAACCAACCAACCAAGGGTTGGTTTCTTGAGGGTCGAATGCCTTGGGTAAATTTGCTATATAAAAGAGTGAGTGACATATTCTTTGTACGTATCTGCTGGCCTTAAAGCTCTGGGACACTCGGTATATACGAATAAATTTGTTAGAGTAAATACATACCTGTGATCCAGTCAATATAACAGGTTTTTGTAAGCCATCCAACATAAATGACAGTGCCGAAGATGTGTAAGCTAATGTATCTGTGCCATGAAGAACAACGAATCCATCGAATGTATCGTATGAGCCCTACAAAACAGAAATACGTGATGAGTTTATACAGGTATTCTCTAATGGAGAAGATTCATAAAAAAACAAAATATATCCCACAATGGAACTTTTTATGGAAATTTTGGTAAATTTTGCTAAATTTTAATTATGATTGAATAGGTAATGTGGTTTCTGATAAAAAAATTGCATTGAACCAATTCAGGTCGATCTTGTTTTGACGGTGGATATGATATATTCAAATGTTACAGACGGGAAAATTTAATGACACAACAGGACATTACTGGAAATTATTTCTTATAAAAATGTGTTTATGGATAATGACGTTCAGTAAAGGACCCCGCACTTTTCTTATGTGAAGTGGCAACCGGTAAAATTTTCTGAAGTTTCAGTATGTTGTTGTTCTCGACCAGTAACCAAAAGTGGCAATGAGCCCAACTAAATCCTATGTCTAGTTTTCTAGATACGGGGTATTGATACTGAAAATTGCCCAGATTTTCTTTTTTTTTGCCTACGTTCATCAGATTTTTCAGTAATACAATAGTGAATACATAGGACAAAAATATTCATATTCACAGGGTGACTCACGAATAAATGACAGTAGTTATTTGCTGACTCTTTCTGCTGTGACCTTAGGAAAGCATATTTTCGTAAATATAGTACTTTGAGGAGAAAATATCACATGGTACACATTTTTTATATAGGATGTTTTATAGAGAGAACCATAATATCAAATAAATTTTGTTGGAATAATTCGTAGCCCTGTACTTATGAATTGAATTGAGGGAAATTTAATACCACTGATATATGGGTGTCTCTAAGCTTCAAGGTATGCATGGTGGTTTATTCGTCGAAAACTACTTTATTTTAAGAAACCCAGTTAAAGGATCGGATGTAGATTTCATAGCTTCTCAAGATTTTATTAAAATAATCATATTCTGAGAAAATGGTTATGTTTGATCGGGGAAGTTTTAGAAAACAGAGTTCTTTTTTTGTACGTATCTTAAAATAAAATTCCTTTTGACCAATATACCACCTAGTTTATCTTGAAGCTTAGAGACATTTATATATTAGCGTTATTGAGTATTCCACAAATCAATCTATAAGTAAAGGGATTTGAGTTAATCCTTTAAAAAAATTATTCGAAATTGTGGTTCTCTTTATGAAACACCCTGCATAAAAAATGTATACTATGCGATATTTTCTCCTCAAAATACCTAATCGAGGGTTACTAAAAACTTGGAACAACTGACAACTGTCATTTATGAGTGAATACGGATATTTTTAGTTATACGTATTCACCATTTCAATACTGAGACAAGTAGTAAACGTGTATATTATTTAACAGATATTAAATCCAAATCATGGATTGACAACTCCATATTTAGGAAACTAGTCATAGGGTTGAGTTTTGCCCATGGTCACTTTTGGTTATTAGGTCGATTACAATAATATACCAAAGTTTCTGGAAAGGAAAACGCATGAAAACATGGAAAATTGGCTCTTGGTCAAATTGGCTGGAATTGTATCATGTGGTAGTAGCATGAATCGTTAGGAAAATGTGTGAGTTTCAACGATTTTGTATACGTCTTCTCGGAGATATAAGCGATCAAAGTTCGGTAAAAACGTCGTAGTTGGGTGGGATTGATATAAAAAACCGTTTTGCTGGTCGAAATAAGACAAATTGTATTATCGAAACTCGTTAACTAGTCCAATTATATTTTATTGACGATAGTCAGAAAGATCTTTTTTTGGAATTTTTATTCAAGCACTATTCTAGAACAAATGAGTCATATTTTGGTGAGACATGATAGTTTCAGACTATTCTAGTAGATTGAAACGTATTTTGTTGTCTTCTTCCCCGTTTGAAATGTGAATTTTTAATATGTTGGAAAATACCCCTCTAATAAAGACAATAATTGACACATCGTTTTTGACTACGGAAAACTAATTTATTGGTACTGTTGCTTGGAACTTTCATTTCGATACAAGGTGCGTAAAATTTTCTTTGTCATTCATAAGGTTCTTATTGAATATCTCAAAAAGTGATCGGTCCGGTCATAATTTTACTCATATCATTTTGGAAATGTCGACTATTATCTATGGAATAATAATGGAATAATTGTTTTCATTGTAGAGATATTTTCCAAAATTAAAAAATGTCATATTTCAAACAGAGAGAGTTTTTAAGAATCAAAATACGTTTCAATCGACTAAAACGGACTTGAACTATGATGTCTTACCAAAATATGACTTGTTTGTTCTGGAATAGTGCTAGAAAAATAATTCCAAAAACGATATTTTTGACTATGCTCCTTATAGACCCCAATGTATTAGCATTAATGTAAATATATATATAAAACGTTTGTTAGTACGTAAATACACAGTTTTCTCAATCACCACCAACCCCAATCTACTTCCCCGTTGGGGTAGTATATACCCCTTGGTGTCTAGGTGGTAATAAGGGAGTTTGGTCGCAGTGGGTGGTTGTGGGTGATTGTGGGCGGCATAAATGTTAAAACATATTTCTGTCTTTTTCTAACGCACAAGGACTTCTGAAAAGATCTCAAAATGTCTTGGATGTTCTACAAAGTTCTAGAAATATCTGGAACGATCAAGAAAATTCTGGAATGAGGGCAAACTATTATAATCGATATAGAATGTTTGACGGAAGTTCCAAAATGGGTGCAAATGTTCAAGAAAGTTCCAGAATGATCTAGAATATTCTAAAATGAGTGCAATATAAATCTATATATCTAAACCTAAATCTAAATCTAAATATCTGAATATACATATAAAATGCTTTGTTAGTACGTAAATACACAGTTTTCTCAATCACCACCAACCCCAATCAACTTCCCTTTGTGGTGGTAAATACCCCTTGGTCTCCAGGTCGTAATAAGGGAGTTTGGTCGCGGTGGGTGGTTGTGGGTGGCGAAAATGTTAAAACATATATTTCTGTCCTTTTCTAACGCACAAAGACATCTGAAAAGATCTCAACATTTCTTAAGTTCTAGAAAGTTCTAGAAATATCTGGAACAATCCAAAAAATTCTATAATGAGTGAAAACAATTATAATCGATATAGAATGTTTCAAAACTGTTATTATCGAGTTAAAATATTCGAGAACGTTCTAGAAATAGGACATGTTAACGAGTGTTGATAAATACATTTTCATACTGAATTCGTCTTATTTTGACCAACAAAACAGTTTTTTGCTATAATCCCACCCAAGCACGACGTTTTAACGAAATTTGATCGCTTATATCTCAGGAACGACATACCTATACAAAATCATTTTAGCTAAAACATTTTAGGACCAATGCTACAAGATAATAAATACAAAGTCAGCCAATTTGACCAAAAGCCCCATATTGTTTTGTGCGGGATCCTTTGACCTATCGCCACTTTACATAAGAAAACTGCGGGGTCATTTGATCGAATTTTCTGACTGATTATTGTATCAATTCAACTCCATGGCTCACTTCCTCTACAGACGCTAATGTCTCTGATGTAGTTCAAGCGCTGTCTCTAACCTATCACATGAATAAACTATTGTCAAAAACCTTAGATGAAAACCTATCAACTTGTGGAACAAGACAATTATGTCCCTGACAAAGAATCCTGCACATTTTCTATGTGAAATAGCTTTCGGCAAATGCTTCTGAAATTTTGATATGTTGTAGATTCTGGCATACTCAGTATACAGGGTGGGATATACGCACGGTTGCTGTATGTCACACAATTTTTTTTGGGGGAATCTTTCCATTTCATCTGATGTATATTGATTGGGGCTACAAATGGTAATCAATTTGGAGTCTACAGAGTGGTTCAAAAAAGTGATACATCAGAGTTGTGTTTTTCGAATACAACACTCTGTATTTCGATATACTTTTGAAAGGTTCAGAAAAAATACAGTATTTCGTTTCTAACCATTCTCGACCTATTGATTTTCCATGAAAATTCTTGGTTTAATGGAAAACTGAAAACATCGAAATCTAAAGATATGATCCCTTAGGAATTCGACCGAGCGTAAAGAAGGTTTTGGGCTATTTATTTCGATACTACCTGTTTTTCAAAAATATACAAAATGATCTAAAATCATTGTTGCTTTTCAAATGAAGATAACTTTGTCATTTCAAATAGAACCCCTCGTATTTTCTTGATGTGAGGAACAGAGAATTCAATTACCTTTTATCATTTCATATTGGGGTTCCCTAAACCTAACCTGAATAGTTTCTCAGATATTGTTTTTTTCAAATAGTAGTTTTTATTTCAATGCATTCTTTGAATCAAGAAAGCTTTGGCAGGACATTTAGTCAACTTGTTGAAATAATTCTTATTGACAGTGATTGTATTTCACGATATTCAAAACATGGTAGTGTGATGCTGTGGTGGGGTGGTGCGATAAGTTTTCAAGTAAGTCGCCTCGAAGCGTCACGGCAAATAATAATAATAGCCGTCCTCTACCCACACAGGCTATGCCTTTGGGAACACTCAAGGAGTGTTTATGAGGGAGTATTATTATAATTATGAGCATGTGTGATTCAACCTATACCCGCATACAACTTAGTTTGAGAGGTGTCATTCTCCCGCACGCTAAAGTTATTTCGAGTGAGTCTTTCCTGAATTGATGCGGATATAGTATATTATATTACGAGTGCGAGAAGTGATATATTTGACGCGGGTGAAAAATATAGTAGCACCAGGCGCATGCCAAGAACGATAATCCCAAGAGTACTAAAAATCTCCTTCGCGCCATTCGACATATATCGAATGGCGCCAGCCCGAATAATATGCTTTCTTTCTTGAGAAATATTTCTATTTGAATATAGACACTTTTTTTTCCTCCATGAAGAATGTAAGAATGTACCAGTCAAGCCCTGTCTCCGGAGCTCCGATACAACCGGAGGGCGCCAGGTGATTGATTACTGGGTCCGAGAGTCATGTGTCCTGAGGAGGCGGAGTGAACCAAGAATTACGGCCTTCTGCATCTTTCCAGCTGAGTTTTCTGCCGCATCATAGCAAGCCGGTATGATTTTCAAGTTTGAGAGCAGTGTGTCCATCATTCCACCAAGGACCCCTATTATCAGAACCACCATCTTGATAGAATGGTTTGATTAAAGCCTGCGGAGTTCAAAGAGTAGATCTCGATATATAGTCCGTTTTCCTTTTCTTTTCGGACGATGTTCGTTACGTCAGGAGCTGAAAACTCTATGACGAAAATCGTCCTACTTTGATGGTCAAAGAGAACTACATCAGGTTTATTGGCCTGTATTTGCCTGAGGATGGGGAATGGGTAGGGAAAAGCGAACGTCAGGTTTCTGGATAAGCTGAGGTCTTCAATGTTCTTGAAGAAGACCCCATGCATTGGCCTCTCACACTCCGTAGCTTTGAAGTGGGCTTTTTGCTGAACGGGTTCCAACTCGGTGACAGAGTTTAGGTTCGTCCGTTCAGTGTAGAATACGAGACCGAGTTTATCGGCTGCACGGGTTGCTGCTTCGAAAAAAAAAGCTCCAATCCCTGCATTTTCATGACTATATACCAAGCAGAGTAGGGGATCTGAACTTCTGATAACTTTACGGGCTCCACCTAGTAACATTCTGTTATGTAGACACTCCAAACTCAAAAGTCCATGGCCTTTCCGTAGTCTGGGGAAGTATAACCCTGGAACAGATGATTAAGGATGCAAGCTCTTATGGAGATGCATCATTTTGCGAGTTTTTATGTCGAGTTGTCGCAGCTTCTCCTTAGTTCATTTCATTACTCCAAAGGAGTAAAGTTGGATCGGAATGGATTGGTAGGGAAGGACCACAAAATTGGCCAGCGAGATCACCAGATTTGACTTTCCTAGATTTTTTCCTGTGGGAATACTTGGAAAATGAGGTTTACGATACTCCTTCAACCACACTAGAAAATACGAACGAGAGAATAACGGCTGCTTTAGAATAGTGACGTTTCAAATGTTACATGTTAAGCAATCTTTCAAACAGAGAGGGGCTCTATGTATTCAACACCGAACACCCACTTTCAATTAACTACAATTGTGTTTCATATTTTGTTCTTGTTTCATTTCAATAAAAACATTCGTATCGGCTATTTCATGAACTACTGCTACTGCCAGAATATGAATGTAAATGATAACGTAATTTTAGTGAAAAGTAATAATTCCAATCAAGTGAATTGTAACAATTGTCATTAAGAGTATTATGAGCAAATCAAATGAATGTTCTGTCGAAGCTATCTTGATTCAAAGAATGCAATGAAAAAAGTCAATATCTGAATAACTGTTAGGTATAGGAAACTCAAATATGGAATGAAAGATAATTGAATTTTCTATTCCTCAGACCTTTTAGAAATAAAAAAGTTATCTTTTCGAAATTTTTAAAAAGCGGCAGAAATTTATGAACATTCTGTATAATGTTGAGACACGGGTTGTATCGAAATCAATAGCCCAAAAACCTTTTTTTGCATGGGCAGACTTCGTAGGGATGATTTCTTTAGATTTCGATGATATTGTTTCCAATTAAACCCAGTATTTTCATAAAAAAAATCAATAACTTGAGAACGGTTAGAGTTGGACCTTAATAGACTGGGGTTCATTAGAAGCAATATTTGAACATCCTTTTTTTCTTATGATAAATACTCTAGAAGTCTGAATTTTTTCGGACAATAACTAAGGTGAAAAAACACCCTCATTTCCAGTACTCCCACGCATTTTGGCAAACAAGACAACGTCGTTCCATGATTCCATTTTTTTTCTAGAAAGTTTCATAATTGATAAGTGACTTTTCACGTTGTGTTCCAAGCATAATGTTTATCGTAGGAGATATCGTCTATGAATGAAGCATGAATCATTTCCACTTCATACAGAGAAACAAAAGTGATCTTTAGTGCTTGTGAACTTTCCTACACCAATTATTGGAAATACCCACGAAACATGTATGTACGTACGTGGTCTCATATCGAGCTATTCGTAGAATGCATTTTGCAAGGTTGTTCTTGTAGAAGCGTTGCCGGGGTTCCGACGGATGTAAATCTGCGGTGGTCGTAGGAGGATGTATTATGTTGTATTTCTGCAGATGAACATTTATTTGTGCAGGTTTGTTTGCAGAAGAGTTCGATTTTCCATGAATTGTTGAATGCACTCTCTGTCAAGTAATGCCATTGTATCTGGTTCAACTCTGCCCTCTGATGGTTAAGGAAGAGATGTGGAATATACCCACATATTATTACTTTTATTCATATTACGAATGAGATTATACACCAAGAATTACTACTTCTAATGCCTGGTACGACAATAAATTGTTCACCTGTATATCTCTAGCTATTCTTATCCATTCTTTGCAAGTCATGTTACTGGAATCCAACAAGGGGGTGTATTCTACAATGCGATATACAATAGCGTCGAGTCCATAGGACCTGAAACAAACAAAATATCTCAATCATATTGATTTCAATAGCTCTTCTATGGATTTTGTTTCGATTTTTCTCAACTCATTTAATCAATTAACGCTTATACAGTGTGGAAATCATTTATGGAATAACAAAGTTTTTGGTAATATTCTAGGTATAGATTCATAAAAAAAGGTTTGACAGGCCCCTTTTCTATCTGCTTGTGATAGAGTGAAATTCATTACTCGACAAGTTCTGAATAATATATCCAGGAACTATTTCAAGATGTGGTAAAATTTGGCGTAATGTACAACTGTAGCCACCAAGCACGCCAGACCTCACTCCAGTTGATTATTTTCTTGGGTGGTATGAATTAATTTTCGATGAAATCGAAACGTATATAATTTCTGAGTTTCCAACCTGCATTTCTAGTGTATGTGGCTATTGTGTTCAGAAACCTTGACATAATTTCTGTAAGTGGTAGTTTTGGTGAAGAGAAGAAAATTCAGCGCAACAATAATTCGCAGTAGTAGCTCCCAAGATAAAGTATAAGAATCAGGAATTCACCACGGTTTTCCCTGTGTATTGAAAAAGATTCACTCTGTCACGTAGGTACACTTGTAAAATCAGTAAATATTATCATTTCATTTCACGTGCATGCTCATCAGTAGTGCTTCAAACCAGGACTAAGTACTTAAATTTTGGAAAAAATTATGGTTTCCAAAGTTTAGTTAACCGAAAGATGAATTTGACATTTGGACAATCACTCTCTTTACGTGAATTTTTTACAATCTGAAAACATCTGATTACTTATAAATGCGATTCAATTATACACTCGCCAATGTTTTTGTCCATTTTGAGCATAAATAGTTAATTTGAAACGTTTGTTGCAAGTTTCTGATTGGAAAATATTGCAGTGTTCACATTTAACTATTGCTATTAATATAATTTTCTCATTTTCCTCCTTACAGAAGGAAGCATTAAAAAAAACAGTGTCACAAAGGCATATAACATTAGCAGAAGCTAACAAACATCACTTACAGTTTTTTGCGAACTATCAATATTTTGGGAGCTATTATAATAAAGTTATAAGAAATATTGATGAAAATTTCGAATCCGGAGACGCTGTTACAAAAGATCGTGCAACAATTATCAAAGTTGGAACGTCAACGTTCTTTGAAAAAGAGCTGAACTGACTTTTCTTCACATAGGCAAATTTCAGATAGATTGAGAATTTCAAAATTTCAGGGAAATTACGAGAAATGCCAACATTTTTCGATTCAATTTGAAGTTTAATTCATTACAAGGCTGACATGTCCAATATGGAAAAGTTCCAGCATTTGCTCACGTTTATCGAAGGAGAAGCCAGAAATTTTATGAAATAGATTATTGTATTAACAGACAATTACGATCAAGCTATCTAAACGCTAACAGATCATTATTCCAATCTTTGTCATAGTGCAAATACCATAACTTTTTTTTCGGTACTGCAAGGGTAGATATTCAAAATTGTTGTTGTAATTTTCAACCGATTCATGCAGCAAACATTATTGCAGAAAAAAAATACTTCGAAATCTTGTACCTTATGAATTATTTTTTTTTTATTTCAGTTTTTGTACGGAACCATATTTCTACAGCCGTTTCAAATTATTTGTTTTTCAATATTTTTTTTAAGCCAATGTACTTTTTCAGATCTGTTCCAACTCGCCTCCTTTTGATGTTCAGGTGAGAACCAAGGATCATATTTCATTATCAGTTCATCTAAATTTCAATGAAAGTCGTCCTGTTAGCATATTTATTCTGTTTATTCAAATCCTAAAAAAGGTAGAATTTCAAGCAGTCCAGGACAACCTGAACTTTAATAAATTTTTTCTGTTAGAAAAAGTTGATAATTCGATTCCACTCACTATTCCAACTTTCCTCATTGCAAATGTTTTGAAAGATTTTTATTTAAACTACTGTTTACAAAAACTACCGCAATTAGAAAATATTCCTCCCAATTGATAAAATGAAAATTTTAAGATAAATGCATTCAAGTGTGAAAGGGCAAATTATCAATTTGCCCCGATAAGTTACTACAGCGATTTATTTCTGAACGAAACTGAATTGCTTCATGAAAACACCACGAGTCCGCAGGACGAGTGGTGTTTTCACAATTCAGTTGAGTTCATAAATAAAAAACAGGCTTATGAGATAAATTCAATCACGAGTTGAATTTTATTAGACTATTTCACGAATAAAGTTTCTTCATCAAAGTTTCGTCAATATTACAATGTTTCGTTTCATAACTTCATTTGAATTTGCACCGAAGCGACTCATTTTGACACAATCAGGTACAATTAATATTGATAGAACTGCCAAATTTTGTGTTGCCATGGTTACGTCGTTGAAAATACCGAAGCTGATTCTCCAATCAAAATTGAAAGACAGCTAGTGTTATCGCGATAACACGAGTTGTCTATGGTTTGAGATTGGTCAGATTATGTGAGAATTTTAAGACGAGTGAAATAGTCATTTTAACTGACTCTTATTGTAAATAACAGTCTATGACCCTAGTAACCAAATCAACAATTTACTTTTATTATAATGTCCGCATTATTTCACAATGGAATCGATGGTTTTTATTGAAAATTATATTTCAAAGGATATTGTTGAGTCCACTGAGGAAGTGAAACTTGATCTTCCACCATTGAAATAGAGAAAGTTTTATGAAAAAATTTATTAGGAATATTTAGTGTGGTATACAGGAAAGGGATTAACATTTTGTTAAATTAATTAAAATACTTTGTTAGCATATTCTAATGAAAACGTAAGATATATTATCTATCTTCACTTTGGAGCTATTACCCGAATAACATTATACTGTCTAATTCTGTTGTTGGTGAATAATAGATATTCTAACCGAGAGAATATTTATCTCAACTTCCTAACGGTGAAAGAGGCTGATATATCTCTTGTGATTTCAATTCATTTGTAGAAACTGAAGTAATCAATACTAACAAATAGATGATATCCACTGGGAACAGGCAGGAGTTCGTTTTTGCTGTAAACGTAATACCCATCTATCTATTTTGGAGCACGGCCTAAATTTAGGATTGAATATCATTTCGAGAGGTTTGTGATCGGTTACTAATTCGAAAGATTCTTCAGGTGTTTATAGTGGCATCAATCGCTAAGATTTTTTTTCTATATAAATAAAATTTGAAATGTTTTACAGTCCATACTAATACGTGTGCATCCTTATCCGTTTGACAGTACCTCTTTCAACATTCGGACAGACTTTCATTTCCGAATGCTATAATTCGCAGTTCCTCATAATTTAAAATTAATAACGCCCCTGAGCCGACAAGGCTGGCGTCTGCCATGATCTGTGTTTTCTCATCTAGGTTATGGTATAGAGTCTTCATATTGACCAAACATATTTTTAATTTGTTGAAGGCATTCTTCTGTTCCACTGTCCAATTTTATTTTATATTTGTCTGTTTCGTTAGTTCAGACCTTAAGAATATTCTTAATGGTTCAGTTGAACTTGCCAAATCAGGAATCTATTTTTCCACATAATTGATCATACCAAAGACACTCTGGATTGATAGTTTTCCTATTATGTAAGATGGCAGGTAATGACATCACACGTATCAAAAGGTAAGGGCTACGTCTTCCCTTTAGCTCGCACAAGTCTCTGACTTCAGAGGGTTGCACGGTTGACAGATATAACAATTTTTTTTAAGCAACAACAATCTCAAAATTGCTTTAGTTGCTCTTCTGATATCTATACAAACTCTCGAGTCTCCGATTTTCTTTGGAGTGGGTAACATTGGTGAAATTCATTTCAATGGTTCATTAACCGGTTCTGTTATATCGGATTGTATCAGGTCCTGCACCTTAGCCTCGATTTTAGCTTCCAACGGCTTTGGCATTCTGCGATATGGTTGAGAAACTGGTGTGAATGAAGTGTATATTGAAATATCGATTATTATATCCTTAAATTTCAGAATTTCAGTTTCTCATAATCAGACCTATTTTCAGAATACCTGAATAGCTATATTATCACCTTTTATATTTTTTGTTAATTCTGACTGCTTCTCTTCTCACCTCTGGTCTGTCCACCGTTGCGTAAGGATTGACGATTTCATGATGAATAAACATTAGTCATACATATTGCAAACATCAGCCTTGATATAGATTTCAGTTTCCTGAACTAATTGCATTTCTTAAGCGATAATTCGACGGTTACAACCCAATAACTGATTTTGATCCTATCCAGCCCCAGATAACAACAATTTATTTTTAAACTAGCTTTAATTTTTGGAGTATGTGAAGCCTAGGCGTGAAGAACTTAGAAATATAAAGATCGACAACATTCATGATTTAGTGGAATCATTATTAAGTATATTCTCAATGTAGAGAAATATATAAAAATAGGTTAAAGGAACAAGTCTGTAATTAGGAAAACAAAGACCGTATACTTCTTCGATAACATTAAAAACGCTCAAAATAAAACGAAAGAAACATGGAAAATAATCGACAGTGAGTTAGGGAAAAAGAAATCGTCTTGTAACGGAGATGCTATCTTCCTTAAACACAACTCAAATATTGTTGAAAATGCACAGGAGGTAGCAGAATTGTTTGCAGATAACTTTTCGAAGGCTGCTGAATCGACATTGGCCGAACACTTCGGTCAAAATTTAACTCTTTCCTGTACCACCTGTATCGTCGATGGCTTTCACCCGTTCCAAGATGAACCCATTACAGAAGGCGAAATCATCGAATCACTTAATATGATGAAAAATAAAAAGTCATCTGGGATAGATGAATTCTCTATAATCACAATCAAGGTTATAATAGATTTGATAATATATTCACTCACTTACCTACTGAACCAGTCCTACCAGCGAGGACATTTTCCCTCTGAGTTCAAAAAGGCACTTGTTATACCTTTGCTCAAAAAAGGAGATAGTAGAGAGTTGGATAATTATAGACAAATATCCCTGCTCTGCTCACTCTAGAAGTTGTTCGAGAAAGTAGTAACCACTAAAATGATGAATTATTTGGAAATAAAAAACCCACTGTGTAGTAACCAGCATGGTTTCAGGAAAACCATTCTGTTGAAATAGCATCATACCAGTTTCTCAATTCTGTTTACTCTGAAATAGATTCCAATAACTGTCTAATGAGTCTGTTTTTCGATTTGTCAAAGGCATTTGACACGGTATCTTCCGAGTTTCTCAGTAATAAGTTGAAAATGCTTGCTTTTCCAAATAATATATTGCATTGGTTGGAATCATACAAGGGTAAACATAGCATGACTGTGAGAAATAACATTTTCATGTCGTGTTAGCGTGATGTCAATTTAGGAGTTCCACTCGGGTCAGTCCTGGGACCCTTACTTTTTGTATAATTTGTCAACGACTTGCCCGAATATGTTACTGATTGCCACATAACTATGTTTGCTGATGACAAAACGATTTCAGTTGCTAGTGCTGAACCAGACGATTTATTAGCAAATGTGGGCAGAATCATTGACGCATTCACATCATGGTGTGATAGGAATCAACTGATTTTAAATACAAAAAAGTCTGTATCGATGAAATTCTACAATAGAAAAGGTAATATTCCTCATTGCATTGGGATCTTTATATCAGTCATATATGCAAAAAACTAAATTCAGCCTTCTTTGCAATTAAGCAGATGAAAACTTGTGTAGCCGTATGTTGAGCATTTATTTTGCAATGGCATACTCACAAATTTCTCTCAACATTATGTCATGGGGTTGTGGAAGAGAGTTTAACAGAGTATTCGTGACTACGTCACTGTTTTACGGAAATTGAACACTATAACATCGAATGATCACACTGATGAACCTATATCAGTGTACCCAGTTTAAATTTATTTTCTCCAGAAGTTTTGAAATAAAAATCCAATTTTTTTTCGGAATTTCGAGACCCTGTATGTTCAGGATTTACATTGATACAATCTTTTAACCTTGAAATAGGGCAAGGAATCTGTGTAAAAAGTTTGTTGGTCTTATTCTGACTCATCCTGTACTTGTTTTAATGACATGCATAATGTCTGCCAGTTGTGCTACATGTCAATGATGATAGGTTAGCCTTTCGGATAGTCCTTTCCACATATTGGTAGCAATTCAGCTTTTTGTCCAGGATTACTCCCATATATTTCGCTTCACTCGCTAAAGGAATTGTTACACCATTGATTGAAAGGGTAGTTTTATGATTATTATGTGGGGATAATGGACATTTTTTTCATCTCACACGATTTTAAGATGACATTCAGCATATCCTGAAGAATGTTGAAATTCGTCTCTTTGGATTTGTTATTTTCTACGACTAGGAACCATATCAGTAGATGAACAATGCCGGAACTGTGACCGATGAGTGTCACAGAACCGGCATTGCTCCACACGGTGAATCTCTCGATGGCCGCGTCCATCGAGTTCTTGCCGTTTGTGGAGGGTTGGTGCTGAAGAAGATGACGTGTTCGCCGAAGAGTTTCGGGGTGGGGGGGTTCAAAACGTTTCACCCTAAGTGGCGCGCGTCTTTTCTGCAAAAAAACATGGTGGCGATGCAGCGGAAGGCAAAAAACATGGCGGCGATGCAGCGGAAGGCAAAAAAACATGACGGCGATGGAGCGGAAGGCAAAAAACATGGCAGCGATGGAGCGGAACGCAAAAAACATGGCGGCGATGGAGCGGAAGGCAAAAAAACATGGCGGCGATGGAGCGGAAGGCAAAAAACATGGCGGCGATGGATCGGAATGCAAAAAAACATGGCGGCGATGGAGCGGAAGGCAAAAAAACATGGCGGCGATGGAGCGGAAGGCAAAAAACATGGCGGCGATGGATCGGAATGCAAAAAAACATGGCGGCGATGGAGCGGAAGTTATGAAAAAACTTTCCCTCACGTGATTCGCTGAGAGCAATTGGCTGGAAAAGAAAAAAACATGGCCGCCGCCGTCACCTTTATTGACAAAACGAAAAAATTGAATATGAAAAAATGTCTACTGTCTTAGAACACACAACAGAAAATTATTATGGACGACTTATTATTAATTCACTCGCTCTCGAATGAAATTACAAAAGAAAAAAAATACGTCTCCGCGCGCTGTAGTCATAAACAGCGATAAGCCACTTCTGGTGTTTACTCTCTCTCCAATGAAATTCTAAGAAATACGATTTGGCCTTGGACTTGTTTACTGTCTGCTCTCTCAAGTTGAACGAAATTCTCAGTAAACACGACGATGATCCATTTTTGACCTTGAATTTGTTTTTCAGATTTATCTCACACATCCGGTATCTGTTTACGCTGTTCGAGCTAAATTGACCTTGGAGTTGTTTACTTTTATTGCGCAATTTGTGTTTTCCCCAGATCGACCGTGCATACATTTGCAGCGTGGGTTACGCGAACTCGGCGTGGAGGTGGACGGCGTGGGTCACGTGACACAGAGAGTTAATACGTACGTTCACAGCGAGCCTGCGTCATTTCATTATCTGCGTTCGAAGCAACAACAAGTGCCTCTCTGCCGCTCATCTGTCTTTCGCTTTTTTTCTATACAAGTGCATCGTTTTTATTGTGAGTGCCATTTAATTCGTGATTTGCAAAGGTCAGTAGTAGTACTTATTTTTTTTTATTTTTCGCGATTGTTTCAAGTGTGCCTATTTCTTTCGATTCGATTTTGTTGTGTTTCTTTTTCAAAAAAATTTAGAAAAGTTCATTTGCCATATTTGTTTTTCGTATCATACAGAGTGTCTCTCTCACAAAACGTCATATTTTTTTTGTTGTTCATACAGTGTGTGTGGATTGAATTTTTTATCATAATTCCTTCTCATACAGGGTGTCTCTCACAAAGTTCCATTTGCTATATACAGTGTGATTGGAATATTTTATTTTTATCATATTTATTTCTCATAGACGGGGTGAATCATAAACATCATTTTTCATTTTGAGTGAGTGAGTGAGAGTTATAATACAGCGTTTATGAATTTTTTTTCATTTTTCAAATGATTTCGCAGATGTCTCATCTTCTCGGCGAAATTAACAAGATTTCGTTGACTTTCAGGAAGAACCTGCGGAAGTTGTCTGAGCTACCGAAGGACGAACCCCATCTGATCCTCGGCGCTGAAGCGAAAACAACCAAATTTGGAGAGTCCATCCTAGTGGAGTTGGAGGAGTGTGAAGTATTCCTGCCAAATCGAGTGACTGGTGCATTCAAACCCATCCTCGACAAATTAACGGAGTCCCAGCATATGCTCATCTACAAGGGCGAGCAGAAAATTGCCAATCAAAATCATCCGCAGCAGCTGTTTGAGATCGCTGAAGCCTGAAGACGCTGACGCCGCCGCTGTTGGAAACAAAGAGTGAGTTTCTTGTATTTTCATTTGACATTTTCTCGAAATTTTGTGTGTCTGTTGAATAATCATCATCATCATCATCATCATCATCATGTCATCTGACGCTGTTGTTGCACACAGTATGGAGATGGTAGCCAAGTTGCGTAAGGTCAAAAAAATCCTCAAAAAGGGTTGTACTGATGAAGAACGCAAATATTGGCTGGCCCATTGCAAGTACACCGCCCGCCTGATCAATAGTGCGATCGCGGCAGTGGATTGCATAGGCTCTCAAAGAAAATTACAAACTTTATGCGGACACTTGAAAATTATACGAAATTCAATCAAAAAGTCAGGTCAACAACAGCCAGGCGTCGACGTGGTGGTGGGAGAGGGAGTCAAATCAAAATTAACATCTCGAGTAAAGTGGGAGGACTTGAAATCGGCATTTTCTTTGCGTTTACCCACTGGTATAATTATAAATTTGAAACATAAAGCTATTGGGCAATTTTATGGTGATGCATTCATTCTATTCAAAAGCAGAATTCAAAATTTATTGAAAAAACATCCAATCATCAAAGTCAATGCGACATTTTGTGGTAAATTCGTGAAAACTTCCTTGAATCAAGAACAAATAATAAGCGAATATAAATATTTCAACACTAAAAACGTTGTTATCGATAGAGGTACACCTTTGAAAAAGTGGTTCCTAGAAAATGTCATCGATTAAATTGAAAACAAACTGTCGGAATTTGCGGACAACGAAAGTGGCTGGAGATTTCAGAAAATTGTTAGTTTGGAAATCAATACGAATAAATCGAACGTGGGAAACGGTTCGTCTTTCATCAAGTTGCCTAAATCTATTGCGAATAAAAAAGCTTGCATTAATTTGAAAAATAAAGATGATGCGTGTTTCGCTTGGGCCGTCGTTTCGGCCTTGTACCCTGTTGAATCGGGTAAAAATCCAGATAGAATTTCATCATACCCTCACTATTCAAATGTACTGAACTTGGATGGAATCGACTTTCCTATGAAATTAAAACAAATTACCGAATTTGAGCGATTGAACAACATATCTGTGAATGTGTACACCTTGGAATTGATTCAGCCGCAGGCAAACAAGGAGGAATTTTTCGTTACTGTTCCGAGCCGACTCACGAAACAAAAATTAGACAAACATGTCAATCTTCTCCTTATTCAAAATGAATATCACCCGAAATTAAATGATTACGAGGCACCACCACTGGAAATTGCCGACGCCGATGATGCCGTCGGCGATGACATAATATTCCATTATGTTTGGATAAAGGATTTATCTCGCCTACTCAGTCACCAACTCAGTAAAAATGAACATAAAACATTCATTTGCGACAGGTGTTTAAATAATTTTACGAATGAGGAGAAACTCGACAGTCATACTGTTGATTGTCAAGAATTAAACGAGAGCAAAATTTCATTTCCTTCGTATGATCACGTAGAATTTCGGGATTTTGTACATAAAGAAATAGTGTCCTTTGTAATTATCGCGGATTTTGAGTCGATTTTGGAACAGTTTGATGACGATTAATGCACCTCACTTACGACAAAGTACCAAAACCACATTCCTTTCAGAGCTGGATTTTATTTCAAGTGTGCATATGACGATACTTTGTCATTTTATGATAGTCATCGGGGCCTCGACTCGATGGATTGGTTTGCGGAGAGAATGGGGGCCATAGCCAAATTTGTGGAAGCCAAAACTTTGGATATTGTCCCCATGATCGTCTCACTTCCAGATAGAGCGACAGCGCCATGTTGCCACATCTGCGAAAAACCTTGTTAAACTGACGACAAAATTGTAATAGATCATAATCACTACACGGGAGCGTTCCGTGGATATGCGCATCCGCATTGCAATTTGAACTGCAAAAAGTTGTTCGTTGTGCCAATCATTTTTCACAATTTATCCGGATACGACAGTCATTTTATTATTCGAGATATAGCAAAAAGGGGTCGAGTCAGCCTGTTGCCTGTCAACAAAGAAAAATACATTTCTTTCACCCAGTACGACAACAACACTGACATTAAATTTCGATTCATTGACTCTTTTCGCTTCATGGGCATGAGCTTGGAGCATTTGGTGCAAACACTGACCATCCATGACTTGAAGATTTCAAGGCGCGAATTTGCCCATTTCGATGCCGACCGGTACGAGTTACTCACTCGAAAAGGGGTATTCCCATACGATTACATCGATTCGATGGAGAAATTGGAATGCCCAAGTTTGCCGGCGCGCGATCAGTTCTACAATAAGTTGAACGATTGTGGCATCACCGATGCCGAATACGAGCATGCGCAGAACGTGTGGCGGTCGTTCAACTTGACAACACTGGGCGAGTACTCTGACCTATACATGAAAACCGACATATTGCTCTTGGTGGATATTTTCGAAAATTTTCGAAATATCTGTCACGAGACAGGCTGGATCCTGCGTGGTATTACATCCTCCCGGGATATACGTGGTCCTGTATGTTGAAGTACACCCAGTGCAAATTGCAGATACCGAAAGACGTCGACATGCTTCTCTTTGTCGAGCGAGGAATTCGTGGCGGCATCAGTCAGTGCTGCAACAGATTCTCCTCGGCCAATAACAGGCACATGGGTGAAAGGTATGACGCCTCCAAACCGTCGACCTATTTGATATATCTCGACGTGAATAATCTGTACGGTTGGGCTATGATGGAATATCTTCCATACGATGGCTTTTAATGGCTCGGAAATGCAGCCGATTTCGATGTGTCCGAAGTGTCGGACACCTCGCCCATCGGCTACTAGAGAATGTAGTTGATTTGGAGTACCCCGAACATCTGCATGACAAACACAAAGATTTACCCTTGTGTGCCGAGCACCGTACATCGCCAGGCTCGAAATTACCAAAATTGATGACCACGCTGTAAAACAAGGAAAAATATGTTGTGCACTACAGGGTGTTGAAACAAGCACTCAAACAGGGCCTTGTACTCAGGAAAATCGACAAGGTGTTGCAATTCAATCAGTCGGCGTGGCTGCGTCCCTACATTGAATTAAATACGAAATTACGCTCTCAAGCAAAAACTACTTTTGGCAAAAATAACTACAAACTAGCCAATAACGCAGTGTTTGGAAAAACCATAAAACATACGGAAGCACCGTGTGGTGAAAATGGTTTCCAAGTGAGAGGGACGATTTGGTGCAAAAAATCTGATTGCAAGTCCAAATTTCAGGAGTCAAACCATTTTCGACGAGAGCCTCGTCGCTATCGAGATGGCAAAGACGGATTTGTTATTCAATAAGCCCTTGTACATAGGAATGTTGATTCTCGATATTTCCAAGGTATGCGTGTACGATTTCTATTACGGCTTCATGATGGAAAAGTACACGCACGATCAGTGCAAATTGATGTATACGTATACTGATTCGCTCATTTATGAAATTAAGTGCGATGATATTTATCGGGATTTGATTAGCAGTCATATTGAAAAATTCGATACGAGCGACTACCCAAGCGACAACCCATTTGACATTCCCCTCAAAAATAAAAAAGTACCCGGCTTGATGAAGGACGAAGCCAATGGTCGTATCATGACAGATTTCGTGGGGCTTCGATCAAAGTTGTACACCTATAAGATACAAGGTGGAAAAACCGTAAAAAAATCCAAAGTGGTCAAATACAGCGTTGTCGAAAATCACATCACTTTTGAAGATTATGTGGAATGTCTGAAACACAATGTGGAAAAAATAACTTCGCAACGCTGTATTCAATCCTTTTCACATAAAGTTTTTAGTGTAGAGCGAACAAGGATCGCTCTCAACCCCCACGACGACAAGCGCTGTTTGATTGTCGGTTCTCATGACACTCTGCCGTGGGGCCATTACAGTCAGTTAGATATCTAATAGAATTTAAATGTTTTTTCAGAAAGCACATACCCACACACGCACACACACACACCACCACCATGGTAGACACTTGAAAATTTTATGCTATCTGCAAGTAGTCAGATGTACATCATCAATAGTTGAATTCATCGAGGCCTCACCTCTACCATGGACGCTCACTGATCGAATTTTGAAAATGTTTGCCGATGAAGAATGGGTACAAATCTATAAGCAGGCTCAGAGCGTCAAACGAAATTTCAATGATTTGAGTCACTTAGAGTACACGAGAGAAATCAGCTTTGAAGATAGGTGTGAAGCTCTCAAAAATAAAGACTGAGAAGGTCATTTGCACGAAGACCAATACTGTGTGTGGGCGAATGCATATCGTATTCCAAAATATAATTTACGATTTTGCAGCACTTGCTATAAAGCATTCAGAAGGGCTATGCAAAACCATCCGGTTCACAGCATCAGAGACCATAAACATATGGTGTTCGGTGTAAAGCACATGGACAATATACATGTATCAATGTTACAAATTTTGGTGTCACAACAGATTTGATGAAGTACTGTTCACTTTGAAAACGAGCAGCCAATGCTACTGTGACCTACAGCTGCGTGGTGGTGGTGAGCCCTACGGATTAGATCTCACATATAAACGCTTCATAGGCTCAAGAGATAAGGATTTAGAATTCGATGAATGAGATTGCCAAACACACACACAAAATTTCAAGAAAAATGTTAAATGAAAATGCAATAAATTGTGCTCTTGTTTGTTTCTTTCCACACACACACACTACATATATTATTAATCAAATAATAATCGAATATGTTTTATTTTTATGATTGAATAAAATCATTATGTAATCCGTGTCTGGATATTATTATATTTTGTTTCACCCTTCCAATCTCCCATTCAAAATCCCACATATTTTTAAAGATCACTTTTGCATCAAAAAAGGGTAACTTCTTTGCGCAAAAAAGTATCATTTTTTTATACGAAAAGTGTCACTTTTTTATGCAAAAAAGTAACACTATTATTGACATGGTGGAAAAAGCTGAGTGAAAGCTGAGTGATTCACTCAGCCACTCAGCTTTCACTGAAAATGCTTCACTCAGCTTTTACCACCATGTCAATAAAGGTGTCACTTTTTTTCATTCAAAAATACATGTATTCTTATGGGAAAATGTCAATTTTTATGATAAAAAAAATTACCAAAAATCGACATGGTGAAAAAAGCTGAGTGAATGCTGAGTGAAAGCTGAGTGAATGCTGAGTGACTCAAAATTCACTAAAAATGCTTCACTAAAATCCTTCCACCATGTCAATTTTGGGTGTTTTTTTAATCGAAAAAAGTGTAACTTTTTTGCATAAAAAAAGAGCACGTTTTTGCACCAAAATTGGAAGAATGACTCAATGAAAAATGTGCTGCTTTTTTGCATAAAAAATGAGCATGTTTATTGAAGCAAAATATGATGAATAATTCAATAAAAATTGACATGTTTTTTGAAGCAAAAAAATGGGGAAGGGTATTTTCGAGTAGAAAAATTAAACTCAAAAATATTCTGAGATATATATATTTTCATAAACGTATTGATGGGTGATCTACAAACTACGCATGTGTCGCACCTGATGGCGCACTGTGAGCAGCACGCCAAGTGTCTACATGGCATAAACAATACATTTAGTTCATTCACAAGACATACACGACACATTATCTCCGTGTTCTGTGAGTCTATGTTTATGACATCTGTGGTCACTTTGCTGCTCATGTCACCTTTCACTTGTCGTTCTTCTGGAGCAACATCAGCGCCATCTGTCGGTGGTGGTGGTGGCGGTGTCATCCATGTGTCATCTGTCACTCTGCTAATGACATCTGACACTCTTGGTTCTGGAAGGACATCAGCGCCATCTGTCGTCGGTCTGTGTCTGTGCTCAGAGTAATAACTACGAACGAAATCACAATGGGGGCTTCATCGACGATGGTCAGCCATAGGATCGTCATTGGGCAGCCATCTGAACCCTTCTACTTGGTACGAAAGACATGCAATTACATCTTCCGAACCGGTATACGTAAAGCCTGCTTCGGCTAACTTACTTGCAGGAAATGTCAAAGTCCAGCTTCGATACGAGTCGAGTCTTGTTTCGTACTGCTGCATCTCTCTCTCTCTCTCTCTCTCTCGGCATATACACAGACACACTGCACACTGCATACTGAATTAAAACGCCAACTCTGCTCTCAATATATACATTTATTTCGTTTCGTAATCAAACATTACTTTATCCGGCGAATAGCATAGGTATTCACGAAAACATAGATGTTTATCATCTTTTGATGATAAAGTACACAAGTTTATAGCCTCATCAAATGATAAACCATTGTTTTTAGCTAGAGTTTTTTGTTTTTGTTAAAAGCCTAGGCGGTAGCACCCTTTGATCACATCAAAGTCTTTGACAATGACCAAAGATCCGAATTTTTCTTCCCAACAGGTGGCGCACATGCGGCGAAATTCCTCAAAGGTGTAATCCGGAGAGAAGTGCTCTTCGAAGTCGTGCTTCAAATTCATATCGTCTTGCCGGAAAAGCACTATAATGTTGCAATTGTCCCTGATCAGCTATTTGAGTATTTTCGAGTAGGTTTGACACAAGTAGGTTGGGTCAATACCCTTGTGGCGTGCCATGGCATAGAACTCTCTGATTTTATTCTGTTCTTCGCACGCCACATCGTCAAATATGAAAATTGAGTTTTCTTTCGCCTTTGACAGATCGATTACCTCGACGTTGTCCCAGTATGGAAAATAACTTACGCCCTTGACTTGTTTGAGTACATCGTGCAGTAGCTGATATTTAGGTTGGTACAGCGAATTTGAATAAACGTAAACATTCTCGAAGCGGGCTCCGTTCGGGCTGAACAGCAGACTGAGTACAGCGTTGGTCTTGCGACATCCACTGGGGCCACAAAATATCGCTCGGAATGAATTCGGTAGCAGGGAGCCGTGTTTACGTATACCGTCGTCGTCACCGCCAATACCTCCTCCACCTATGGTATCCAAATTGACTATTTCCAGAGCCGGCTCTTGTTGCACCACTTTCATGTTTGAGTTGATTGATTTTTTGCTGAAGTGTCTGTGTGTGTGACCACGCCCACATCTGACATTCGAATGACATTTTGAGTGGAGTACAGTTATGTAAGTAGGTGTGCAACATCATTCGCGTCAGTGTCATGCTGACTGTCGAGCACGAAGGTCGTGGTGTGGTGAACTCTCTGATTAATCATCTGCCATTCGAGCTTCATTTGCCTGGATACCAGTACTGTGGACCGGGTACCAAACTACAGAAGAGATTGGCTTGTGGAGACCCTGGTGTGAACCCTTTGGATTCGGCTTGTAAGACTCACGATATTGCATACTCGCAAAACAAGTCTTTGGAGGAGAGACACAAGGCCGACTGGGCGCTGGAAAATCGAGCTTGGGAACGTGTCAAATCAAAAGACGCCAAATTTGGTGAGAAAGCTGCTGCTTGGCTGGTCACCACAACCATGAAGGCAAAACCTAATTTGGCAATGGGTCTGAAGAAGAACAAGAAGAAGACTGCTGCTGCAAAGTCAAAGTCTTTCCGTCGAGATGTGGTTAAGAAAATTACCAAGACTCTGCGAAAAACACCGAAACCTGATCAGCTGAAAAATTTGAGTGCGAAGGCTCTGCGAAAATCCTCCTTGGTGGCACTGCGTGCTGCCTGTGCACAAGTGAAAAAATTGGATGGCCGCAAAAAAATCAGAGTACCCCGAATATTACTGTTCGAAGCGAAGAGCGATGGTGTGCTGCCTCTGCTTCCGATATTCGCCGCTCTGGGAGCGCTGGGCTCGTTGGCAGGCGGTGCCAGCACCATAGCCAGGACCATCATATCCTTGGCCAATGACAAAAAGAAATTGGAGGAAGACAGGCGTCATAATACCGCAATGGAGAGCATTGGTGGTGGAGGCGGTGACAACAAAAATGTAGGAGGTTCCGGTTTGTTTCTGCGCAAGACCGCTAAAGGTGGCTACGATTTGTTTCTCAAGAAGAAATTTTCAAAAAACACCCGCAGAAGCTGCCCAATAGAGCGTTGTACGATGAGGAATTACTTAAATATGTGAAACGTTTGAAAATATCTCATTTCATTGGTGTTTTCATGCGAGACAACTTACCTCGATCCTCATCATCATCATCGAAATTTCCCAAGTACAGAGAATGCGCAATCATCAATCTGGACTCGAGCAGGAAACGCGGAACGCATTGGGTAGCTCACGTGAAACGCGGACATGTGGTGAAATACTTTGACAGTTTCGGCAATTTGAAGCCGACGGTGAAATTGGTGCGATATCTGGGTAAAAAAGTGAAAATCTTCTACAACAACGATCGCTACCAGACATTCAACCAAGTTAATTGCGATCATTTGTGTTTGAATTTTCTATATGAGAACACACTCTGAGTGTGTGTGTGTGCGCACGCGCGTGAAAATGAATAGAAAAGTGGTGACCTTTAATGACGAGCGCAATGAGGTTCATTATATGGTGACGTGGCGTTTTGCATACAAAACTTCGCGCAAATCATATTGAATGCAAGTGGCCATGGACAGGAGACGTTTCGCTAGACGAATATCGCGAGCCTCACGCGTCTTGAATCCCATACTAGACTCTGAGCACAGAGCGCGCATATGGAATGGTTTAAATAGAAGTATATAACCCCATCCAGTGTCAGTCATGTCTTTGCTGTTGACAGTGACAGGTCAAACGTCGACGCTAACCGCAGACTTTTCTCCGCCGCTATAATTGGACGAAGATAGCACTCATGGCTTGGCATTGATTGGTTTCCATTCATACAACAGCATACCGAACATATCGAGTGGTCGATTCTATTATTCTGTCAAAGGAGCGCCATCTGTTAGCATTATCCAAATACCGACAGGGTGTTACGAAAAAAGCGACATTGCCAAGTTTATACATAAACACATCGAGAGGCCGAAAGAAGCAAAGAAGAAGAAGAAGATAGCCGTAGTGTCTAGTGACGTTGGCGACGACGACGGTACCAACAAAAGCAAGGCTTTGTTTTCTCTCAAACCCAACACCAATACGCTGCAGTGTGAGATATACAGCAAGCTCTATAACATCGATTTTCGTCCCCAGGATTCCATAGGACGATTACTGGGTTTTTCCCCGAGACTGTTGGAGGCTGGAAGCGTTCACTCATCCGACCTACCTGTGAACATTATCAAAGTTCGAACTGTTCACATCGATAGTAACATCACATCGGGTGCCTTCTTCAACAATCGTCCGGCTCACACCATTTACGAGTTTGCCATACGAGAAGACCCCGGCTTTGCCATCGACGAACCGCCCTCGAATTTGATTTACCTGCCTGTGAACAAGACGGAAATACACAACATAACCTTGAATATTCTCGACCAGGACTGTTGCAGTTTGAATTTCCGTAGAGAGACCATCATTATACGACTTGTGCTGCGCAAGCTGTCGTAAAAATGGGGTTGGTATTCGATCAGAATGATGATCATGATGCCTTTGGGCATAAAAGTGCAGAGGGTGCTGGCATCAATTCAGTCGCGCAGACGCAGTTGAAGAGAGCAGACGCACACACTCTGTCTCACTCCAGCATACACTTTCTCCAATCGCAAGGACATCATGATATCAAGACAAGTGTTCGGCGTGTACAATCATCCAAAGTTCGACGAATCCATCAACAGAGTTGAGACTCGAACGCACCACCCGTACGTCAAGTCCTTTCAAAATAATGACATCATCGAAATTGTCATTCAGCAGAGCGATGTGTGGATACTGAGGAACGATGCCTTTGTGTGCATAGAGGGCTCTCTGACTCGTACCGCAGGAACGGGCAATGTTAGATTTATCAATAATGATCTACTATGAAATCAATGGCAAAGAGGTGGACTCTGTTCGATCGCCGGGTATAGTGAGCACCCTTCGCGGCTATACTTGTTACGAGGAAAATGATGTGCGACACTTGAGCACAGCCGGCTGGACCTATCCTGGCGGAACGGTTCACAACGCTCCTGACGGTTCGTTCGCCATGTGGATCCCGCCTAACAATTTGTTGGGCATATTCCATGACTATAGATATGCCACCATTGGACGACAGTGCATTCGCTTGGTGAGAAGTAGGAATGATAATAATTGCATGCTGATCGAGGAGGTGGCGAATCCAGTAGTTGAAGCCACCACAGCCACACTGACGATCACGAGCGTTGTACTCAGAGTCAAACATGTAGTGCCCAATGACGACATTCGTCTGAAATTGCTGCAGTCCATCAAAACAGACGCTCCTGTAGTGATTTCGTATCGCAAGTGGGACATACACGAGTTGCCTGCACTCACTCAGGGTTCCACCAAGGAAATTTGGGCTGTGAAAACTTGCACGGCCATGGAGAGTCCCCGATTCGTCATTGTGGCCTTCCAAACAAATCGGATTGGCAATGCGGCTCGAGATGCGTCCTATTTCGATCACATCGACATCAGCGACATACGCCTAACCATGAACAGCGATACTTACCCGCATGAACGTATGCACTTGGAATTCAACAGAAACAACTTTGTCGAAGCCCATCGAGCCTACACGGAATTCTATCCGAGCTATGCCAATTGTCCGAAGAAGCGCCCTCTACTCGATTACGGAGCATCCAAAAGCAGAGCGACCGTGTTCGTAATAGACTGTTCCCGCAGAGCGGAATTCATGAAATCCTCCACTGTCGATGTCAAACTTGACATCGAGGCCAGAGTCGGATTTCCCGCCAATACTCGAGCCTATTGCATCATCATTCACGACTGTATGCTGGAACACTTGCACTTGAGCGAGATTGTACGCCGTCTGTCATAAAAAAATAGTGACATACAGTAGTAACAGTAAGTAGTGGGAAAATCCACTCTTTGTTTGTGTGTATGCATGTAATGCAGGCATCGACAGGTCGAGAGCGTCAGTTGTGAGCCAAACGTTCAGTTGTTCAGTCGGTGTTTATTAATCTCGCTCTCTCTCTCCGAGTGTTAATCTCAGTTAATCAAAGCAGTGAATCAGTTCAACAATCATCAAACAAACAAAAACGTAACAAGATGAAACTCGTAGCCTGTAACATACACGGTTTCACTGTGGGCGGTGAATTCCAACCCAAAGAGCTTGCCATCACCGACGGGCATCGCACAAACCACTTTTTATTCAAAGCCGTAGTGCCATTCCATGACCTGAGCGAAGCAGATAAACGGCAAGTACGATATTTGGAGAGAAATATCCACGGCATTCCATACTCTGATGGCTATGTCGAATTCAACGAGATCCAGGAAGTACTGCGCCCCATCATCGAGGCTGATGTGGTATACGTGAAGGGTAATCAAAAATTCGATTTTTCGCTGAAGTGTGTGCTCGATCTGCCTAAGAGACCACACATCGTCGATATTGCGGCTACTACAAGTACAGTCGTCACAACGCCTCCACCGACACTCGAGAAGCAAAGCCCGCTCTGTTTGAATCATATAGCATCCGGAGAAATAGAAGTGCATTGTGCCGTGAGACACTGTTTCGATATCTGGCAATGGATATCGTCACACCTGATATGGTGAGGCCCCACGGCGATCACGACGACGGCGACCACGACACTCCTATCAATCGGCACTTGCAAAATTTGCGCGAGCTCAAGGCGCACATAGCAGAGTACGAGCACAAGCTGTGTATTTTCAAACGCTTCCAAAATATGCAAATTAACGATGGTTAATGGATGGGGCAGCAGCAGCAGCAGCATTCACCGATCCACCACGTTCCGCCGCCTTCGCCGCCAGTACCAAGTCCATGACGTCAGCCACACCAAGACTAGCCGAAAACACACGAAATATTATTATTCATATTGTATTATTATTATTATTATTATTATGTATTAATAGATGTATAAAACCAATTTTTCTCGATTTATTTTGCGGATCGAATGAATGATAGAGAGAGACTGAAAGAAATACGAGTCAGGTACATTGAGCAATGGTGTATGTGTGTGTGTGTGTTCCTCTCAGTGTATATATTTGAGTGACATATACGCTGTTTCTCAGTGTACATTGAGCTGTCGTCACGATGACAACAAATTATATAATTCTAGCAGCCGTTCTGTCGAACGTACTGTATATTAGCCCTCCATATGAGTACGGTGAGGTATTGGTATCGTATTTGCACGACGATGATTCGAGTACTTCGAATTGGACGAAAATGACTCAGGCGCTAGCCAGTGATATTTGCCTGTGTTGAGAGCCGAAATTTCGATGAACACCTCATCGTACAGACTGCGGAAGATTTATACAAATCTCACCTATAGCGATACGCAGTGGTTTTCGCTGAAGATGTCTTGCCCCTGTAGCAGCAGAACTTCGAGACCATCGTCGTCTTCGTCGTCGACCCACCCAACTACCCAACCCGTGGACGTCAAGATGCAAGCCCCTGCTGCTGCTGATCAAGAAAGTAAGGATTCCAAATGTGAGCTGCCGCCGCCGCCAATACTGCACGATTGGTTTATGTTTTTCGTGTCAATGGTTCTGAGTGTTCAAATATCCGAATCCATATATATAGGGTTATTAAATCCATGCATCAAAAATATTTTTTAATCGATAATGATAATGTATCTTTATACTACGCCACTGGCACTGAAGTGTAATTTGTTTATGTGAAAAATAAATGTATTTTTCTCGAACTGACGTTATTCATTTCAATAAATGTAAACAGAGACAAAGACAGACATAAAATGCCATGGGTTAGAGTGAGACATTTAAAATGCCTTGAATCGATCAATTTGGCTTCAAACTCGACTCTCTTATCTCTTCCTGGAAAACAAACATCTGAGACAGTAAACAACTCCAAGGTCAATTTAGCTCGAGCAGCGTAAACAGATACCGGATGTGTGAGATAAATTTGAAAAACAAATTCAAGGTCAAAAATGGATCATCGTCGTGTTTACTGAGAATTTCGTTCAACTTGAGAGAGCAGACAGTAAACAAGTCCAAGGCCAAATCGTATTTCTTAGAATATCATTGGGGAGAGAGTAAACACCAGATGTGGCTTATCGCTGTTTACGACTACAGCGCGCGGAGACGTATTTTTTTTCTTTTGGAATTTCATTCGAGAGCGAGTGAATTGATAATAAGTCGTCCATCATAATTTTCTGTTGTGTGTGTTCTAAGACAGTAGACATTTTTTCATATTTAATTTTTTCGTTTTGTCAATAAAGGTGGCGGCGGCGGTCATGTTTTTTTCTCTTTCAGCCAATCGCTGCGAATCACGTGAGGGAAAGTTTTTTCATAACTTCCGCTCCATCGCCGCCATGTTTTTCGCCTTCCGCTCCATCGCCGCCATGTTTTTTTGCATTCCACTTCATCGCCGCCATGTTTTTTGCCTTCCGCTCCATCGCTGCCATGTTTTTTTGCCTTCCGCTCCATCGCCGCCATGGTTTTTGCTTTCCGCTCCATCGCCGCCATGTTTTTTTGCCTTCCGCTGCATCGCCGCCATGTTTTTTTGCCTTCCGCTGCATCGCCGCCATGTTTTTTTGCAGAACAGACGCGCGCCACTTAGGGTGAAACGTTTTGAACCCCCCCACCCCGAAACTCTTCGGCGAACACGTCATCTTCTTCAGCACCAACCCTCCACCAACGGCAAGAACTCGATAGACGCGGCCATCGAGAGATTCACCGTGTGGAGCAATGCCGGTTCTGTGACACTCATCGGTCACAGTTCCGGCATTGTTCATCTACTCATATCGTGAATATATGATTATAGATCGGCTTTTAGAGCGAGGTTATGGCGCCAGGAAGCCATCCACCTAAAGTGATCACAGCAGAGAAGGGAGAAAACGAGATAAAACTTTGACATGTGTTATAGTTTAGGCTGTGCTATCGAAATAAGATTCAGTGATAGTCTTACGAGCATCTAGAAAAAAAACATAATAGGACTTATGTTTGTTATCGAAAAGAATGAATGCATAATGAAAACTTGAACTTTTTGATACTTCGGGTAAATGTAGGAATTTTTGTTCATTCGAAACCAAGAAACGTTGCAGAAATGTTGCCCTGGAAGAATGTATTTTATCGACCAACTGAATATCAAGCAGAGAGTCTATATCGAACTGTTCATGTCTAGGTGAGTTTCACCGAAAACGCTGGCATATAAAAGACGGTTCTGGAACGAAACGAATACGGGAACAATTTTTTTTGTTATCTGATTCGAGACAGAAATTGGGGAATTTTTATTTTTATTTTGGTTGAAGTGTAACGCGTAGAAATGTACAAAATTTTTCTTTGTTTCAATAAATTTAAAGCAACTTTGTTAATGTGGGTGGCAGTCGGGAGTGATACCATGAGTGCTCGCAATACTATCGATAGTAATTCTACCAGAAATTAACAGAATCAAATTGCTTTTTTACTTCAAAGCAACTTGATCGAGTTCATTCATTGAGATAATTTCCTGAACCAACAAATTCAAGGAAGTTTCAATGTCATGGAGGTACGCCATTTTTATTGGTCCTTATATCGCCGAAAAAGAGAGTTTCACATGACTACTGGAAAAACATTTTCTTCTACGGCTTCAGCCGCTTTCCATTCAAGAATTTCAAGCACTTCTTATTCCATACTTGCTATTGGTGGATTTTGACAGATGTAATTTTCTAGTCAATTTGAGCTAGAATAAGAAGCCCTGGTGCTTGAAACTCTCAAATGGAAAACGGCTTTTGTAGAGATAATTGCCAATCAAGAATATAGTGAAATTGTGAAGTGGAGGTGAACCAGGAACCATTGTTGGTTTATTTCATGAGTAAACATCGAGGGAGATAAACGGAGGATGGAAGAACTTTTTGTCAAAGGAACACTGCTGATATATCTACAGCTTAAGTACCAATAATTGGTAGTGAGATCTTCGTCGGTTGGCTTGAATGCAGGTTAAACAGTTTCTAGGCATTATTTTTGTTCATTGAATAAACGAAAGCTCTAAGTTTTACAAAAGGAACAGCATATGATACGAATGAGTAGACATACAGAGATAGATTTAACTAGTGAGTACGGAGATCTAATTAAGGTCCTACACTGAGAGAAATCTGGAGAATATACTAGAATATTAAAAAAAAATATGGTTTACTATTTCAAATTATGATTGGCAACAATTTGAACTGTAAACAGCAAAATATTTTTATAGTAATAACATTATTGTTGTTCTTAGGATACTATATTATAGTGCTTAGACATACAGTTATATATTAGCATATTGCACTATATAGAATTACTATATTTTATCGTAAAATGGTTAGGTATAAAATATGCTAATTATTATTATATAATTCTCCTAAACTTTATGATACATGGGATACAAATAAGCATCGTATTGTAGGGGAGACTAGGGAGGCTTGATACACTCAACACTCCATACAAAATAACTAAAAAACTATTCATCGTGCAAATTCTCTGAATGGGTACCCACACAACTGAATAACTTGCAGTCAATTTCGGATACTTTACAGATGTCAGTTTAGAATGTGCATTGAGCTATTAACTGTTTTACTAAAATATGCAAAGTGTATCAGTCCTCCCATAGTGAGGGAGCTTTGATACAATATATGGGAGCTTTGATACATGACTAGGTTTTCACAATTATTATAGACATAACTTTATTTAGAGCGGCTTTTACCTCTGAAAGTTTTGAATTTTTAATAATCTAAATCATCTAGCACTTTGAATTTTTGTGGGTAAGGTTAACTCTAAGTGAACCCGAAAAATTATTTACAAAACGTTATTAATTCTTGAAAACAATATTAATTACTATGCAAAACTTTTACAGAACATTACTCTATTTGGAAAAATTAATGGGAAATCTCAACTTTTTGAAGATCTGGCAGTTCCGCCCACAAAACTCGGTGGTGGTAGTTTGATGACATCTTCCTCGGCCACAAAAAATTCATCTTTTACATCGAGATATACAAAATGTAGAGCAGGTTTTTTTGCGACGCATAAATTTTATAAAATATTCATCCTCGACTTCTTGTAAGACTTGGCCAATGTAGTATGCTATTGTCTTTTTTGTGGCAAATCATACTAGCACGTAATTATTTTCATTTACTACTCCTGCAACAAAATTTTCTTCTATTTCTTTCTCAATTTGTTTATCTATATCAGTGAGCTCATCAGATGATCCGTCGAATTTTGGTTCCTCTGATTTATCAGAATCTTAGTCAACAATATTCTTTTGTTTCTTGTTCATTTTACCTTTGTTTCTTTTCTTATTTACTGTATCGTCCACAATTTTTCCTTCAAAGATCTTTTTATATTGCGCTTCCTGTTTCTTTCATTCCGACCTCTTTTCATGCTTACTCTAATTTCCTCCATGTTAGGTGTATCAGTTAGAATTTCAGTTATTGTGGGTTTCCTGCTTGAGCTGTACTGTTTCCTTGATGGGGCCTGAGGAAGTGGCGATATGCCCTCAAGCGTCTTCTTATGTCTAATCTGTCCAAAATCAGATTACGGTGTATGGTTTGTATGATCTGAAGTTGATGGTGTGTGTGATGTTCAACAAGTATGCTGCTTCTACTTCTGGTGTACGTTCCCTCTGGGTATGATCTTCAGTAAGTGAAAGAGCTATTTCAGGCGATGTTACTGTTCTGTTTATTTTTTTTTTCATTTGAATGGCATCTGTAGTGATAAGGAATATTATTGTTTGAATGCAACAATTACGGAAGGCATGATACATGTATCAGGTCTCCCTCACACAACATGTATCAAGCCTCCCTCATGTGCAATATTTTTCAAAACATCGTTTCAGGAAAACTCTAATTATATTGCGAATCTAAATCATATGCCAAATTAAAGCTAAATCTATAATATATATTATCTCATATATATTGAATAAACAGGATATCCTGAAACAGTTGTCTGCAAAAGATTTACACTTACCTTTACAAAATGTATAAAATATGTAACCAATAACGAATTTTTATCACCAACAAGTTATCTTTGCGTTTAACGAAAAAAAACTGATATTAAGTGTAACGACCACGTGCAAGGACTCAGCTGTTGTTAAATCTAGTAATGGCAACATATTTTAGGCAGTTAATTTAAACGTGTATCATACCTCCCACAGTATCAAGCCTCCCCAGTCTCCCCTAATGCATACGTGGATGTTATTGTAACCTTCACATTCGGTCGCCTGCATTGTGATTGGTTGTCGGTTGCTACTTGCTACCTACACATTGACAGTCTTTCCGTCGAAGTGTTTGAGGGTGAGGGAGAAACCGAGAAATTACGCAGCAGTAGCAGTAGTTGTAGTCAGTACGCAACAGACAACAACAGCTCTCAGCTTTCAATCAGTTCAGAGTTCAGTTCACCACAAAAATATTTCGTTGCAGTGTAAATTGCCATGTATTGCTAAAATAAGTTTTTAATTAATGTGGTTTGTGGTGCAACTGGTCCTGTCCCGCTCCTCCAGTGTGAGCACGTCTGCAGTTTTTTTGGATACCTACATGAATATACATCGATGGAGGCTCTTTTAGAAGACTGAGGGTTTTTTTTACCGTACCATTTTACTTTATTCCACGATTTATGTATAATAGATGTTATCATAATAAAGTTTTATGATTACAAAAAAATATCTCAATGTAATAATCAATTATCTTCATATTCATAAACAAGATATATTTATCGATAAAATAACATTCCGATCAACTAACTGTCCGAGTATTGTATTGTTAGGAAACAAATATTTTAATTGTGATAAGAATAGGTACTAGTATAGTAGTCATTACCATAAATGGTCGAAATATTTTTTTTTAAACTTTACCATATTGTATTGCTGTCACATATAGTACCAGAAATTTTTGTATATATTACCATATTTCTGGTAATAACCACGATACATTTCTCTCAGTGTACGGATACCAGAATATTTACATTCCCTCTATAGAAACATTATTCATTGGATACGTATTTTTCACCACCGACATTACAAGTTATTGAATAAATAAATGATACTGTTACCCTGTTGCAGCTAATAGTAAGTTAAGCTGAACAACGTGTCAAAATTATAATCAGAATAATCTTCCTCATCTCCATAAAGGGTTCGAATGAACGAAATTATATTGATATAACTGTGACAAATATTACTTACGGTGGTAACACTAGCTCATTTTCCTTCAATTCTCGAAAATATTCACTCGCCAATACTGGATCGTGCAACTCAGAATTTTTTTTAACTTTGTGAAGAAAAGTATTTGGTACTGGAATGTAAACTGAAAAATAAAAAAAAACTTCTATATTGTCATTATAGGAAAAAAATTCTTTCATTTGAATGAAAGATTGAATCAACTTTCATTTATTATTGAGTATATCATTATAGGATATCATAGTGAAAATATTAGTTAGAATATTTTTCTATATCCAGGGTCTACCTTTGACTGACTTCGAAAGTACTGCAGCCAAAAGGTTCATAGTATATCATGGCTATTATTTCAAAGTACTTCCATCTATTCTTGTTCTCCATAGTAGTGGTGGTAGTGATATTTATGCGGTGTGCTGTTGCTCCCCTCATGCATGGTGTTCTCCCGACCTATGAATTCTAGTCTAGTATGCACGTGCTCGTAAAGAAAGCGGGTTCCTTCAGTAATCCTCCTCAAAGTTCTCAGTCGGTTGGTGCAACGGCCACGAATCCTACCATACCCGCAGTATCCGATCTGAGGCCCTTACTTGGCTCCCACTGGAGACTAGTTTTCCAGTCCTCGCTGCGAGTTTCTTCTATCTACCTCCCCGTGGAAGACATGGTAGGGCTGGTTCTTGATCAGGTGGTGCGGCGACCGCGGGTGGTTCATTTACCGGCTACCAGTCCCACAACACTTGATTCTTTGATCCGCCTCCTCGTTAAAATCCTGGTAGGACTGGTTCTCAACCGGGTAAAACAGCGGCGGCGGGTAATTCATCACCGGCTACCAGTCCCACAACACCCAGTCCAATGCCCCTCCTTAGCTCCCACTGAAGGCAGATTTTCAAATTCTCGAATTCCTCTGTAATGTGTGAGTGGGTTTGCGTTAAGTGTCGGGGAAACATGGGTGTATTTGACGTTGGTGTATGGTAAGCTAAGGCCCACGGGTCGCTACTCCCGTTGGCTGCAACGCCTCAGCCACCCTTGGGAATTCTGTCTTCTTCAATGCAAACTGACTCATCAATTCTTCAGTCGGGATATTTATATTTTTATGAACTGACAGAAGTTCTGATACTGTGAGTTTCTGAGGTACAGTTGTTCTGGATTGACCATAGTTCTTTATTTTTATTTTTCATGAAATATTATTCAAATACTTTTTTGTTTCCCCGCCACAGGGGCGATTCTATTTACTACTGATTTCTGACTTCTTTTTATTAATGAATTTTTTGTACTAGACGTAGAAAAAGGGAATAATCTTTCGAACGAACAAAATGAACAGTCGTTCTTGAACCACAGAAACAAAGTGATAACAAAAGTTATTACAATATATGCAAGTTAACCTCTTACAGACTATATATTTGTGTTTCACTTTCATTATTGGGTGACATATTCTCAACCCGCTTATACATATTCCATTATATGTGCCATTGGAGGTCAACAGTTCCATGGGGCTCCCAAATCAAACGACGCTACAGTTTTCGTAAGTTCTTGGAACATTTCCTACGAATTAAATGTTGAAAAATCCACATTTCTCTCAACATTACTGTTGGAGTGTTTAGTTTTGTGCTAATGCAAAACAACAATAATAATGATAATAATAAATCGGCTTCATTCATTATCACCATGAATGAAAACAACAATCTTGCTAACAAGGAAAAAGGAAAAATTATTAATGATGAATAGGCGAAGTGAAATTTGTTTTTACGAATCACCCAGGTTTTCAGATAAAACCCCTCATAAGCAGAGCTTGTGCGAGCAAGGGAGATCCGGAACCTACAGCTTACGTGAAAGTGGATTCCGAACCACTCTAGCTCAGTGACAGGTGGTGGGAATCGAACCAGGCCGCCTGTGTGGGAATTGTTTCGAACATATTTTCCATCAGTTTTGAAATGATTGAAATTTCTTTATTGTTGTGTTGTGTTTTCATATATCAAATGGTTCCGCAAATTCGAAATTTTTAGGGGCTTCTCGATTTTTTTTATGTTCTAATTTCTGTTTCTGTAAAATTCGAACGAGTTCGAATATATTGTGCCAGAGAGGTATCAACAATGTTGAAAGAATACCACCACCAAGTTTAAAATAAAAGGCAAACATCTGTCAAAAAACAACTACTTCCCTGGCTAATATCACGATGGACATTGAACTACAACTGACAGATATTTGCCATTGGGTCTTCTTTGAAGAACGTTGCTATCATCTCAGAGCCAGCGCTTCCGATCTAGAAGATGCAATTAGTTGTTGATTTCGCTATGCTCAGCGGCGTCATTTTTCTAACATTATAAATAGCCCTGCGGGGCATCAATAATAACTAGTATCATTTCAATTTCTCTGTCTCTTTACTTTTTGACGTCTCAATTTGACTAAAGTTTGTTCAGTGAGAAAATAGTTATTATTTTAACTCATTAATAAAAAGTGAGATATAACAATAACATATATACAGATGGAGCACTTAGTAACTTCTCTCTTATGAATACTGGTTTGCAACTGTCTTGATAGTCCATATTAAAAATCAGTCTCAAAATGATGTGAGCTTGTCCAAATCTGCTAAAGCTGTCACATCTTGTTAAAGATTTGGTACTACCACATTCAAAAGTATCAATGTGTGATGTTTCGAATTGTTTTATGGGAGTGGGCGTTAACTGTTATTTAATCAATGGTAGGTGACGTTCGTATTTGGAATGTTGACATATTGGGCAATTTGTAACATATTCGCTTCTATTCCCAATTTGGAATGATTCTACAATAATGCATCTCCCGAATTCCTATTTTCATTCAAAAAATTCTCAGTGTTAGTTGAAATCAAGAAAATCTTATCCATTTAAACAGCTATAATAATGTAACGATTTCGAGAATGGCTCCGAGACCGGCCCTGATCTTATTAATTATGCACCCTCTTTCAACTACAACTGCATATCTGCTGGCGTACGCATCGCCGAGAACAAGCTGGAATAAATCGATTGTTCGATACTATTCGAAGAGCCATCTAGATGAAATGTTCTATACTCCAGAATAATCGAGAGAGGCTTGCGACTATATAACCGCTGGAGGACAGTCAGAATAGAGAGTTAGTTACAGTTCCAGAGTTCGCTGATAGATAGCCACAGTAGAAATAAATTGAAATAGTAAACGTTTAGTGAATAATTGTTGTAAATAGTGTTTTAAATAAGTAAGGAAAATTAGTTAGTGCAGTTTTACTACATTTGGTGTCAGAAGTGGGATGTTAAAATAAATAAGTGTTCGTCGCGTTGAAAAACTGATAGACATTTATCGCGCCTAACAGTTAGTGACCCGTTGAACATTTGACTGCAAAGTGGACAGTTTTGCGCGTCGCGGGACAATAAACTGAAAACTTTTTGTGTGAAAAAAATAATAGACTGATATTTCGGCAAAGACAATAAGAGACAAAATGTTTCCGAGAAGAGTTCACCTAGTTGACCTTAAAGTTAGTGAATTAAAGCAAGAGTTAGAGGAGCGTGAGTTAGAAACAAATGGAAAGAAGGCCGTACTCCAGAAAAGACTTGCAGATGGACTGATTGAAGAAGGAGAAGACCCCGAAACGTTCTTATTCGAAGTTTCTGGAATTGATTTGAGTTCCATATTGAATAAACTCGACGAGACAACGAAATCCTTGGAAGATAAATTTCTGGAAAATTCAAACAGTTTGAAGGAGGAACTTCAACAAAATTCGGTGAGTCTTGAAGATAAATTTCTACAAAATTCAAAGAGTCTGGAGGAAAAGCTTCTAGAAAACTCGGTCAGCCTGAAAGAAAAACTTCACAAAAATTCGAAAAATCTAGAAGAAAAGCTTCACAAAAATTCGAAAAATCTAGAAGAAAAGCTTCACGAAAATTCGAAAAATATAGAAGAAAAGCTTGAAGAAAATTCGAAAAATTTAGAAGTGAAGCTTCTAGAAAACTCGGAGAATTTGAGAGAAGAGCTTCTAGAAAATTCGAGAAGCTTGAAAGAAGAAGTTTGCAGTGTGGCGAATCGGTTGGAAGAAAGAATGGGAACTGTCGAGACAGAAATGGAAAAATTGAAAGAAACAATAAGTGACCAAGTCAAAGACGACATTGTGGAAGAAATCAAAAAAATCAAGGAAACGCTCCACGATGAAATAAAAGACGGAATCGAGACAGAAATCGGCAGAATAAAAGAAAAATTCAGTGAATTGGAAAAGCGAATGGATTCTGTGCACATTCCAGAAATTTCCAACAGGAATTCAATGCCGGATCTGAGTACTAACTTGGAGGAAGTTCAAAAAGACATCAAAGATTTCAAGGTCAGTTCGGAACCAGGAAAGGTCTCATTGAAACCGCCTCAGTTCGACGGAAATCCTCCATGGTCAAACTACCACCGACAATTCGAAGCTGCTGCCAAAGCAAATGGATGGAATGCTGGGGAAAAAGCTTTAGCATTGACACTGGCATTGCGTGGCGAAGCAACAAATATTTTACAAACGCTCACCGCCCAACAACAGGAAGACTATGAACAGCTGGTAAAACACTTGGAACTTCGCTATGGCCAAGCCCACCTTGAACACGTATATCACTCACAGCTGAAAAACCGATGCCAGAAATCAAGCGAGTCGTTGCAAGAATTTGAAGCAGATATTGCACGCTTGGTTCGTCTTGCGTACCAGCTACACCGGAAAATGTAATGGAGCGACTAGCGGTCCAAGCATTTTTGGATGGACTTCGTGACCAGGAAACCCGGCAAGCCCTAACACTAGCTCGCCCCGCACATCTCGTGGATGCATTGGCACGCGCTCTGGAATTCGAAGCAGCGAAGCAATCCTGCAAAAGCCAGAGTAGAGTCCGGATGATCGAGGAAGACCCACAGCCACAGGAGCCCGCTAATATCGAGGCTGTGATGCGAAAAGTGCTGAAGGAAGTTGTGCCTGAGAGAAGACTGATACGATGCCGAAATTGTAGAGAACTTGGGCACGTGCGTAGCAAATGTCCGACATTGAAAAAATCGATATCAACGATGAAGGTCAAGAAGGAGCAATCGTCAGCCCGTACCCAACAAGCCCCAGTTAACAATGCATATGTCGCTGTACTTCAAAGACAAGACAAAGGAGTCTTCGTAGACGGTCTCATTAACAACGAGCCTCGCACCATGCTTCTTGATACGGGTGCGACTAGGACAATCCTTGGACCTACATTTGCACCGGCAAGAATCGAATCGTCGAATTGGAAGCTACGTACAGCAACAGGAGAGCCGGCAACTGTGTATGGTGAACTTCCAATTGAACTGACTTTGGGCAGCACTACAGTGAAACACCAGGCTCTAGTAGCGGATATCGAGGGCGAGGTAATAATCGGAATGGACATCATGAATTCCAGAGGATTCGAGCTGAATTTTAAAGACGGCGTCCTTCGTGTGAACGGAGAAGAGCTGGTACTTCATGGGAGGAATGAAGAAATGGTTCGAGTTCTGCTGGCTGAAGACGTAAGCGTACCGGAGAGGGCTGAAACCATTTTGGAGGCTCGCCTGGATGGAGGTGCGAGCAGTGGAAATGTGGTGATGTTCGAGCCCAAGCTCCATGATGAGAAAATTGGACGAGGAATCGCACTAAGGAAGACCTTGTTGCGTGCTGATACATTTGTGCCGGTAAGGGTAATGAATGTCAATTATTACCCTGTGACTTTGAAGAAAGGAACAATTCTGGGGCACTGCTCGTCAATTTCCTCTGTGATAAGGAGTGTACGCGTCACTGTTAGTCAAACCAGTAACATGCCAGCAGAATTGGAGAAGTTGGTTGCTATCTCGTCCAAGGACATGGGGCCAGCACAGAAGCCTAAACTGAGAGAACTAGTCAGGAAGTATCAGGACATCTTCGATACCGGAGTAGACAGAGGCGGTAGAACAAAGGTGGTTCAGCACAAAATAGATACTGGAAATGCCCGACCAATCAGACAATCAGCCAGAAGACTTCCTCTAGCCATAAAGAAGGAGGCTGACAAAATTGTCTGCGACATGGAGAAAGACGGAGTCATCGAGCCATCCGACAGTCCCTGGTCCTCTCCAGTCGTGTTGGTGAAGAAGAAAGATGGATCAACACAGTTTTGCGTAGACTACCGTCAACTAAACAACGTGACGAAAAAGGACAGCTACCCTCTCCCAAGGATAGACGACACGCTAGACACGCTGGCTGGATCTACGATTTTCTCGACCTTAGATTTGAAGAGCGGATAGTGGCAGGTAGAACTGGCCCAGGAAGATCGAGAAAAGACAGCTTTCACCATCGGCTCCGGATTATGGCAGTTTACAGTTATGCCATTCGGCCTCTGCAATGCTCCAGCCACGTTCGAAAGATTGATGGAGACGGTTTTGAAAGGACTATCATGGAAGACGTGTCTGGTGTATCTCGACGACATTATTGTGGTTGGCAGATCGTTCGAGGACCATGTAAAAAACTTGGAAGAGGTATTTCAGCGACTGAGAAGCTCCGGACTGAAACTGAGCCCTAAGAAATGTCATCTGTTTCAAAAAGAAGTACGTTATCTCGGCCACGTTTTCTCTGGGAAAGGAGTGGCAGTAGATGAGCAGAAGATCAAAGCTGTTAAGGAATGGCCCGTTCCGAAAGACATTCACCAGCTTCGAAGTTTTCTTGGCTTGTGCACTTACTATCGCCGATACGTGCTGGGATTTGCTAACATCGCAAAACCACTGACCAGGCTCACGGAAGGACAAACAAAGTTCCAGTGGTCAGATGAATGCCAAGATTCATTCAGGAAGTTGAAAGGAGCTTTGATCAACGCACCAATCCTGAGCTACCCCCTTCCAGACGGCAAATTCATTTTGGACACGGACGCCAGTAACGTGGGACTTGGAGCTGTCCTGTCTCAGATCCAAGAAGGACAAGAGAAGGTCATCGGTTACTTCAGCAAGACCCTCAGTAAACCGGAGCGAAATTACTGTGTCACCAGGCGGGAACAGTTGGCTGTTGTCAAGGGAGTTGAGCACTTCTACAAGTACGTGTATGGACGAAGATTTCTACTGAGAACTGACCATGCAGCTCTCAAATGGCTCCTACAGTTCAAGAATCCCGAGGGTCAAGTGGCACGTTGGATTGAGAGGCTCCAGGAATTCGACTTTGAGATCGAACATCGGGCGGGGACCAGCCATAAGAATGCGGATGCCCTATCGCGAAGACCATGTCCAGACGACTGTTCGCACTGCCGACGAACAGAGGAAAAGGACACTCTGCAGAACCACGGCGATCGATGATAACTGGAATGACCACAAGATCCAGAAAGACCAAGAGAAAGATCCAGATCTTGGTTTAGTCATCGGCTGGAAAAAGAGTGATCGAAGACCGTCGTGGCAGGAAATAGCCAGTTGTTCTCCAGTCGTTAAAACTTACTGGGCCCAATGGAACTCTTTCACCTTAGACAATGGAGTCTTGAAGCGTGTGTTGGAGTCGGAGGATGGCGGGGAAGAAAGACGTCAGGTAGTGGTTCCCAGGAGCAGAAGACAGGAACTGCTCCGAGAAATCCATGATGGGGTCACCGGAGGTCATCTGGGAGTGACGAAGACCCTCCAGAAAGTTAGGCAACGGTTCTACTGGGCCAATTGTCAAGCTGACGTCAAGGACTGGTGCAGAAAATGTGCTGTATGCGCTGCCAGTAATGGGCCTCGAACAAGACCTAAGGCCCCGATGCGCCAGTACAATGTGGGCAGCCCATTCGAAAGGATCGCCATTGACATCGCTGACCCGTTCCCACAATCTGAACACGGGAACAAGTACATCCTTGTGGCGATGGATTACTTCAGCAAGAGGGCCGAAGCCTATGCCCTGCCCAACCAAGAAGCCATCACCGTTGCCGACGTCTTGGTGAAGGAGTGGATTTGTCGATTCGGTGTCCCGTTAGAACTGCATTCGGATCAAGGCAGGAATTTCGAGTCAAACCTGTTCCAGGAGATGTGTCAGATGCTGAACATCCGGAAAACGAGGACCACAGCTCTACATCCGCAGTCCGATGGAATGGTGGAGCGGATGAATAAGACGATAAACCGCCACTTGTCCAAGGTAGTCTCTGACCACCAGAAGGATTGGGACCAGTACCTCCATCTGTTCCTGATGGCGTATCGTTCCGCAGTTCATGAGTCAACCGGCCAAACCCCTGCAAGTGTTATTATGGGCCGAGAGCTGCGACTTCCATGTGACCTGAAGTTTGGGACGCCACCAGGACAAGACACTGCGGGAGATGACTACGTCAGCAAACTGCGACAGAGAATGGACGACATCCATGAACGGGTCCGTTTGAACATCCAGAGTGCCAGCGACAGAATGAAGGAGACCTACGACATCAAGGCGGATGGTGGTGGATATCAGACAGGTGACCTTGCCTGGCTATACAACCCTAAACGTCGCCGTGGACTATCACCGAAACTTCGGAACTCGTGGGAAGGTCCATATAAGATCATGAAAAGGATAAACGACCTCGTCTACCGCATATATAAGCCACCACGAGGAAAACCTAGGGTAGTCCACTTCAATAGGTTGTCCCCTTACGACGGAAACCACGATGAAGTCCGCACCGTCAGATCACCGGAGGACGAAATGACATTTCAGAGGTTCATGTCCCTGTACTCGAACGGACAGAAAGTTCAATATGGGGTACCCGAGAGGAGTCACGAGATCTTTTCAAGGTGCCTGCCAATTACGCGTTAGCTCACTGTGTGGCAGAAGATCTCCAAATGTCCAGAGGCATTGCAGTAGTTTTCTCCAAGAAGTTCGGTCGAATCCAGGAACTGAGAGAACAGAACCCGGAAGTTGGAGGGGTGTTACAGCTGAGGAAAGGCCAGAGAAACATCTACCATCTGGTTACCAAGAAGCGTTCTCATCATAAGCCGTCTTATGAAGATGTTTGGAAGAGCCTTACGAGATTGAGAGACACGATGCTGGACCAGAATATTGTAGACCTGCCAATCCCAAAATTGGCCTGTGGGCTTGATCGGTTGGACTGGAGAGTTATGAGAAGCATGTTGGAGACAATATTCAGATCCAGCGGCATCAACATTCTGGTGTGCTCCAACCATCTTTCTCGACCCAAAATGAAGACTGTAGAGTGCTACTTCCATCGAACGTCCAGGTGCAGATATGGAGAATCTTTCAGATATCTTCACACTCCAAGAATGACGTTTCGTGGCGAAACGTCTTTAAGAAGGGGGCAATGTAACGATTTCGAGACCGGCCCCGAGACCGGCCCTGATCTTATTAATTATGCATCCTCGTTCAACTACAACTGCATATCTGCTGGCGTACGCATCGCCGAGAACAAGCTGGAATAAATCGATTGTTCGATACTATTCGAAGAGCCATCTAGATGAAATGTTCTATACTCCAGAATAATCGAGAGAGGCTTGTGACTATATAACCGCTGGAGGACAGTCAGAATAGAGAGTTAGTTACAGTTCCAGAGTTCGCTGATAGATAGCCACAGTAGAAATAAATTGAAATAGTAAACGTTTAGTGAATAATTGTTGTAAATAGTGTTTTAAATAAATTAGGAAAATTAGTTAGTGCAGTTTTACTACAATAATATTCCACGGTAATTGTAAACTGTCTAGTCTGCAAACTTGAGTCGATAAATAAATACGAGCTCTGTGTGAAGGGTCACTGTTTTGAAACTGAATTGTCTCGATAATGTATTTTGCTAACTGGAACGGAAAACCGTAGGAGTGAATTTTGTGGTTGAAGAGTTTGGTCGATAAAAAAGAGATATAAAACGGAGTGAATATTTCTATTTCTAGTGAATGTGTAAATTTAGATAAAGGATACCGCACACTTTGTTATGAAAGTTCAATGGGCACAAATTTTTGTATAGGCTAGTTTTGGCGCTAGAGGCCGTCGAAAACTTTCATTTGTTCCCCATTGTTAAACAACACGAAACGTTATCCTGGGTAATAACCATTATTCTGCGTAATCAAGATCTAACCAGCCATTAGTATGACATACTATTGAAAGTATTTTTCTTTGGTGTTGTTACATTTTGTCAATTATACAGTGTGTAGTTGTTTACAATTTTCAAAGTTCAATAATTCGAAAATAGTTACAAATCGTTTTAGAGATCTACAATGAAAAGATATTTGTGAATCTTATTGTATATCATATTCTAGAGGCCGTTTCTTTTATCATGTGGTAACATTGCTATATTCTAAACCGTAATAGATACAAAGACGATTAAATGAGAAAAAAGGTAACTATTGTGGTGAGCAGTAAATTGGTCATAGAAAATTTACGGGTATTCTCGCCCTTCCCAACTTATACAGGGAAAACTGAAAATGCTGATTTCGGTTTTTTACGAATAGAATTGTTATTTCAGAAAATATAAAAAAATTAAAAAGGATAGTTTTATTTTATTCAAAATGTACTAGAACTACGCAACGATAAATTTTTAATCATACGTTTCGTGTCAACACCGCCATCATCAACAATTTTTTTCAAATAGGGACCTATCCATTTAATCACAAATATTGATAGTACATTTTGAATACAATAAAACTTTCCACTTTCATTTTTTTATATCTTCTGAAATAACCATTCTATTCGTAAAAAACCGAAAACAGCAATTTTAATTTTCCCTTATAAGTCGGGAAGGGCGAGAGTCCCCGTAGATTTTCTCTGACCAATGTACTGCTCACCACAATAGTTACATTTTTTCCCATTTAATCGTCTTTGTATCTATTACGGTTTAGAATATAGCAATGTTACCACATGATAAAAGAAACGGCATGTATATCACATAGTCAAAAATATAAGGACTGTGCATTTTAAAGAAAGCGAAAGTTATATTCGAAAAATTCCGTACTTACTGAAAAAAATTGGTCGACCATCTTGTGAAATTTTAAGCCATAAAAAAGAATTAGAAATATTACGAATCTATCTATAAAATGGCCTTCCAAAGATTGTATTTCAAAATGTATCATTATGAAGTCAAGTTATGCAAATGGACTGATTTTAATCGAAAAGTCTAACCTAATATCCAAGTGATTCAGAGACAATCAATTATAGTAGGTATAGTGGGGAATGGAGGATACGCAGATGTTTGAAAAATTCACTAATATATAACATTATTACTATTAATAGTATTATTATTAACGATATTTCATTTTGAAATCATACACTCCACCTTCCAACCTAATTTTTTTTGTACCGCCCTGTTTAAGCAAAACATTTTTGTCCTAGTTCCTGTTGTCTATAGTTAATTTCCTTTTTTGAATCAATATCACAATAGAACTCAAGAAATCGAATTTTGACGCACTATTGCTCCACTCTGTATAAAAATATCAAAGCTGGATAATATGAAAACATTGCATGCCTTTACTGCAAAATAGTATATTGTGTATCTAGTGCGTGAAGTAAACTTTTTTACGCGAGTGTGGAAGTTTGTGGAACGAGCCGTAGGCAAGTTTCACAATCCGTACGAGCGTAAAGGAGTCTTCACGCACGTGGTGCACACTATACTTTTTCTACGACCTTTTACTTAGAGATTGAATTAAAGGAAAATTTGACTAATTTTCTTTATTACAATAATAATTATTATGAATAGTTATATTGCAATTTTGTAAATTGTCAAAATGTACATTTACTTTCTCTTTCTCTACAAAATTAGTGCTGCTTGTACTGTTGGTATTGACAACATAACTACGATTATTCTCAGTTGTTAGGATTTTATTGCAGACATCTATCTTTTTAGTTAGGGATTCTTCCACGTAGACTTCTGCCACTGAGGATGATTTCCAGCCGCCGTGTATTTTTATCGTTAGGAGATCTCCTCCACCTTCGACTAATAAAGACGCAGATGAACGCCGTAGGCTGTGCCCGGTAAATTCGTTGGGAATGGGGAGTTTCAAAAATGTGGCAACTTCTGAAGGGACTTTTCCTATCTTATTTATACCAATCACTTGCCGAGTACATTTCCCTCGTTGATCATTAATAAAGAATTTATTTTCGGCATAATCCTTGGGACGAAGAGCCACGTATTTGTAATATATGTCCAAGTATTCAGTAAATTTTCTAGAAACCTTAGTCTTCGTATCATTAACTGACACAATAAGAACTATTCCCAAATTTTGGATGTCATCCATTTTTAATTTATAAAGCTCATCTCTGCGCAGGGCTCCAGCTACCCCAAACAACAAAATAAGCTAAAAATTTAAAGATTAGTATTTGTCGATATTTATACAAATGGACTTACTTTGGTTAATAAATATTTTTCATCTGGTGCCTCTTTGAGAAATTTTAATACCTGTTCATTTTCCAAAACGCGTGATTTTTTAGGAATATATCCCTCGTTTTTCCGTTTCAAGAAAGCGCAAACTTTCGGATAATCACCAATTTGTACGTTGTACTTAACACTTAGGGTGCTTTTCAACATTGAGTAGTGACTCCATAAGGTAGAAGATTTAACCTTTGTTGATAATTCAGATAGGTAGGCTAATATTACCCTTTCGGAGAATGATTGGACGTTGTTTGTATTGCGCCATTGCATAAACTTTTCCAAAGTGTTTTCGTAAATTCCCAACGATTTTTGTGGCAATAACGATGAACTTGCTTCACTGGCTGCTAACGTTATATTTGGAGGAGTTGATGGGAGTACTTCAATGCTGTCCATCAGGAATTTGCGTGAAATACACGGCTAATCGGTTTAAATCAAAATTTCGTCGTACTATTTATTAATTTAGAGGGTAATTAATTACTAATTACGGTCTATTAACTGATGTAACTCTGAACTTCACTCTGCGGGAACTGTCATATTTGTCAATTTCTCTCGCCACCGCTACCTAGACTAGCGACCGGTGTGTGAATTGACTCTTATGGCACCGGTGCGTGAAATAAATCCCATAAGAAAAGCATGGCACTTCACACACCGATTCGTGAAATGAAGCTTTACACATTTTTATCGATGTGTGACGTTAGTAATTCACATACGGGAGTAGAAAAAAACATTGTTCTGTAGATGGCTTTGGAAATGATGTTAAAGTTTCTAGCCAGGTTTTGTTTGTTTGTTACTTCATGTCAATATAAAGTGAAACATGGCGTATAATTTTGCTGTGAGATTTGAATGTTATGTGTGTGGATACAAATAACACTGGTACGTCAGATAATGTTAAACCATGCCAATGAAATGAATGAACTCCAATTAAGAATAGAAGAAGACATGGTAGATGGTTTCCAATGGAGGAAAACCAATTACTTAATTTTCCAGTTCTCGGATTGGAGTACTTACGAGATCTTACATTCGGAATTTTCCAAATCAAACTAGCTCCATTTTATGTACAAGATAAACGACAGGATTTGGGACGTATTTTATTCAAATTCGACGAACGTATCGATAATCCAGGTCTATTAAGGATGAGAGTAAAATCTCGTCATCGGAATACTATCAAATACCAACTGTGTATCAAATACAATGTCAGTTTGGAAGGTGTGCCACTTCAGGGGTACGTGCAAATAAGGAATCTGTACATTGGGTTCCCATTTAGCTTGTGTATTTTGGTACCTTGAATATGCCCATTATGCTGCTATTGTTAAGTAGATATCCTTCGACGCAAATACTTAATACTTTATCTGATGCTACAGAGAGCCATAATAATGAAAAACCTGTGATTGTGTAGATTGATATAATTGTTTATTGCATATTCTCTTTGTTTCTTTGATTTTATTAATATGTTCTCAGATGGAACACCCTATAAATTATTAAATGAATGACTAGGGTTAAGTCGAGAGTTTTCCATTAGGGTCAACGATACCAGATAAAATTGGTACGTTAAATGTAACATATAATCTATTGAGTTATAGCCAATCATTTTCTCCATTTTACATTCATGCTGTGGGCGACTAGAGGCTTGGTTGGCCCGTTAGGAGGAGTTTCTTTGCAACACTCCGTGAGCATCAATATAATAATGGGATATATTCATCACAAAGAGGGGCGACACTACTTGACGGATTAACAAATTGTGAAAAATGGTGGATTACGTAATGCAATCTTCCGCCGGAAATCTATACAATAGGTATGGTCGTCGGCAAGTATTCAACAGAAAACAACTAATGCTCCCTACGACCGTTGAATTATATCTGTTTAGTACTTGGCCAAGTTTTCTACAAGAACTACTTTGCAATGCATTTTAAATATCAAAGCTGAAATTATTTTTCGATTCAATTGGGGGAACACCTCCGTACCGGTTTCATGGTCTTTGCCAATCATCAGCGAAGGCTAGTTCGACCCAATTGAATCGAAAAATCCTTTTACCCTAATTGGAAATCCCTGAGACAAATACTGAAGTGTGAATTCAGCGCCATCTCTGGGTTCCAGATTAAAATGCACTCCGACTACGTGTCGACTTCAATTCAAAGCCAGAAACATCATAAAGAGGGGCGACACTACTTGCAGGAAGACCATTAACGAATTGTGAAAAATGGTGGATTACGTAATCCAATCTTCCGCCGGAAACCTATACAATAGGTATGGTCGTCGGCAAGTATTCAACAGAAAATAACTACTGCCCCCTACAACCGTTGAATTATGCCTGTTTAGTACTTGGCAAAGTTATCTACAAGAACTACTTTGCAATGCATTTTAAATATCAAAGCTGTAATTATTTTTGGATATAATTTGGGGAACACCTTCGTTTCGGTTGAAGAAAAAAAGAGAATCATCACAAAAATTGGTGAGCTGAAACGTTTTAGAAAAATGATGAATAATAATCATGTAGGCTCGGTTTTGAAACGGCGAAGCTCTAGGGAAAAATGGCAGAATATTAACAATGTTTTTAATTTCAGAGTAACAATGTGGGTTGTTATCAATTTGAATTGAACATTTTTTAGACGATGCTTTTTTCTTATTCAAACGTGAAATTTCCAAAATTTTAAAACAAAATAAATTCAACATTTTCAGATTTTTTAAAAAAATCAAAAGATGTGGAATGAGTTGATCGAAAATATTTCAGTTCTCCATATACAGTTATCGATTCAGGTACGGACTTGGTGCTTGGTATAATGAAAATGTAGACGTTATTTTGAATAAACTTAGCGAATTCCAAGAACGAGATAGCGCGTGGGCTCTGAGTAAAATTATTTTTTCTGAAATCGTTCAAGAATGCCCAATACTGTTACTGTTTTCGTTGATGTTCAATTATTATAGTAAGGTGAGTTTAATTATAGGCTTTTGTTAATTTTTCATAATTTTCCCCATCTCTAATTAAAAAAATGAGTAGATAGGTATAATACAATTTTTCAGAAAGGCCAGTACTCCAAACATGCATGTGTTATACCTATACCTATTTTTTGTTTTTGATGAAATACTCAAATCCATAGGTGGGGAGAGTTGGAAAGACCATTAGTAGAGATTTTTTAAGTTTCTGTCTCATGTGTTCCTGGTTGGGACTACGCCAAAACCAAAGAATGTCAGATCTCATCTGAGAATTTATTTCTGCAATACACTTTTATTGCTAGTGCAAACCAAAACTTGATTTTTCCAGGTGTGGTGATGAGGGAGCATCATATTATGTTGAAACAAACCTTCACGCCTGGGAATTTTATAGGAAAGTTGTTCTCTTCCTCTCGAAGTTAGTAACAACGTACTCGCTGAAATCAGATTTAGCATTTTGTCAGTCGGACTATCTTCAAGGCGCAAATCATGAATTTTGTGACCATTCAAAAAATACCAAATTCGTTGAGGGATGTTTAAAATTATCGCGACATTCTCTAAAAAGTCCATACCGAGTTATTAGAAGAATCTGGAAACATTGTGAAAATTTTGTTGGAATGCCATGATCTATCTATATCACATTCACTTGTGCAAGAAGGACATCTCTTGTGTTCTTCTGACCATCTGCAAGAGCGACACATAACTGTGATTTCTTAAAAATTACGCTTTTTTTAATAATAACTGATAGAGCGTAAAACCAGCAAAACTCTGCTTTGCAGCAGTATCGGAGTCATTTTCCTTTCAAACCAAGTATTTCTATTTAAAAAATGAGTCGGCTTCTAGGTATTAAAAACGAACCATAACTTTTCAGCGAAAATAATTCAGATTTCATTTCCTTATTTTCAGATTTCGTTATGTATTTGGGAAAGTCTTTTCTAGAAAATCTAGATTTCCGCAACCAAAACATGAAATATCTGACGATATTTCATTTCGCGAAGTTCTTGGCGATGTACTTTCAGAAGATGAACTAGGTTTCGTATGAGAATATGAGAAACCTGAGGTTGAATTCCCATCATCTTTGTTTTTGAGCAATCGACGGCATTCTTCGACTGAATGACCGAAAACTTGACAGTATCTACACTTCGGTTCAGTAGGATCGCGCAAAGCATTGTCATTTACTTCCCAGTTTGGCTCGATTTCGGAAAAAAGTTCTTCAGCTTTCAATGGAAAAACTAATAGTAATTTGAAAGATTTTACTTTATCGCATGGCTCTTCTTTCCTGATGTCTGTAAACCATATCAACTTGATCTCTTTGCTGACAGTTTTTGCAAGCAAATGAGATAATAATGCGCGAGGTTTGCAAATAAAAATACATTGACAAACCTTTATCGCGAGATCGTCCGGATTGTTCGTACACTCTTGGTACGTTTGAATAGCGTCAATAAAAGCATTCTCATCTGGAGTTTTACTTCCATCAAAACGATGCGAACATTTTGCGAAACTACCTTTTAATACGGCACTGGTATAAGACGGTGGCGGCGCGATAGATGTGTTGGGACTATTCGGTCGAATCTGTCCTATGATGGTTTGATGCATAGTGTCCTATAACGCAGTAAATTGTTCCTGCCTTATCTGTAATATTTTCTACCGTACCTTGATCTGTTGACTTTTCAGTTGAACCAGAAGTTGTACCTGTATTTTTACCCATTTCAAAAAATAATCAGTGATGGACTTAGTTGTGAAATAAAACAGCACTGAAGTGAAACTCTTCACTTCAATTTCTTCTATGAACCACCAGCACAGTTATAAAGAAACATCCGGAAAACGAATCGACAGTTGATTAAGTTCAATAGTAGCACGAACACGTGAAGAGACTGTTTTTCCAAACTCACTTTGATACGAAGGCCGCACTTTGTGCGCCAGCTAAAACGATGCTGATTAATAAATTAATCAAACGGAGTGGGTAGGTGAACACGAATAAACTTCATTATAACTAAATCACTTTAGAACATGGGGTTGATATAATACTCAAAATAATATTGAAATTAATTGTATTTTTTTTTCGTTGTCAAGTTGACGGATGATTCTCGTCTGCCTCCATATCGCACTGTCTGAAACTGTTTTTTTTTATTGTCAGTCTTAAGAATACAAAAGTACAGAATAACACAGTAGTGATAAAATTATTGATATATACAAAAATATTTATCAGTAAGTAACAAGTTGTGATGATCACATCATTTTCACAAGACTGTAGTCTGTGCGTGAATCTGTTGTAATCGTCACTTAAAAAAATAATAGCATAATCAGAAGGTACAATATACCTGTGCGTGATTCAAGGGTAAATGTTGGTTTTGTAAGTTGTACCATATATACAAATTCCATAGGACAAAACTGAGTGTATTAATGCAAAATATAGTATCCTTTTTATATGAAGTGGCAGCATCACAAGATTGTGGAAAGTAGGTAGGAGTTTGCGTAGCTTCTTTGTTATGGTATCAATATGGTTTTTCCATGTCATATTATCATCGAATATGATTCCTAAATATTTTGTACTACAGGTTTGACTGATATTGAGTTCTTTGTCTCAAATAGCTGCAGAACCAATCAAAACACACTCCCCTTACTCCCGCATCGTACAGTTTTTTCATCAGTATATCATGTGACACAGTGTCGAACGCTATTTTTATGTCGATGAAAATTCCTGTTGTAAACTCACTGTTGTCTATCCTTTTCTGGGTGCTGGTGGAGAAATTTATGAGATAATGTTCGGTTCCTTTTCCCTTCAGAAAACCATATTGATTTTTTGACATGAAGTTGATTTGTGAAAAGTATTTTAGTAGATTATGTACAACAATTTTTTCGAAAACTTTGGAGATTATTGGTAGAAGTGCTATTGGTCGATAATTATTTAGGTCGTGATGTTCACCTCCTTTATATATTGGAATTATTATAGATTTCTTTAATACGTTAGGAAAAATGCCTTTTGTGATCGAGAGATTGAACAATTTCGCCAGTACTCCTTTAATGTCTTCGACTATTTCTTTGAGCATGTGTGGTTTGATGCAATCATAGCCCGCCGCTTTTTTGGAATCCAAGTTTTTTATTTGAGTTTCAACTTCTCCTTCATCAATAAGGAAAAAAGTCTCTCCTTTGCTTGTTCTTGTCATTTATGTTAAAGTGATTAGGTTCGATAGAATCGTAAATTTTTTGTGTATTTGTTATAAAAAAAGAATTTAGTTCGTCACATATTTCTTGTGTTTGTGTGATAACTATACCATCGATTGTTTTTTGTTCCCCTTCAGTTCATTTATTACTTCCCATGTTTTCTTTATATCATGTTTATTTTCTGTAATTTTGTTTTCGTAATATGAATATTTAGATAGTTTCAACAGTTTTCTGATGTAATTTCGGTATTTTCTATAGTCATTTTTTATCATCTCATTATCTGGATATTTTCTCAATTTGTCGTATTTTTTCTCCCTTTCTCTTATGCTAACCATTAAGCCATTCGTTACCCATGGTTTAATTTTAATGTATTTTCGATTCACCCTCTTAGTTTCCTTACTGTCATTGTAAAACTCAGCAATTTTTTTGGAAAAGTTTTCAAATCCCCGGTTAACATCGTCTCTTTCTAGACAATGATCCCAGTTATATGTTCAAACTTTCTGTTTAAATTTTTTTAAGTTGAATTTCTGATAAGTATTTATCGAACCCGGTTCAATTATTGCTGAAAAAATTTTATTATCCTTTCCTAGTTTTGAGTAAATATGGTCCAAACATGTACCCCCTCCACTCACAAGGTTCGGTCTTGTGGTATCTTTTATACATCGAGTATACCCATAACTAGATAACAGGTTGTTATATTCTTGAGTTTCTGGACTGTCTATATGGAGATCAATGTTAATATCTCCAGCGTAATGGACGTTTCTTACTCCGCGGGCCATCTCATTGAGAAAAACGTTTACAGGGTGATCATGTGATCTATATAAGCCTATTATTTTGCAGACATAACCGTTTTTATTACAGGTGACTGAAATACATTCTGAGGAAAGTATTTTTGTTATTTCTGTGGATACTAACTCAATTTTATCAGAGATGTATATTGCAACCCCTCCTGATCTATTGCTCTCCCTACAACTAAAGAAGCCCCTATACCCTGGTATTTGATATAATTCTGTTTAATTTTCGAAGATCCATATTTCAGATAATACTATCGCATCGGGTTGTTGTTTTAGAAAGTTCAAATATATATTGAATTCATCGTAGTTCTGACGAAGGCTTCTGATATTCGTTGATAGTAACATAAATATTTCCTTTTGTTTACATTCAGTGAATATAATTTCATTCTCATAGGGTTTGAGAATATTGTTGTATTTGATATTTTCTATTCTTAAATCATAAAAGTTTTCTAAAATATTATCCATATTATAATTCTATTTATTCAATTATTGTAAAACAAGGTAGCAATATCTGATTATTTGAACCAGAATGTTAGACAGAAATCAATGAAAAAATTAAATAAAATAGAATAAAGAATTAAGTATAAGATTAGGACACAGATTTGAGTGCACTCTTGCTCTCTTGTTTGGCAGCTCTCGAGGGATTTTCACGAACGTGCTTTTTACTAGTGGACTTCTCTGAAGACGTGGCTGCTTCTTTTTCTTCTTGGAGCAGAGTTAGTGGAGTATTCTGGAAGTGTCGGGTATTTTGCTTCGGATAATTCAATTGATATTCACGAGTGGCTATTATAGTTCTTTTTTTCAGATCATCTAGGTTGTAATAATTATTGTTGACTATCAGCTTATTCCGACGAATAGTGGCCTTGAGGCCGTCTGATTTAGCTGTATTCAAATACCTTCGCAATTCCTTATTGACTTCCTGTTCGGGTTTACTCAAGTCTTCCGTGATGAAAATGGGACTCCCTTTCAGTTTGAAACAGATTTTCAAAACAGTTATTTTATTGATGCATGAGATAAATTCTAGCTTGAATATTTTTGTTTGTTTCTCAGTGTTTTCCCCAAAAGAATAAATGTTATTTAAATCATCAGTTCCTACTTGTGTGTCCAGAGTTTCTGAGATTTTTGTCAGTACCTCCTCAGAAGTAGTAGTATTTGGAAAACCGTAAACAAGTAGGTTATTTTTCCTTTTTTGTGATTCTAGGGTATTTATCTGTTGTTTCAGGTGTACGTTTTCGTCTTCTAACAGCTTTATAGCTTGTTTTACATTCACCAGTTCTGATTTTATATCTTCCACTGTTTGGTAATTTCTATCAATTTTTGCCTCTAGTTTTCTAAGAAATGAAAACAAATCAGTAATGGTAGTTTCGCCAATTTGTTCAGATTTTGACATGTTGTGCATCTACTCAGCTCCGCGTAATATTATTCAATTGATATGGTCCGCTATCCACTGCTGCGTGCGAGGAACTGGCCTGATGACCAAATTTTCACAGATTCACACTATCGGGCTGGTCGCTCTGAACAAAAAAACCTCGTGTTCTCGAATTATCTTCCTATGCGAGTATTTCAATGAATATATTAGTGAAGGAGTTCTTACAAAATTTATTAGAATTATTCTATAATTTTTAATAAAAAGAACACGTATAAAGTATATTCAAATAATTTTTCAATGGCCCTGGTATAAGCTTCATCAAAACCAAAACACAACCTAAGAGTCTCCAACTTCATTAAAAAAATGTTGCCTCTGCAATTAATTCACAGAATGCTACAATTGCACGTTTATTATTAATGGTCATGATAATTAAATTGTTGATATGCATTTAATAACGGAAGTTTCTTTTATGTTAACTTTCGTGTTTTTTTCGCATGCTAGTAGAAAAAACTTTTCCACACTTGTTAGGTAAAATACTATGAGAATATAACTTTTTTTTTATGTGTACTTACTGATGCGTTTGTTAGATTTTTTATATTATAAAATATCTATTTATACTTTTTACATTTATACATATTTGTACATCTTTTTCCTTCATCACATACTTTTTTATTAATTCCGAGTTATGCATTTTGATCACCACTCTTCATCAGCATGATTTCCAGCATTCATAATTGACTCTATTGTGAAGAACATAATGTATCGATTCTGAAGAGGGACCTGGTAAAGAGAAGAGATGAACCGACACGCTTTTGCGTAGAATATCGTCAACTGAACAACCTGACGAAGGAGGACAATTATCCTCTTTCAAGAATAGACGACACCCTAGACATGTTAACCGGCTTCACGATTTTTTTGACCGTTGATTTGAAGAGCGAATATCGGCAGGTAGAATTGAAAGTTGAAAGAAGCATTAATTAATGCACCAGTTCTCGAACAAAAAAATCAATATGGATACGGACGCAAGCAATGTGGGACTTAGAGCTATCCTGTCCCAGATCCAGGAAGGACAGGAAATCATCGGTTACAGAACCCTAAGTAAACTGGAGCGCAATTACTGTGTCACCAAGCGGGAGTTGTTGACTGTGGTTAAAGGAGTAGAGTACTTCTACAATAACGTGTTAAGGACCATGTAGCTCTCAAATGGTAAAAAAATCCCGAAAGTCAAGTGGCACGTTTAATTCAGAGGCTTCAAGAATTTGATTTCGAAATTGAACATCAAGCAGGGACCTACAATAATAATGCAGATACCCTATCGCGAAGACCAATCCCAGATGACTGCTCACATTATCGACGAGCAGAAGAGAAAGAAGCAACACTTCGTAGAACCACGGCAGTAGATGACAACTGGAATAGCAACAAGATTCAGAAGGACCAAAAAAGAGATCCAGACCTTGGTCTGGATGAAGAGCAACCGAAGACCAACATGGCAGGAAATAGCAAAGTATTCACCAACCGCTAAATTCTATTGGGCTCAATAGAACTTCCTTACCAATGGGATCCAGAAACATGTGATGGAGCTGGGAATGGCGGAAAAGTAGGGCATCAAACAGTATTGCCCAGGAGCAGAAGACACGATGGGGTCACCGGAGGGCATCTGTGAGTAACGAAGATCCTCCATAAACTGAGGCAAAGGTTTAACTGGGACAATTGCAAATCTGGCGTCAAGGACTGGTGCAGAAACTGAGCTATCCAAGACCCTAGGGCGTCAGTACAATGTATTGCAATCTTATACAGAAAATATTCTTTCTAAAGTCCTCTCTCTGGTGGCTCATTCACTTGTTCAAGTTGCATTCTTGCGAATTCATTGTATGTTCAGTATATTTTAAGCCATCTTGTGATATTGAAGAGATGCTTGAAATTTTCTGTCTCTCTCTTGGACTCATATAGCAATCATATAATATTTCTTCTTGGTGATTTCAATTGCCATGTTGGTGAATTGAGTCAAATTCCTGAACAAACTTTAGAAAATACCGTAATTTTTCCTAACATGGTCAGCTTGCCTAAAGCATCTAGTTTTAGAGGTCATTCTTTAGTGGACATCATGACAGAATATAATTTTTTGCTGCCGAATGGACATATTTCAAATGATAGACCCGCAAACTTCACCTTTTGTAGTTCCTCGGGGCAGATTGTAATTGTTCTGTGTTATTGCAAATAAACTTGATACTATCAACTCCCTCAGTGTACTAGATTGTCACTATCTATCTAATCACTTTCTAATATATCTGCAATTTGAATTCCAAACAGATTCCAAAGACCCAAACTTTAACCCAGTTTTTCGTATACTCATACATAACGTCTATGCGAAACTCAGTTAATGTGGGACTTTTAGGGGACGCTGTCGATTCATATGATAATTTGTACTCAACAGCTGAATCAGTTGAAAAAATACAGTATGACACATAGAAAAAATAATCGTTGGTTTGACTTCAGATGAGATCCATAATCCAAAAATTGTTAATGACATATTTTTATGATGCACTAAAATTTGCCATAGACCAAACTATATCTATGTAATACATCTTCAAAATGGCAAATATCCTGGCAAGGATGGAATTATCTGCGAATATCTTAAACACTAGCGACAAAACTAAGTTTCCAATTCTGCCGATTTGATTTTTCGTCAGGCAATCGATAGCATCAATCACAATCTTTTGTTGCTGAAATTGTATAACGTAGGCATAAGTTCAAAAATTATCAGCATCATCAAACACCTCTAAGACGGTGCATTCTTTTCAATAAAACAAGATCATGTTTGTCCCCTCTTATTTTAGATTTTTATAGTCGACATTGAAGATTACTTTCGAAAACATGGCTTATCAGGACTAAACATTGATGGAAAAAATTATATACTACTGCTATCATATGCTGATGATATAGTTATTCTGAATCTATTTATACCCTAATGGACCACGCACACTTCTTATGCAAAAAGTATTTTGTTCAAATCAAATATGTTGTTTAACTCTGAGTTCTGAACAAAAGTTACCGTGGGCACACAAAAATTCTATGTATAGTTTACGAGATACAGAGTGTTGAAAATGTAAAATCTTTCAGGCCATTATTCCCTGCACTTCAATGCTGGTAATATCATAGAATTATCAATAGGTTTTTATCCACACCACAGATTCACTCTTGGCTAGTACAAGTGTATTTTTTCGAACCATTTTTTCAAACAACATACAGGGTAATTCATGACTTTTTCAGAGTGACGAAAAGTGAAAATTATTTTAGAATTAAGTTTCTGTGTTGAATATACCGGGTGAGTGAAATTCAAGTAGATGCATGGGGATCTCGGAAACGCCCCATGCATCTACTCGAATTTCACTCACCCGGTATATGATAAGATTGGCTGAATTCAAGAAATATGTATTTTTTTCATATATACAGGTGATGAGATTACCATCTGCTTTTGATCTCCAAATTTACGTATTAATCAGAAATATAACATTTCTCATTCAGTTTTATTAATTCATTGACAATATGTCAAAATTGAAAAAATTATTATTCTTGTATCATAGCAACAACATGAGGCTCCTTGAAATTTAATTAGAATACTGTATATGTTCAGTCCAGTTACACTAAATATATTGAACAAAGCGTGAACATTGTTCACCTTGAAACATTGTTTCAAAACTAAAAACAAAATCAACACAAATTAGGTTGTATCAGTCATTGGAAGGGGGCATAATTTTGAAATGGCACGTTTAATTTTCTCATTTTGGGTTTTCACTGTTGAATCACGAATCTTATTATCAGGTCAAGAAAAACCTGCTGTGATTCTTTCTAACCGCCAGTGAAGAGGTGCCAAATTGTCATCTTTTATAAGGACCAACTGCCCAATTTCCAGGTTATTCTTCTCCTTCATCCATTTATTTCTTTGCTGTAGTTCTGTCAAATATTCTTTGAACCATCTGGACCAAAAATGTTGAAACAACATCTGGATATGTTGGAATTTGGGGAGACGGTTCACGAGAATATCTCTTACATCAGGATCTGGTAATGTAGTAAGGCGTCGTCCAATTAGGAAATGGGATGGGGTAAGGATATTTAAATCATTTAGATTAGGTCATAATGAGAATAGTGGTCGGTAGTTAAGATCTGCCTCAATTTGTGAGAGTAATGTTGAAAAACCTTCATATGTTAGTGAAGCTGTGCCAAGAATTATTTTCAAATGATGTTTGCAACAACGAATTCCAGCTTCCCACAAACCTCCGAAATTAGGAGAGTTAGCTGGAATAAATTTCCATGAAACACCATCATTTGCGAAAGTTGAAATTAAAGAATTTGATTGACTTTGAAGAAATTCACCTAATTGCTTTAATTCTGTGTTGGCTCCAATAAAATTTGTCCCATTATCCGAAAATACCTCTGATGGTTTACCTCTTCGGGACACAAATCTACGAAAACATGCAATGAATGTTTTTGTAGTCAATTCAGATACTGCTTCTAAGTGTATGGCTTTTGTTGAAAAACATGAATAAACTAACCCAGCACTTTGAAATCTTTGCACCACGTCCTTGAATGTGCTTTATAAAAAATGGACCAGCATAATCAACACCAATAGTATGGAAAGGAAAAGAAGGGGTCACTCTTGCTTTAGGAAGAATTCCCATTTTTTGATTAAGTGGCTTAGGATTTGCTCTAAAACATAATACACACCTATGAGTTATTTTTCTCGCAAGATTCCTTCCTCCAATTACCCAATAACTTTCTCGTATTGTACTCAATAGTTGGTGAGGGCCACAATGTAACAATCGTTTATGTTCATATTCAAAAAATAATGTAGTAAACCTATGATTGGCTGATAGTAGAATAGGATGTTTGTCAGAGCGGCTTGACATTTATGCAATGCCTTTGCAATGCAAGACAGGCATTGCAAGGCAATGTAGAAATTGTGTCTTACATTTATGCAATTATTGTTGTGTTGCCAGCAGTTTATACCAACATAATATATTTCGAGAAAATCTAACCTCATTAAAATATTTTGATATTTTGTTGGTTTGTAGTCAACTGAAATTCGAAAAATTACATTCCACCTATCACTAACGCTTTTGACAAATTTTCTATTTCTTTTTTAAGTTGGAGTTAAAGGTTGGGAGACATTCGAAAAACAATATCTACAGGTACTTTGGTGAGCTATTGACATTGAATTTCTCACCAGAAAATTCTCTAGAATTGCTCACGAATTGCGTGAAAATTTCAACCAGTCGAAATTTTTTGGGCTTGCACATAACTTGCATGGGCGCAAGCGCAATGTAAAATTATAGTATTGCATTGCACAAAAATTGCATTAAAATTGCATAATGTAAAGCCGCTCTTAGAATATGGCAATGAAGATAATTGCAATCTACCCCCCACCCTGAGCAAACCATCATCATCAAAGAAAGGATTCAATTTCAGCAATACTTTATTAGCTTTCTCTTGTGTAATTCCAAAAATTCATATTTGAATTAATTTATCTGTGAGATGTTGATTAGTGAAGTCATTGCTCGATTCAAATCATCAACAAACAAGATATTACTGACTGAATTATTTTCACGTTTTACCTTATATAACCACCTGAAACAGTAGGCTATAGTTCTTTTTAGACGGTTGAAATCACTGAACCGATTAAAATATAATTCAATATCATTCATATTTACAAGATGACAAATTTTTGTTGAATCTTTCAGTTCGGGTATTTCTTCTGATTGACATATTTAGGCCATT